>VFFE01007619.1:1417639-1588485 GCA_008921705.1 Burhinus oedicnemus | reverse complement strand
CTATTCTATTCTATTCTATTCTATTCTATTCTATTCTATTCTATTCTATTCTATTCTATTCTATTCTATTCTATTCTATTCTATTCTATTCTATTCTATTCTATTCTATTCCATTCTATTCCATTCTATTCCATTCTAAATTTGATATACAAAACAGTCCTAAGAAAGGACACGTTGCCCGTTAATGACATCTGCACTGCTTGTCTTTAAATATCTTAAAATGCAGCCTTTATCGTGGCATCGAGAGGGGAGAGAAACGCTGGCAGGGCGAGGCGTCAGGCTGGGAAGTAGTCACCTGTCCTGCGTGCACAGTCAGTCCTCAGGTCTGCACGGTGTCTGGGAAGTGCTGCTGCTCAGACGCTAAATGCAATTGACATATCAGCATTTCTGCATCAGTGTAGAAGTGCATTGTGAAAATACCCTGAGATCAGAACTAAGCATGCTGTTTGGGGAAAACAGTTTCCACTGTTGCAATTACAGTTACCGAGGTTTGAGGTGGGTTGCCTCAGTGTGCACGGACTGATGATAAAGAAAAGCGTGCAGCCAGAAGGAGAATTCCCACCGATGCCGTTTCAGCTTATAGCCGCGCACGGCACCAAGCGACCTGCAAGCAAAGGGCGACCTCTTTCTCTACGCATGCTGTGGATAGCCGCTGCACGGACTGCGATGCGCCCGTTCTGTTTTCCTGCCGCTGCATCCAGAGGGATCCTAGCAGGGAGCAGCAGACAGCCTGGAAGGAAAACTCCCAGGGCTCTGGTGTTTGGGCAAATCCTCTGGAAAGTGGATTTTCTATGTAGACTCACCGTTGAACTCTGTCAGTTTCTGAAGATCTTCCCCAAGCTCTGCAGTGACTGTCAGCGCCTGCTTCACCTTCAAGTTTGTTTCACTGTAACAAGTAACATGAGACAAAAACGTGAACTGAAAGCCGTACCTGAACTGAAAGCTCTCCCTGAAAGTCACTTCTGTTCTCGTGGACAGTCTTCTTCCTTAGATACCTGATGGACCATGCCATCATGTGCCTTTTTCACCTGGCCAAAGGGCGCAGTTGTCTCTTCCAGCTGCGAAGACAGGCAGTCCGGAAGAATTCTGGACATGGTACCATGGTACCGAGGAGGGTGAGGTGGCTCTGTCTTCTCATTTTCACCACAAAGTGCAAGACCAGGCATCTCATCTCCCTGAGCATCTCGCTGTCTATCTTGCCACTCGCACCACACTGAACCTTGAGGTGTCTGAGTGTATAGGAGAGCTCTGGATCTTCTCCCATAGTATCCTGGTCCTGAAGAGTACTCCAGCCCTGGGACTAGCTAGCTGGGGAGTTCAAAATGCAATGTCAAAGGAACACGACATTTGTTCAGGGCCTCCTAAAAGTGTTCCCTGGCACTTGTGTGTAGAAGAACTACAAGCTCATTTTCAGCAGAAACCAGATAGGGAAAGACCAGAGAGCTGTCTGTAGGGTCTTGGGAGAGAGAGAATTTCTTGATCTCTCTGTTGTTGCTTAGTCCTTCAAGCTGATGCTAGCTCCAGGCAATGCAGAAAAGGTAATGCAAATTGGGTCATAAAGATGAGGTCAGCTCCAGTTTATTCCAATTAATACAAATTAGTTGCAGCCCTCTGACTTGTGGCCAGGTGCTCCCTGGAGTGAGCAACGTTTGGAAGCCTTTGTAGTGTGCATCCATTAATATTATCCTATAGCAGTCCAAAGGAGATTACTGGAGCTATTCGTTGTGATTATCTCACTCGGGTAATGTGGCTAAGAGAAAAGACTAAGGGAAATACAAGAAACAGAAAGCTTCTGCCAGTGACCTGTGATATTGCAGGAACACGTTTCTAACTAACTCACCGTTAGAAGAACTGTCACTAAGATTAAAAATAAAGTGCCCTCCTCACATGACATTTGCACTGAAAGAGGAAAAAGTATCCACCAGAAGATGTTATTTTCAAGATACCCCCCCAAAGTTTATTCTACATATTAGGAAACTCTAGCTACCCAAGCTATTGTAGGTAAGCTTGCAGCACCCAGGGTCAGCAGAGGAGATTTGGCAGCAGTGATTGCACTGAGGGCCAGGCTCACTTACCCGTCCAGTTCGGCTGTCTCGATGTATGTCAGGCTGTGCGGCTCGCTGCTCGACAGTAACAGTAGGTCAGCCTGAACACAGACAGACAGACTTGGCGTGAGCTCACAGGGTCAGTGGGCATGGCACTGCAATGCTACTTGTGGTTCCTGCACACTGCAGCTCTCGGCAGCAGTTATCGTCACTACTGACTAATTTGCATGTGAGTGATAAGAGTAATGACAGAGACTGACTGTGAGCAGGATGGAGAGAAACTATACTCACCGTCACAAAGTTGTTGTTTTCTAGTTTTATTATATCCCCCACTTGGACATTCATCCATTTTTCATCCTTTAACCTGCAAGAAAACTCCTAGTAAGTAGGCACATAAAGCAAACACCACTGTTGATAAGATGGATATGCCATGACATGGCCTGATCCATGCTAAGCTAAGGGGCCACCACAATACAAACAAAGCAGTAACAGTGTTTGGGGTGCCACTTGCAGGGTTGAGACCAAGCCCCACAATAGCAGCGCAGTCCATGTGCACCGTCCTTCTGTCTGGACTGACTACTCATTTCCTTCTCCTAAAGGGCCACATTATCTCGGAAAAAGACTCTCTGCTTTGCGTACCAGTCTTCCCAAACACCTGGTAAAATTGCCAGTTGTGTTAGTTTTTCTAAGTGGTATTAAGGGGCCAGATCTGTGTGGGCCTGGCTGTCAGGAAGGTCAATGCAGGTGCTTTGCTTGTGCATATGCCTGGGTAAGCCCATGACTGCAGTGACCTCCACAGCACTAAGCAAGATGTGCATGCAAACAGCCAGCTAAACTGCAAGCGCCAAATTAACCAAGTCTCGATAGCTGTATATGCAAAATCTAGAGGTGACTGAGTATTCAAGGACTGAGTATTCAAGCTCGAGTGCAGCACAGCCTTGCTTTTTCAATGTTGGTCAGAGTTGGGCAGGACTCATGGTTCCCAGTTTTTGAACAAAGGCAAAATATTAGAAAATTTCTATTTCAATGTATGTTTCCTAGACACAGTAACTAATACACAGTAAACTAAAAAACTGCAGAAAGCAGAAAAAGTATGCTCTTCAGTTTCCAATTATATTTTTAACTGTTTGATGATCTGTTGGAGTTTATACAACATACTGCTATCTATACTACAGAAAAGATAGTCACAAGTGACTTTGCAGCTGTCTACAGCTGTGTCCTACACACAGCTGGACTCCATGGAGCTGCAACTAAACAGCACATCTGTCTGCTGCAAAAGCCAAAGCCTCTGCTATTTTTTCTGCAGGGAAGAACAGTGCTAGCAGTACAATGTCCAAAGCACACAGCTGAAGTGTTTTAAGTCAGAAGTGCTACACACACTCAAAGTATTATGACATGTATTGGGGAAACTATTCCTGCTTCTTAATTTAAAATACCTTGTTGGTAATGCCTAGTTTTGCTTGATGCAGAAATAAATGCTATGAATGTAAATGGACATGGAAAGATAGCCTTGCTTGTCATTTCTAGGGTAAGGACTAAAAATAATACAATACTCTCCAAGTGTCACTTATTTAAACATATATACATCCAGAAACAGAAAGAGGTTACTTTTTGCCAATAGAGGGTCACAGCCATAATATCTGCACTGATTGTGATACTGTATTTTGGGTTCATTAATCAGACACATAGTCCAGAACTGCACAGTGAACTGATGATGTGAAAGACAATTCAATTTTAAATTGTTTAGTGATCCTTTGGAATCACACAGAAAAAAATTATTACTAATAAAATACTCTTCCCGGTCAAAATTACAGCAAAAGAAAAAGGACTTACATGCCATTGATCAGGACCTGGACTGGGCGGTTGTTGACATGTTTGTCACTTTTGTGTCGATTCTGAAAATTTGATCAGTATGTTAAAAGACATTTCCAGGAAACCAAGCACACAAGAGCTGTAGGCAGTTCATTAACGTTTTAGGATTTCACCCAGCTGGCTGAGTGGGTCAGGCAGATTGGAGTCACAACTGAGTCATATTCAAGCCCACGTTTACACTAGTAACATAAAGCATAACTGGACTGCAAAGAACAACAGGCAACACGGTGCTTGCTCTTGGATGGAAGAAGGATGGTAGAGCCTTGCATGTCACTTAGCACAGTCCTGACTCCACTGGTGTTCGTCCTGCCCTTCAGAGTTTCATAAACACCAGAGAAATCCATTCCTCTGCTCTGATATGGAAAGCGGCCACAGATCATTGTAGAATCATGGAATGGTTTGGGTTGGAAGGGACCTTAAAGAACCATTTAGTTCCAACCCCCCTGCCATGGCCAGGGACACCTTCCACTAGACCAGGCTGACATTGCTCCCTGGGAGAGCACCTCACCACCTCTCACCTGCCCACTTACAAAGCTGCACCAAGACTCCATAGAGCATCCAAATTATTTTAATAATGAGAGAAAATCAGATGCTAAACTCAGCTCTAAGGTCACCCAGTGAAGTCAATGGAACTTTCACCATTAGCTCTGATTGGAGCAGACTTCAGACAAAGCTGGGCAAGTATGAAAAATCACACACGGGTTGTATGCTTACTTCCTTTTTTCCATCTTCATTGCAGCTAGATGGCAGAACATCAGTTCTCCAAAGAGGAAGCCTACGAACAAACTTCTGTGCATGCGTCCAGATATATCTATCTGTGACCACATTTTCACACAAGCTGAGCAGTTTCAGAGAAAGTCAATGGAGTCGCTGGGCTACCCAGCAATTTGGAAATTCTAGCTCCTTTTTAGGTAATGAACTATAGATTTGGGGATCTAATCTCAGACCCTGTCTGGACCACAGACCAATTCTGCAACTGCCTGCCACTGGTTGTGTTTGTTTTAAGCGGTTTGCTTCAGTCATTGTGCTGAAGAATCATGAGGAAAGTCCAAAGTACAGGTCAGCAATACAGATCTTACAAAATCATCAATGGCATCCTTCACTCCCGATACAGCCAGCACCAGCACTAGAGGCACCACCGTTGTAAACCAGGCCAGCGAGGAAATCTGAGGAATCAACTATAGGAAGAAAAGATCTGAGTTAAGAAATTTCCTCCCAGTTCAGCAGAGATCGAAACAAAACACTGTTTTCTGTGCAAGCTGTAGATAACATTTTTCTATGATACCTGAATACAGAATAAAGACAGAAATGCAGCTCTGTCACTTATATGTGATGCCGCAAAGGTGGGAAATCCGGGGAACCCATGCTTTGCTTACAAACGAACCTATAATTTAGATTGTAAACATGGAGCTGTCAGGAAGTGCAGTGGGTTGCTCTTTCTCGTTGCTTGTAACATTAGGATTGGAAAGTCCCCAGTGGATTTCTCTGGAGGCACTGACATGGGCAAGCCTGCTCTGAGGGATCCAGAGCTATATGAGCAAGGCCTGCTGTGTGGAGCCTTCAAATGCTTCTATTTTTTGTTTCAGTAACTCGTCACATTTTGCTGAAGTAAACTTTATATCAATAAACAACACACAGCTGTTGCCAGGGCTGACCTTGCTCTTCCAAGATCAACAGAGCCATTTTTGTTTATCACATCTTTAATAGTAAGAGGACGCAAGAGCTGAAGGTGACCCTGTCATGCCTTCAGTGACGCAGAGATGGATGTCTTACCCCAGCCTAGTTCCTCCCTTCCTCTATAAGAACAGCACTAATGGTGGAAGCAATGTGACATGAGCATCACTGTGTCCATCAGACTGGATTTGGGCAGTGTCAACTCCATGTGCATTGTGAAGTTGACATTTATGCGCCTAAAGCAGCTGCTAAAGGATGGAGAGCTGCTCTTTGGTGTTGCTCCTTCTGCTGCACCGTCACGAGCCAGATCCTACAGGCACGACCAAATCCAGCCAGGAGGAATGATGTTTAGGGGCAAGCACAGCCCTGCTCAGATGTGGAGGCTGCAGAGACATGTAACTGCTACCTTCTCACCTAACTGGGAATATGCATGTCCTACTGGGCTGTGCCAAAGGACTGGGGAGGTGGTCCCCACTGCCTGCCCACCACATCCACTCCCGATGCAGGAAGAGATACTCCCAGTGCTACAGGGGTGGAGTGAGTGGGCAGAAGAGGGGAAGGATTAAATGAGGGGGGATATGTACATGTAAAAACCTAGTAGCTGCCCTCTTCAGCCTACCTTGATGCAGGTAGCAGAAAAAGCTGTATGCTTTTATACAGTCACTCCTAGATGGTTCAGCAAAAAACATAGCCAAATAATTTAAGGCAAATAGTTTGAAATACTATGAATTTGATAGACAAACAGCTAGAGTGCAGTACAACAACATAGGAACAGTGCTGTCAGCGTAGCTGAAAAAGCACTTTCACTAGCGTCTTGAAAAATATACGTGGGCTGAAATTTCCCAAATTTGTTCCCTGTAAATAAGCAGATTGTATGTAGTTTGCTACAGGCTTAACAAAATTCTGCCTATGCTTTTTGAGCTGAAATTGAAAAAAAGCATTTGAAAAGGTAATTTTGCAAACTTGCATGCACTGAAATGGTCAAATTTAAAATAGCATACTTGAAACATAATCAAAATGATACCGTTTTGTTGATAACGTGCATTCCAGTATGACTTAGCAACAACAGAGTACACTGCATTTATCCATATTCTAGCAAAGTGCAAAGGGGCAGAAATCCTGATATCAATTCCTCCAGTGCGTTCAGCTTTCAGACCGAGTAGTATTGCCAACAGCAATGGGCAAAGTGCAGCTCCATGCCATTACGAGCCACAGGGTTCAATAGTGTTGCCAGTGCCTGACAAGCTCCATATTAGACACCTTCCTCACCCTGCTGGGCAGGGAGCAGCAATAATTCAGCTTTACGAAAACTAGCTCCAACCTTGAGCCTTCCTGATGTTAACTCCTTCCTTCCCAGGGAAACAGTATAGGTTACAAATTTGTTCTACTTCTTGCTCTTTCCTTTGAGACTGCCAATGGAATTTGCCTTTAAACCTATGGATAAGAGACAACTTCCTTTTGTACTACAGGGGGAGTAAGTAAGGCAAATCCAAGAAGGGCCCGTAGCACTCAGATGTAGACACAAAGGGGTAGTAGGACAGGGCATGAAAAATGTACACAATTTGTTGAAAACTTTAATTACATTTTCTCTTCATTTAGTTCAAACCCTCATATCCAAAGGTAAGAGAGGAAATTGCTTTTTTTCTGCCCTACTTTCTGCCTACTTTAAGGTTTTACTAAGATGGTAATTCATAGCTTGCACTTTGTTACAACTATCAGTAACTGGCTTTGATAACAGACACCACAATCTGCTAGAAACAGCACAGTGCATTCATACCTGCAAAATCAGCAAGAAAAGAAAGTAAGCGTTGGCTATTCGCTGAAACTGTTCAAACAGGTTGAGAGGCAGGAAAGTGAAGAAGTTGTATTTCGATGTTTTAATTGAATTGTTCTGTAGGGAAAAAAGGAAAAAGGATTGGTAAAACAGGAAACAAAATTACAGCATGACCCATTTCAACTGTGTTTTTACTTGCTTATATTTAGCAATAGCATTGTTTCCAACACCAGCTCAAAAAACATTTCCTTTTCCCCCACATAGTCATGCTGAGCCTAGATAAACAGACAGAATTCCTCTCGGAATTGATGAAAACATGATGCCCAGTTTATGCCAGTGCAACTGCAGGTAGATACAGTTACGTGCTGTCACTCACAAACAGAAACGCATCTTTCCTTTATTAGTTTCTCCACTCACACGATGCACAAATAGAATTAAAAACTGTCACCAAGACACAACTAAGACATTTTGCTGGTAGCGGGTACACAGCAGTGTTAGAAAATGCATGCTATGTCAATTATCTATATCTTGTCTGAGACTTTGAAGCACCGTTCAGCTGGACAACCACACAGAAGCTATAGGTCCTCCCAGGAGCAGAACACGAATTATTATTTTCACCTGATTCAGCAGCCTCTCAACTCAGCAACTGCGAGCAGTGGCTTGTTTCTATTCCACAAAGATCACTTGAATATGCATTCTTGTGCAAACAGCCACTAATACAAGAACTGACCGTTTCAGTAAGCGAGTTGCGGCTTTGTTCCCTATTTCCAGTTTCCTTTTCTAATTGCAGATGGCCCGTCCAGCCACAAGCAATGTCTGCTCCCCCATCTGTCTTCTTCAAACCAAAGACCCAAGCTCAAGATTACGGAACTGGGTATTTTCTTCCACGAAGAGCAGAGCTCTCTGGTCTGATTCTTGCCACCTGATAGACAGGCTCAATCCGTCATACTGAGCTCACCAGCTAGGGCTGTCCCTCCAGTATATAGGTGTGCTAGACTTTCGTTTTATACAAACTTTATCAAGCACTCATCCAGGTTTAGTCCTGGAAGCATGTATGTCATCTGTTGCCAGCACATCTAAAACTTCCCCCACAGAAGTCCTCCAGAAGATGCCTATTAATCCCCTTCCAGGGAAGCTAAGGTGTGACGGCACAAAGAGGCAGATATTACACAGTGCACCTTCATTCAGTAATAGATTTACTGGTTAAATGGAAGAGAAATAGTGATTGTAGTATTGTAATAGCCTTTAGATATTGCTAAGCTGGTGGGAGCACAGGAGCTACTAATTATGAATCCATGCATTAATCCAGGATCTCAAGTTCTAAAATGACACACATCTTCATGTTTCCACTAGTAAACCAGTTATTTAAGATCATAAGACCATAAGCTGTGTATGGGGGAAGCTATTCTATTTCAGGCAGTTACTGGATTTCTGGCTATGTCCAGACACAAAGTACAGCAACGTTCTTCAGCATTAACTTCATGTTTTACCCGTTGTACAAGCCAATGAGTAGGTCTCTAAAAGAGCAGAGATGGAAATGCCAAATCTTCCCATTGAACTGCACTCCAGCAAGAAAAGATGTTTATCAGTGATCATCATATAAACAATATTCCTTGTCTCCTGGCATCATGTAGCCATCCCTGGGTGTGGTTAACTCTGCCTGTGATCTAAACATCATGACACATCGTTAAATTTAGTTTATTTCAAAATTCCTCATCATGTGATCACAGGCTCCGCAGACACTGCTAAAACAGAAGCAATGGAATAGCGGCATCCTCAGCAAACCCAACATACAGAAAATGCTTGACAAGTCTGTGTCCACCAGACACAGAGTCTGGCAGACTTTTTAATAAAACCTGGATCTAAAGATGCTCCCTGCCCACTAATCTAAAGAAAAATATCATGGCCACTTACTTAAAAACAAAAAAGATAGTGACTGCAGGAAAAAGTAAGGGGACCTGACCTTTGTATGTCAACAGATTTCGGAGGGTCACATACAACATGGGAAAAACTACTCAGTAAACACTCACATAAAGTTTACAGAATGTGGCCTGCAAAAATCTCAGAGGGGAATAAGAAAAGAATGGGAGTGGTTTATTTCAATTCCTGCCTTCTATTTCTGTCCATTAATTACGTCAGGAAAACCACTGAATGAACCAGAGCTATTCATTTTGTTTCCTATTGCCATTAAGCATGATAAAAACCCCAAGCATAAAAGTTTCCAAATGCTCAACTGCAGGAATCTGGACATCCAATATTTTCTCCATAGTATTTCAGGATCATTGTATTGTTTGACACACACAGTCTTTTTGGGACACTGGGACATTACAGACCTCAGGATAAGGACAGGGAGTATCATAGTGGATCTTCTCATTATTCTAGAAGCTATAATTAAAACTGAGCACCAGAAAAAAAGAATTCCTCATAATCACTAAGCAGATTTCTCATTCAACAAGTACCTTGTTCATGGCCCTCAGCGGCTAATGGAATTTCAATATTAAATTATAAAAAAAAGCTAGGGAAAACTTCAGCCTTTCCAATTTAGAGCTCGGCATTCCCACGTCAAGGATACAGCTGAAGCTCTGTGTAAGATACCATTTATGTTTTCATGCAATACTCCAGGGCTGTGTGCTTTGACAGCTTGGGCTCTCAACTGACTATGGAGAAACCTCAGTTGGCCTCTGCTCTTGATCTGGTCCTATTCCGTGTTGCTTAACACCATCACACCCTGTGATTCCTTTAGAGCTGTACCAGAACCTGACTCTGGGATGGGAGGGGTGCTACAGGAACCTGCAGCACTGCAGTGTGTTAAACAGTCCATACACAGCCATCATTTTATAAAGTGATGCCGCTAACGCATCATCCTCCTTACCTCCTCCATGCTCTGCCTTCAGTGAGGGAGACTTCCATATGGGAAAAGTGATGGAGAAGAAATATCTTTGAAGCAGCAATTAAGAGGCCTTACAGGAGCTTCTGGTTCTCCTATAGATTTATAAAAATCAAGCATCTAAGAAAAGCAGCTCTATAGGCTGAGCACAAAGAGGGAATTCGGAGCTTTACACTGATTCCCAGGTCTGCCCTAGACTTCTTGTTGACCGTGGGCAGCCCCTGTGTGTGCCTGTGTCCTACATGAACAAGCTCAAGCGTGGTTACCCACTGTCAGCCTCAAGCTCTCCAGATGCAAAGCTTGACACGGGAGCAACATTGCCTGTGGGTGAGGGATTATTCTCATCTGCTCTTTTCAGGGGCTAGATTCACACCTCCTGGAGGTGTGACTCCACCAAAATGCTGTCCCTAAGAATAGTGCTCATCGCGCCACAGTTACACAAGTCCAGATCTGGCGGATGAGCTGTTACTTTGGGGGTGTTTTCAGAAGCCCGCCTGTGACGTCTGACCACGGGCAAACGCTCAGCAGATGGCTCCTACCTTTGTTTGCTGAGCAAACAAATCATCTCCTCACCATAAAAGTCACTGGAAATAAGAGACACTGCTACTTTTGTGGCCAGATTACAGGGACTAAAGGGTGACACCTGGAAAAGGCAGGGTATGGCAGGGTACGGACCATCTGAATTTATACCCCTGGCTCAGTGACATACTAGTTTCTAGCAGCTGGACAACCTGGCTCAAAGCAAATCCTAGCAAAACCTTGGCTGTCTCGCAGGGAGGTGTTGTACCATGACACCTGGCAATTTCACTGGTACTTGTGTAGCACAAGGTACAGACCAATGAAGCAGCTGAGAAGCAGAAACGGCTTTCCCAGGTGCTTTGATAAATCCTCGCAAGGAGGTGGCAGAAGAGCAATTCAATGGCACTTTAACTATGGCAGCGCAATTTGAAAGCACATAGATGCCTTATGCAGCAATGTGACCACGAGGCTGTAAATGTGCTCAGGGACATATTTAATAAAGTTGTGTAACAGGGCAAGTGGTGCCACAAAGTCTTTGTTTTCTTAGGTAATACAGAACAGCCAGGCTAAATCAGTTTTAAGCCTACCAAGTTCACTGCCTTTTTCCTGAGCGTGGGCAGCAGCCCCAACTCAACAGAAGACTAAGAAAGGCCAACAGGATGCCAATGGGGTCCATCTGGTCCCTGTAAAGATCTCATCCTGACTCCCAGAAATAAAAGACTGGCCAAACACCATAAATAAAAGGATCTATATCCAACCCACAGTCCTCTCTCTTTTTTTTTCTTTTTTCTTCTTTTTTTCTTTTTAACTGTTTTGAGAATTTCTTACATATGTAACTCCTCGACCTCCTCCTGGCAGCAATAATAAAGCGAGTTCCAGGATCCCATCACATGTTAGGTATTCCAGGAAAATCTCTAGGAAAATGTGGTCACTGGCTGTGTTTCCTATGCTGTTCCTTGTGCCTGGAGTCATCCTGTTACAGAGCTGTTAATCCATGTAACGTTACTGTGGTGAGTGTCCTCATTGTGGTGGTACAGAGGAGGACATGGAGGCAGATGGAGGTGGTGTGACTTGACAACCTCCTGCCATCGCTCACAGACAGGCCAATGGATGGCATCTAAAGGTCTTAGGTATCTCCTTTGACTACATTGCCCTCTCCACCTCAGTACCTGAAGCTGCTGCCAGGCAGGGAGGAGAATTGAAGGGGAGGGCAGAGCACTGCTGAGTGGTGCAGACGAGGCAAGCTCCAAACCACTGTACTCTGTTCATTAAAGCCTCACACAACCAGACTCCCAATCAGTATGGTAGGAGGTTTGTCTCCATGAGGTTTAAGATAAGATGAAGCGTGGAGGTCTTGGTCCAAAGAGAGTGTATGAACTTCACTGCAGCTCATGTCTGGCACAGCTCAGCCTTTCTGTGCCTGTCAGGGCCTTAATATGCCTTAATGGCCTTGACCTCACCTGGAGCTTCCATCCACAACCCCTGTCCAGGGCTCAGTAGCCCAGCCCTGGGCCTCCAGTCCTTGCCTGAGGTATGTTGTAGGAGTATCAGCCTACAGCCTAACATTTGTCCTAGTCTCCCAGATGGACCTATCCATCCCTGACTCCTGGATGGATCTTGGACCTATGGTGCAATTCTTGTCTTCGGCCCTGTCTCCCACTGCTCCTGACTGGGCTCTCTAGATGGACCCTAGACCTGGTTCATCACCTCACCTTGTCTGGGATGGACGCCATTACTAGCATCCTGCCCTGTGTCCCCTGACCAGATGATGCAGGACTGCATTGTGGTCAGTGAGGGCATTGCCTGCACTAGGGTCACCCTAAGCTCCCATCTTGTGCCCTCTCATAGGGCAGCCCTGCTCTGGCTGTTACCTGACAGTGCCTCAGCTGGTCTTCGGATGAATCCAGCTAACACCTTCCTAAATGCAGAAGGAGCAGTGCAGGTTACTGCTGGAGCTCTTCCTTCAGGGATTGCTCAGATCACTTTTCACATGATCGGACAACACTCCTTTCAGCCTTGAGCATGATGAACACTGGGAAACATTTGCAGGTTGAGATGGGAAGAGAGGGCAGCTGTTGCCACCGTCCTGATCACACAGACAAGGTCCTTGAGGATAACTTGCCAGGCATACTTTTCAGATTGAAGCAAGCAAGTGGAGGAGGTGGGGCAGATTCTGAGCCCACTACCAGAGCTCCTTGCTCTCTGATTAAATTTCAAAGCGATAAGAACTGAGCTGCGATCCAGCCCAGGGCAATGTGCATTGGCCATAGGAAGTTATATACATCCCGCTTGTTTCACTAGAGAATTCATCAGGTGACCAGGGAGAACAAAAGCAGAGTCCAAGCAGCCCCCTCACTGCTGGTCCTGCAGAAAGGATGCTGGTTTGACCCTAGATCCTGATCCAAGATGAAATTTGTCATTGACTCATGGGCGCTGCATTTCCTCTCCTATTGTCTGAAAGCCAATTTCAAAGTTGTTTTTGCAGCCCTTCGTGACGTCCCAGGGCAGCTGTGCTAAATTCCAACGTGAAAGCAAAGAAATAAAAGAGAATTGGGATCAGAGCAAACATTAAAAGTCTTCAGAAGAGATTTTCTTCTCCAGAGTGTTTGTAGACAAAGAGCCATTGTAGTGGACCCACACAGGGCAGTCCCCTCTGCAGCTGTGCTGGGGACAGTGTAGACAGACTGGGGACAGGGCAGAGAGATTGAATTGCCTTAGATAAGAACCTTGATTAAAGCCCTTAAATCTTGCTGGACCACATCTGGCACCCTGCTTTTCACTTTATTTCAGTCTTTACACAGGCGAATCTCTTCAGGAAATATCTTCCTGTCTGCAGTGTGAATAAACACAGCATTAGGACTTGACTTTTTATTTTTACAGTCCTATATTGAGTCCATTTTTGTACTGCATTAAGTGCCTTGAGTGCCACTCATTCGCGCTTGGTTTCTGAGTCATTCCTAACTAATTTTGTGAGCTGGTGGGTAGTATATACCTTCACACCCAGCCCTTCCATTTAACTGCACAGCACTTTGTTTTAAAGTTTGGGTTTTTTTTTTTCTAAGCTCCTGTGTTCTTGCTGTGCAGGATGAGGCCAAGGATGTTTGGGGCTGCACCAGTTTGAGCGCTCTAGTTTCAGCTTCAGTCTTCACACTAAGTCCAAATAAATCCTGACCTGCCCAGGCACTGCCACAGCTACTGCTTGAAGATGCTGCCTGTAACCACAGGCACCTCCTATTATTTAATCACAGCAAAAATCATCAGAGGACATGTAAGAGGCTCCTTCAGCTAACAGACACTTTCCTTATTCCCCTGTCAGTCTGTACTGCCTGTTCATGCAGATGAAGGAGACCACTCCAATCTTCCAGGCCACTGCAGGATACATTTCGTATGCCTACGGGGCACATTAAGTTCTTCCTCTGAAACTGTCCCTCCACCTCACCGTGAAGCCTCTGTGATAAGAGGATTTCTGCTATGTGCAGCTCTTCTCCTCTTATCCTCATCCTACCCTATCAGTCCAGCCTCCCGCATTGTCCAGCTCTCCTGCCCGGTGGTGCTCAGCTAAAGAGGCTTCATGGCTGGAGGAGCGTGGCAGGGACACACTGCAGCTTGGCATCTCACATATTTTCTGGTGAGCTCTGGGAGGGAATTTGCCCTCCAAAGTCTCCTGCAAGTCCAAGTGTGATGGATCTGGACGTGCCCTTGCACGCATTGGCAGACACCGCTTTCCACAGTGCAGCATCAGGTTCCTGCAAAGCTGGTTTGAGCGTATTCATGAGCCTTGCTTCATACCAGGAGGGCCAGCTTTCAGTAACTGCCAGAGCTGATGTCAGGCGCACACACAATAAAGTTTTCAACTTTTTCTCGGCAACTCTCTCCTCCCTTCACAGACATCCTGTAGACTTTGCACTGGGAAGGGACGATAACCACCAACTATTCAAGGACAACACACCCACCTCCAACTGTAGGTTCCCACTTCCCTGTTCTCACTGAGACTAAACAAGGACAAAGCATCTCTGTACCTTTGATCTATGCCTACATAATAGAAACTCTCTTTTTAGTGAAAGGTTCGAACCTTCACACCAGCTGCGACATACAGCCTGGCTGCAGCTGTAAGGCAATACACAACGCCTCTGTTTGCATTTCCCTTACTTTTCCATACTGGCCTTTCTCAGCAACTGCCTCACCCTAAAGAAACACTTATTGCCTCACCTAGCTTTGTTACAAGAACCTGTTCTATAGGTTTTATGGCTAACATGGCCTTAAGTTACCAAGTAAAGTAAACCTCAGTCCTGGTGCTTTCACTGTCTAAAACACTTTCTAAGCTTTGTTATATTGCTGGGTTTCCTTCTAGTTTCTGCCCAGTGTTGCTTTTATCTGGCTGGAATAGCTACTGGTGCAACCTTCTTTGTGCCTTGAGAGAAGACAAGACTGCTACGCAGGAGGACAAGGACTAATGGTCCTCATTGTGGGACCAAGAGCTGGTGGACGGATGTTGTCCTGGCTCCATAAAGAAGACTCAAATCCCCATGTGGCTGCCCATGTATGCCGATTCTCATGCGCCAAGGAGCTGAGCACCAGAATGAAGTCCAACGCTTCTGTCATTCGCTTGTACACAAGTCAACTTAAATACGTGAGGGTGGGAAGTCATCTTGAGGGAGGACTGTGGCTGCAGGAGACAGAAATTACTCTGTCTAGAAAATGTCAGCATGCTGAGAGACAACTGAACCTTGTGCCTGAGCACCCTAGGGCAGGGTCTGGTGTTCAAACAGTCTTGGTCCCCCTGGACCACATCCTCGTGCTGAGCAGTGCAACCCCACTGCGTTCAGACAAATCTGAACGTGAGGAAGGGGCCCAGATTTGACCCCTGCAGTGGACTACAGGACTGGAAGAGGTAACCTTCAGGAGCATTATGCGTATGTTGATGGGAGGGTACCCGGAGACTATCTCCTTTTTGGCATCTCCAGATGCACCAAGCAATCTATAGCATGGGATATGAAGTAGCTTACGAGCAAGGTTATTCCTTTTCATACACCATGGTAATGTGGGTTTAATAAACTGAACTTTTGCTAGGACTTACTGAAAATAAGCAGCCTGGGAATGATGTGCTGCCCTGTACAGTTAGAGCAGGGCTTGCATCACCACTTAAAGTCTTCTAGTGCCTCACCACCCACTCACCACTTCCAGGCTTGGCTCTTTCTGGACAGTTTTCTAGATTTCCTAAGCCTCAGTTTACACTGGACTACAGAAATCATGAGTCACAGCTGACTAAAATGAGGGGTAGGATTACTGAAATTCACTGCCAAGTTTTAGCAGATTATATTGAGCTGGCTTTTTGGCTGCCTCCACTTTCATACCTAATCAATAAACTCTTATGGAAACCCTCCAGAGGTCTCACAGTCCTATCTTTAATTTTGGCTATTTGCAAATCCTTGGGCATGTAAGCAATCAGCAGGGAAGCAGTGACATGCAAAGTCAACCTTATGAATGGCTTTTCACAGAAATAGGCTCAGAACCAGAACTGTTGCTTGTTCTCTGTACTCTGACATCATTGTACATCTCCCTCCTGCTTTCCTGCCTCACTGATGCACATAGTCTACAAATCCATACGTAGTGGCAATACCCACCCCAGTACTCTACTGGCAACTTCTGTGCAAATGAAATGCACTTTCCCAGTCTCAAATCACCAGGCTTGATAAGGCATTTGTGCTGCATAGTCCTTTACATACATTAACTACAATGCATTTCATATTCAGGACATATGCAGCAGCTCTGCACCTAGGAATTCTCCAACCTGTGTTGGTTACTTCATGGATGAAAGGCGACCACTGAAAACCATCCAGTTCATGTTGCCGACAGGTCAGTTACATTAAAATCTTTAGTCAAAGCTGTTGGCAAGTCAGACTTTTTATCTCACGAGAAATTACAATGTTCTGAAATGTTAAGTTTTTCCAGTTCTTACTGAGAAAATACCGGTGATGTTTCTAAATCAAAACATGATTCAAAGGAGCTCCTGAGTAAAACTGCAGGATGAAAATTTCACTGTTGGAATTCAGATATGCAGAGGGCAAAAATTCACAAAATTCATTTCAGTATCAGTTGGCAGCTACAAATGCTTTTAAAGAATGGAGCCTCAGGATTTCCTCAAGGAGGAGATGACCCTGCAGCTAGGCAGTACAAGTCTAGCAACTGAGCTAGCCCTCCTCTGCACACAGTGTCAGCGAATGGTCCACAGGCTTTGGAAACCAAGTTGCCCAAGGGGCTGCCTGGCACCGTAGCCTGGCAGACGTGGGTCACAGCCAGCCAGTATCATGGTGCTCCTTGGAGTCACAGATTTCATGGCACGACGTGAATGTAAGTAGGCTGTTAAGGAGCTGGAAATAAAGCTGGCAGGAAGCCACAAAGGCCAGATTGAAAACCTTCCTGCCAGAGAGGATTTCACTGCAAGAGCTGAGGAACTGACACATTTCCTTTCATGTTGTACTTTAAATGGAGACACATTTCCAACAGAAAAGTCCCCCCAGGTTCCGTTATTGAAAGGCCCTGGAGCCTGATCTTGCAAACACTTTGACTCACAAATAATTTTCTGAAAGTGTGTAAAGGCACTGCATTACACTCTTCCAGCATTAGATGTCCTTCGACTGCCCATTGGCAGGGCTGACTCCAGAGGTGTTTCTCCCCCTATGCTGACTCAGCAATGAACCATCTCTGATGGTTCATCTGGCACGTGCTTGCCTTGTTTGCAGAGTCATAGCTAGCATGTAGTCATGTCACCCCCTTGAAAGAACACTCAAGACATGAAGCAGATGCCGCTACATCTGTGACTACACCTGCATGAAGCAATATATGCCAGTTACTTACAGCATATTCAAATTGCAGATTAAAATCCCGGTTGTTTGCTTGAAGTTGTCTCTCTTCCTCTGTAAAGAAGAGGAAACACATCAGAAATGCTTGAAGGTACAGTCAATACAGTTGTAAATGAAGCATCAGAAAAAGTAAGCAGAGCTGCCACAAGGCAATGTCACCAGGAATCTGTGCTCTGTGTAACCACCCCATGTCAGGGAACTGAAGAGGCTGGTGACACTGATAGAGCAGCACTGTGGACTGGTACCATAGCACTGTAAGGCCATGCTCCGAGTCTCCTCTGCATACATCCCCCTGCAATGCCAGCACTGGTTTTACAGGTTGTTCACCTTCTCCTGGGTAAGAGTTATCATTCAACGAGTAGTGCTCACTATTCCTGCCCTGCTCCATCTCCTCCCCCTGAAGTCTCTGGGGCTGTTGCCAGCAGCCTACTGTTAGTGACTTTCCTCCAGTACAAGTACATCTCCCAGCATGATCCCACAGATGGGACATTGCCACCACAGCTATCATGAAATCAAAAACTACTGGAAGGGATTTCAAAAAGTCATCATAACTGTCCTCTACATCAAGACACGGTTGCACTCCCAATAAATATCCTAGAAAGCTCCAGTGATGGCTGTTCTTCAGACTGCCTACTCCAGGACTGCAGTGTCCTTCCCCTGGGGGAGTTTTTTCCCCATTATCTGACATAAAACTCATTACTTCAATTTAAACAAATTATATCTTCTCCTGGGATGGTCAACGGTACTATTCTGCTCCCCTTCAGTTCCTTGTTCTACTTGCCAAGGACAAAGAGCACAGACGAGTTCATTATGTATTGAAGGCTGTTATGCCTTACTGTCGTCTTCTCTTCCCAAGGGTAAGCAACTCCACTTTCTTCAGTCACTTCTTATCGGTCAGTCTGTCAGAAGTAGCATCACTCTTGCTGCTCTCCAGTGGACTTCCCAGCTAGTTCACCTCATGCTGGACGTGCAGTGGCCAAAATGGGCCATAGCTTGCAGCTGAGGCCTTATGAAAGCTGACCGGAGCACAAGGGACACTTCACCTATCTTGTGGACAATGCATATTTGACATGGGAATTCACCTAGAAGTAATTTAAAATAATATCCTTATGCACCATCAGCATGCAGCTGACGGCATTCCAGAATATGATCCATTTTGGCAGGTCCTTTCTGGCAGAGCTGAGGCCTCACCGGGCAATGCGAATTTTTCATTTGCCCTTGCTGAACTGCCTTCAAATTTTTTAGACTATTTCTCCAACTAATCAATTATAATCCTATCTTTCAGTGTGCTTGTAGCTCCTGCCAGCATGGTGCCATTTCCAGATTTACTAAGTGTGTTCTTTATTCTGCCAGCCAAGATGTAGAAGAAAATATTGAATACCAGACTGAAATAAACCCCTGATGAACCTCTCAAGTTTGATAATCAGTCATTGATAACTATTGTCAGTGTATTTTTATTTTTTTTTTCTGAAAAGTCTGGCACTCACTCTATGGTGATTTTATCTTCAGCATGTATCTCCTGTTTACTTGTAAAAATGCCACCAGAGACAGTCAAGATACATGCAGCTATCTGAGGCTTTTTCACTAGCCCTCTGGCTACCACTAACACAAAATTAATTTTGGTTTGATGCAGTTTTTCAGGACTGCTGGCTGTTAATCATCTCTTCCCCACACAGATATTTCTAGTTACTTTGAAGTGGTTTGTTGGATTGTTTCAACCTTTACCCAAGTAGTGAAGCCAATATATCTATAATTGCTCAGCTTTTCTTTTCCCTTGTTTCAGGATAGATGCTATGCTTGCTGTTCTCCCAGTCTTCTGAACTTTGCCTGTCTGTGCACCAGAAACTCTCAAAGGCAGCATTGCTCACGGCCATGCTTTACCTTACCTAGCCAACCTCCTCCCTCTCTATTCCAGCCCCAACCCCCCTACTTCTCCTCTGGTTCCAGCAACTATTATGTTAGATGTCTACAGAAAAAAAAAAGAAAACAAAAACCACCAAACCCAGATTTCTTAGCATTATTTGCTAGGCCTTTTTTCACTGAGTAGCAGACATAAACTGCCTTTGATCTCCCTCTTACTGGAAGGGTTACAGAACCCCTGAGATCCCAGCTCTTACAGAACAACTTTTATTGCCCATTATGTCCTCAATAGCTTTTTCTCTCTTTGAGCCTTTGCCACACAGTTTGTGCTGAATAAAACAAGCTGCTTTACACCTTCTAGAGACATGCTTCTTCTGCCTGAAGTGAATGAGGAGCTTGTGATTTCATCATTTCACTCTTTCCCTGAAAGATAACTTATACCTGTGCCCTTAATATCAATTATTTAAGGAAACAACATCTCTGCTTAATTCTCCCTCCATCCCAGATTTCCTTCCCATGAGATCTCAGTTACTAGTTCTTCATATTTACTGAATATTTCCTTCTTGAAGTCCATTTCAAACACTTCGCTATTGTCACTTTTTCCTAAATATGATACTGTCATTTCATAATCATTCTGTTTTACACTCCCTCCTGCTTTCACAGGAGCAGCCAGCTCCTCCCTGTTGGAGGGAGTCAGTTCTGGAACAGCCTCCTCTCTAGCTCCAAAAAATTACCCACCTCTGCACCAAAATGCTGTGCCAGATGAACAGGTTTTGTTCCCCTACAATCCCCTCCAACTCTCCCTCTGCATAGTTAGAATTCCTCATTTACCACCATGCCCTGTCTCTCAGAAAACTGTAGTATTTTATTTTATTTTTTTCACAAAAGACTGCCCTTCTTGGTTTGCTGTGCCTGTGTTCTTTACCCTTGCAGCATTACTCACAGATCTGCGATTTGTTCATCTCTTTCTTCACACTGGATCTCAGAGCAATTGAACATACAAGGAAAACATCTCTTCCCTTGCCACCTCTGCTACCCTTCCAGAATAAGCTTTTTTCTTTTCTATTAATATTCTAGCCTCATGAGTTATCCCAGCACATTTCTATTATACCTATTAAATGATGTGTTAAGACATCTAGTTCTTCCTGTTTATCCACTCTTGTATTAGCAAGCGTCTAAACTATTCAGTGCATTGAACTGTTATCCTTCCTCTTTCCCCTCCAATAACCTTGTAAATAAAACAACATTCCTAATTTTTCAGCCCTTTTTCAGATCACCATTTTTTTGGTTTCTGTCTGTGGACTCTTTTCATCAAGCCCTCTAATCACTAATGTAAAGCTGTGTTAGCAGGTAAATGTGCTTTTCCCTTTCTTCAAGCACATCTAGCTGTGTCAGACATTTCCAAATCAGCTCCCATCTGCCCCGACTGGGTGATTCAGACCAACCACAGAGGCTTCATTCAAGACCCTCAAAGTACTTAATCCTTCACTGCTTTCCTCAGACACGTTTTTCTCATCTTTCACAATGGGGAGAACAATGTACGGAGAGATCAGAGTAACTTGTCTAGTGTCCCAGAGGAAAACAGCAGCAGAGCCCAAGAGGTCCAGGCTTGCAGGGCTTCAACTATTGTCTACGTGCCCCTTCAGGAATTTTCCCGAGAGCAACCGGTATTATCAAAGCAGACGAAAGATAAAGCTATTTGTTAAAAACAGAACTTCCCAACACTCGCACATTTCCTCCCATACAGTCAGCGCTACTCGGGTCCTCTCCCCAGGGACTCCAAGTCTAGTCCTGGAATAAATACCACAGAAAAGATAAATGGCTTTAACATAAATCAGAATAGATGACAAAGCCTGAAAACCCACCGGGCTACAGAAGCATGTTTGCAGAGCGCGTGCTGGTCCTGGGAAGGGGAACCGACAGGCAGGGGCAGAGCTATTTGCACGCGCCATGGGCTTACGTGGAGCAGTGCAAGCAAGCCAAAGACCTGTGGCGACCCTGAAATGAAAGGCTGAGCACTCGCAGGGCACAGCATTGTCCGTGCTGCTCGCAGCAGAGAACAACGTTGCCCATGCTGCTTACAGCCAGCAGGTCTGCCCAGCTGCCTCGCCAGAAGGAGCTGTGGAAACGCATGATGGACAGAGAGGCACGAAGATATGCAGAACTCCTAATCTGGGCTGGAGCCCTTTGGGTATCTACTCCCTTGCCAGGACATGAGACACAGGGTACACGGCAGAGCCTCGGGGTCACACAGCAGCTTCCGAGAGGCTCTGAAGTCCTCAGTGACTTTCGGTTTTTGGTAGGCAGGGCAGCCCTTGAGGGGGCTGCGCACAGAAACAGCAAGCCAAGCGCTGCTGGTAGCAGCTGGAGGTGCTGTGAGCTCCTTTGCTCTTCCCAGGGCTCGCTGGGGGAGTGAGGAACCGTCCCCCTTTCTGAGCCTGACCCCCAGAGTCTGTGCAGCCAGGGAGAGGCACTTGACACGTGCATTTGAATTCAAGGATCTCAAATGCTCCTAAAAAGAAACCACGTGTGCACCTGCTCCAGTGAGGAAAGGAGCCTGGCTTCTCACCAGGGTAGAGATGCAGTCTCCAAGAGGAATGACTTATGTGAGACAGAGAAATAGCTGCAAACAGCTTGGGGCTGGCACAGGAACATGAAGCAGTGGGACATAAAACAGCAAATGAAACTCACTCAAGGCATTGCTCTCCTGTGCATCATCATATGGTACCTAACAGGCAGGCTTTCTAGGACAACCCATTTCGGAAGGCCAGCTATGAACCTGCTTCAAAACTGAACAGAAAGTCTCTGTCCTGCCGTAGCCATCCGTCCCTCTCAGAGTCGGTGTCCCCAAAGGCCAAAATATGAGGCTAATTTCTAGTGGCAAGATTTTCATTTTCCTTACTGGATAAAAGCCGAAACCTTTGGCTAAAGCAAGAACAACCACAATTAATTGCAAAGGATGCCTCATCCAACAACATCAGCAAGCAGAACTTTCTCCCCTCAGGCTACACCAAAGGCAAACCACTGCTGACCATACGCACAGGGCAACGGTGACTCATTGGTTTTATTTTTACCAACAGAGGAGAGTGAAGTCCTACTGCTGTGTCTCCTAAACCAGCGGTTCTCAACTGTGATAGACCAGACAACTCTTATTTGTTTCTGAAACTGTTTGGACAAAAATGAAGCCTCTTGGATGACCACAATAAACAAAATTTAGGGCAAGTCAAGCATTACGCCAGCTATGCCTGGAAACCACAGCTCAGGGTATTTTGGCTGTAGATCCAAACATGCATGTCTTATCATGGCCTGTTGATTCTAAAAGCATTGAGGAAAAAGGGAGGGGAAACCTGAAGGGCTATAAGATGAGAAGTTTTTCTTATCTTGAAACTTTTTTATATCTCTAAGAAACTCAAACTTTCTGCTTCTGCAAACTGCAGTCAAAAATCACTTGAAAGAAGGAATGGGGTTTGTGCTCCAAGTTATCATTTCACTGCCACTGAAAACTATTTTAAATTATTCATCAGTGGAAACTCAGCGTACATAAATGTGGCTTAGTGCCCAGTTCTTGGTCTAACCACTGAGACCAAGTCACTGGGAAAGTGGCTGTTTTCTCAGGCAGATAGATTTAGGAGCTAAACCACAGAATAACATCTGTATTTAATAAAATTAAACCCATGCCAAAAATCAGCTATAAATGTTACTGTCCAGCCTACCAGCCTTCCCCATTTGGGGCTGCTGCACGGAAAAGTCCTGCAAAAGGTTAGATTCAAGATCTGGTCAGACAGCCTGGAAGTTTGTTCCTGGTTTGTACTAAGGAGCATGTGCCAAGAGCAATGCTTTCAACAGGCTGTTGGAAAAGTTTTGATGGTATTAGGTCTTCTGGCTCCAAGAAACAGGAGGTTAAGATCTGCTCGGTTTTGCCAAGTCATACACCAACTAGGGCCTGATACCTCATGCATGAAGTGAACACAGCCCAATTAGGGGAGTGTCGGTGTAACTAAGCCTGACAACAGAACAGAGACAACATAAACTCTGTAAAAATAATGATCTCTACTCCACCCTTTAAACAAGCGATCTCAAAAGCCCGAACGCTGCCCTGGACCAGCTACAAAGAGTGGCCTCCAGGAGCTGAGCTCCTCTCCTCAGCTTCCCTTGCAGTGTGGCTCTCGGCAAAGCTATTAACCTTACTAATACCAAGTTGTGAAAGCTGTAACATGGTTATTCTGCTCCCAAGGGCACATATCTGACTTCCTGCAACTGTAATTCAGGTCTGCCCTGCAAAAGGCTATACGCTGTCTCAGAAGACCTCCACCAGTCGCAGCACATTTTTTGTTAAAAATCTCATGACGTGCCTCCTTCCACTGTGTCCCATCTCCCTCCTACTTTTCTTGAGTCTGCTTTTGGGCACCTCATCGTCATTGTGTGACCCAGCTTTGGTATCACCTCTCGGAGACGGCCCAAGTGCCACCCAGCATCCAGCACCCGGGCGATCACCCACCTCTTTGCAGCCAGAGGAATCGTAGCCCTTATTGCTGGTCTTTGCTGGACTGTTACTCTGTGTGCACAAGGAACCGCAGTCTGCCATGGTGTGTTGGTACCTCTGTCCTCCCCGCAAAAAAGAGAATTACAGTGTCCACTGAAAAGCAGCTCCATGGGAGAGGGCAAGTCATTGTATACTGTATTAGGCAACTAAAATTGCTGCTCCTAGGGAGGTCATTATACAAGCTATTAGCCCAAATCTCCTTTCACCTTAAAGCAACAATTTCCCCTTTTTGCAATCATGAGAGATGAACAAAGCACACAAGTTTCTTGATTTGCAGGCCCTGTACCAGGGCAGAGTCACCACTGTTGGGTCAAAAAGAACAGGACTACCTATGTTTTATAGCAGCGATCTCATAAGATTTCACACACATAACACAGCAGTGCCTTGCTGGGTTCAGAGCTGCACCGAGGGAACTCTACCCAAAACCAAAGCCAGGGATCTTTACCCAACGAATTCAACATTTAATATGGATTAGAGGTTAGGTGGGTGAAGGGAAGAGCCATATGACAGGTCTGAGGCTCACACTGGTTAAATAACTGTATTTCACAGCCAGTATGGGACACAGACAAAAGCCAAACCCTTATCACCCGAGAGTCACCCTAACGCTGTAACCTGCCTGGTGCCGGCGTGCCAGCTGCTCTGCAGCACGAAACCGAAGCCCATCCCTGCCCTGAATCCCAGCCAGAGCCTGGCAGGCTGCAGCAAGCATGGCTGGGGCCGGAGGAGTGGTGAGAACCTGGTGGGATGGAAACGGGGAAGGGGAAGGTCACAGCCAAGCCCTGCTCAGAGCAGGAACATGCCTAGCTGTGTGGCAAACAAACGTGTTTTTTATTATTGACTCAAAGGAGGGGCTCTCCGTGTTACCAAACTGCACATTTTTTACGTGTAGATGCCTCTTCCTCTACAGAGCCTGCTGTAGCTGCTGTGGCTGGAGAGCATTTCTGCTGGCAATCATATGCATTTTCATCTCTGAAATGGACTAGCTTATACTGAGTATGAGGGATTTAATTTAACAAAACAAAAAACCTGCAGCAAGACCATTCAGATACACCACCATAAACGGGTTTAGCCCCTCTACTCCGCTTTCATGAGCCCGCACCTGGAATACTGTGTCCAGCTCCGGAGCCCCCAACATGAGAGGGACATGGACCTGTTGGACCGGGTCCAGAAGAGGGCCATGAAGATGATCAGAGGGTTAGAGGACCTCTGCTATGAGGACAGGCTGAGAGAGTTGCAGTTGTTCAGCCCAAAGGAGAGAATGCTCCAGGGAGACCTTATAGCAGCCTTCCAGTATCTGAAAGAGGGCCTACAAGAAATCTGGAGAGTGACTTTTTAGAAGGGCATGTAGTGATAGGATGAGGGGTAATGGCTTCATAGTGGAAGAGGTTAGATTTAGATTAGGTATCAGGAAGAAATTTTTCACTCTGAGGGTGATGAGGCACTGGAACAGGTTGTCCAGGGAAGCTGTGGATGCCCCATCCCTGGAAGTGTTCAAGGCCAGGTTGGACAGGGCTTGGAGCAACCTCATATGGTGGGAGGTGTCCCTGCCGCATGGCAGGGGGCTTGGTACTAGATGATCTTTCAGGTCCCTTCCAACATAAACCATTCCATGATCCTATGATTCTATCCCCTCTTGCCTGTTCCTCCATTATTAAATAAAGATCTTCTTTACCATGTCTTTTTGCCTCAAAAGAGCAAGAATCCTACTTCCTCCTGAAGAAATGAAATCTAAGAAATGTTGAGAGATATTCAATGCTTATCTTAAGTAAGTAAGTTTTAATTAGAATAAATTACTTAGGGTTATAATACAGTGTGGTTTATGTTGTTTGCTTAGCTTCACTTAGCATGAGTAGCTAGATCTGCTAACGCCCTTAGGCCACAATAGTATTAATTTTCTTAGTAATTTTCCTAGCAGCTGGTACAGTGCTGTGTTTAGTCTTTTAGTCTAAGGAAAATATTGTTAACACACTAATGTTTTGGTAGTGTTTTTCCCAAGTCTGAGACTTTTCAGTTCCCCATGTCCTGCCAGCGAGCGCAGGTGCTCAAGGAGCCCAACCCAGAAGATAAGGAGATGACAACCATCAGCAGAGACTGCAAGTCAACAAGGTAAGAGCAGTCAATGGCCGACCTGGACACAGAAGAAGAATCCAGTAAGGTGTTGGAAGATCCCAGACCAAAAATGACTGGGGTCGCCCACTGAGAAGGGACCATGGTCCAAACAGTGACAGACTTAGGTGGTGTGTGTGTGACTCCTTGGATGGTGTGGGAATGCTCGGGCAGCGGCTTCTCCTTTAACAAGAAATACACTTTTGTGCTTATGGATTGAGTCTGTTGTGCCTGGTACTGAGCTCAGCCTCCTGCTAGCACTAAACAAACACTACATGGCAACTGGAATTTGCCAACACAGGTAAAACATTTCATCCCTGGACCAGGTATTAATACAAAATGAATTTTTTTCTAGCATCGCTAACAGAGTGCCCACGTAGGAGATGTGCTGACATATCTCCACTTTCATACATCAAATGTAAGGTCTGAAATAAAAAATCTTGCGGGTGAACTGGAATTATTTCTGTCCAGGTCCAGTATACTTTAAATACGAGGATAAAGTTCAATCTTAGATCCTGTCTAAAAGCAGTATTTGATATTATCACCGTAAGGAGAGAGAAAATAAGAAAAGAGGTCCCCAGAAGGGCATCTCATCTTTGCCCAGCATGTACTACACTTGTGGTCAAACAGCACTCTTGGGACACAGGCCTGGAAGAAGTGCTATGTAACCTTTAAACAGAAAATATTCCCTTTTAGATTATTCTGGGAAGGAACAGAGGCTGCCTTGTCTCTCCCTTTCCCTGTCTTCTGCAATAATATCAGTTCTCGTTTTCCTTTGCTTCCTCCTCCTGATGATGTGTCACTCACCTGCCTTGGCTCTGGGCAAGGGGTGGGAACTCACCACATCTCAGAAATGCCTTGCAACAGATGATTTCTCAAGAAGCATCTACCTCTTTCCATGTTTGCTTTCAGTCCACTTTGGAATGAAAGTAGGCATTTTCCAAATACATTAGCAGTGGAAATTCTGTCTCTTCTTAATTTTGCATAATTTTAATTTTGAAACTTTTATTTTTTCAAATTTGGTTTAGAATTTTGTATCACTTTGTATGCTGGTTTTTGTAATAGTCATTCACAGTATTTTGACCAATATCAGCATGCCAAATAGAGCAGCTGAAATAGTAATTTACTTTTATTTTAAAAACTAGTCTGACAGTGACTGGCTGGCACATATAATTTCCTTTACTAGAAAACAGTGTCTCCTAGCCATGCTGGTACTGCCACAGCTTGACACAATTGCACATGTTGTTAATAACAGTGATACACAGTGATAGGAAGTGATGTAAAAATCATAAAAATAAATACAGCTCTGAAACGAACTTTGAGAAGTTTTTCAATTCACAGTTATTTCCCTCATGGGAAATTATGTAAAAATAAATATATTTTTCATAGTCAATGTCTGTTGTGGTAAGACTTTTCCTATCAGATCTGAATGGGAGTCCCAGAAGGCAGCCAAGCTTTCTGTCTCTAAGGCCAGTCTCGGGCTGCCTTCTCCGTAGGGAGCAGCTACCCCTGCCAAGTTCTGCCCGGAGCCTGGCTGCTCAAAAACCAGATGCCCTGCAGAGCAGGCTGCCCCTAGCAGCAAGAAGGAAAACCCCTTGGAGCTTTCCAAAAGCCTTGGTTCAACTTCTATCCTTCCTCTTCCTCTCACAGAGGCCCTAGGCTGGGCTTACGGAGACAAGGCTGCAGCAATGACCGTTCTTGCCATTGACTGGCAGCACACACGCTGGGATAAGGTTATTGGTGTAGATGAGTCCTCCCTCTTCCCTGTTTCGATTTGTTTCATAGATGGTACTTGACCATTCCCATCCTCAAGGTCCGAAGATCCAGTGCTGAGTTAAGCTGCCATGGGGTCAAGCCAGTGGCCAGAGATGTTCCACATTTACCAGCCATTGCCAAGGCATGATCCTTATTTCTCCCCACACACTCCATGAACCAAAAGTCTCCTCATTCCTCTTTGTTTCATCAACATCCATTGTAGGTTAAACCTCAGTGTAAAAGATCTCAGGCATCTTTTCCACAGAAACACTACTGTTTCTTATCTAAAAGATACAGTTGCCCACTTCAGCTTGAAGAGGTTCAGTCGCTAGGAACTGTTTTCCTGCAATGGTTTTTGTGTGTCTGACATGACACCACATATTACTGCTCCGTGGAGCTGTGTTTTGGTTACATTCTTGATCCCTTGTACATAAACTTGATCATAAAACTACAAAACCCCGATTCTTATCTCCAAGAAATTTAGGCCATGTAACCTGCCTTCTTAAACTATACCTATCCTGAAAAAAACTCTCCTAATTTTGCCTGCACCTCAGCTCATGTGAACACAGCCATGTCTTGCTGGGGAGAAACTGCAAAATATTACTGGTTCTCATGGGAGCAATCCTGATCCCAGTTTCAGCAGCTGGTGCCTGAGGTAATCCATTCCCTCCTATGGAAGTCATATCACAAGCATGGCTCTTCAGTAAGGTTAACTGTCATCCAGCTTTGCTTCTGGAATGTAAATTTGGACTTTCCGTGAGCAGTACTGTCCCTCCGAGATGAGTGCACGGGATGTTCCCGGCAAAATAGCACTTCAACCCTGGCATTTACTCCAGTGAAATGTTTGCAAGGAGCAATCGTAGCCCTTTCAGCTTTTGGGCTGCAACGCAAAAGAATTAAAAATAAAAGGGGAGGAAAAAATGCTCTTTTAGCTTCCTGTTATGAAAGCTGCTCATTCCCTGATCACCCCAGCTTCCCTTATCCTTCTCTGAACTTCCTCCAGTTTGAATTCATTGGTTTTGAACGGGCAATCAAAAGCGCATAAAATGTGAAAATAAATTATCTTTCCCCATAAGGTATGATGTTTATATCTAGGAAGATGTGAGTTTCTTAGACACTTGGTTGAAGGGGGAGATGAACACTTTTCAGCTAAAACCTAGATACAAGGCCAGGCAGGCAAAATACAAATTTTTCCTAATATAGCAAAATAATCTTTTTGATAATCAGAACAGCTACTGCTTTACAAGTGGGGATCCCCTGGGTGGATGGCGGCTCACAGACAAACCTGTGCTCCCTCATCTCCAAAGCCAAGATGGAGGAAGAGACGCCGGGCTGGCAGAAATTCTTCCCTGGGAGCAATCACAACCTCCTCTCCCGGGACTATCAGAGCAGCAAGCGGATGCCTCTGTCCTAACACCAGGGCTCACAGTCTGCCCTGCACCAGGAAGGGGAAACAGCAGCACAATTGCAAAAATAAACCCTTGGGAAAAGGCTATTCAGTCTTCTGAGCTCAGGGAGGTCGGGAAAAAAATAATTTCGTGTCAAAATGTAAGTAGGGCACTAATCTCTATGTTCCTCAAATACAGGGAGGAACACCCTGGAAAGGAAAGGTTAGAGACTTTCTTTCTTCACAGCGTCTCCAGACGTGGATCCAGAGATCATGCCCTGGGCCTGGAGGTGAAGTGATAAAACAGTAGACTCAGTTCAGTGGCTCCTGCTCCAAAGCCCGGGTACTGATGAAGATGCTCCCTAAGAGGCTGCAGGAAGCTCGCCCGCGTTAAGGGTATGCTAGTAGACCTCCAGCTGGACTTCTTCCAAACATTCATCTCTGCAGGGATTTCTGCTGCAAAGGCCGGTGAGGAGCATGCTGCAGAGGATGGCTGCTCCCTATCTCCACACCCATTTATTTGGGTGCCCCATGGAGCTCACAGGGAAGGAATTACGCAGGCTCTGGTTTCTCCTCCAATGTTAGTTTTTCCTTCAGCAGCTTCTGGGGTGCTCTCAGGGTGCATCTCTGTACTTTGCTCTCCTTCCTACCTCTCATTGAAGGGAATATCCAGACATTGCCATGAACACACTTCATCGTCAAAAGCCTGCATCAGACCTTCATGCCGACTTGCTTCTAGCATATTTTATAAACTGCTTGAGAGAGGGCACTATGCACTGCTCCTCCGCCCACTCCACGAAGAGATCCTTTTAGAAAGGACACCAAAACCCAACTTCCCCAAGCCAGTCATGTGCCATGACAGAGCACAAACTTCGCAGCCTTTTCCCTTTCAGATGTCCCCCCATTCGCTGGCACACAATCCGCAGCACTGCCCCAAAGTAGTACGAAATGCAGGAAAAGTAAAGAAAGTGTGCCTTCCTTTTCCTGCTCTGCAGGTGAGAGATGTGCTCCCAAGCATGCTCTCAAGGGCTTGCACGTGTGCTGTATTTACATTCCTTAGGTTGTCACCCGTGACCATGGCATTACCAGACTCCACTCACCTTTCAATTTCTTCTTTCCAAATTTTAATCCAAATAGAGACATCCCAAAACTTTATTTTAGTCCAAATCCATGGAACTTCTGCAAGAGAAAAGAGAAAGTAATTCACAATGGTGGTTTCTAGTCCCGCAGCATGACATGATGCAGCACATACATGTAATTCTGCATCCGTAAAACAGGAGAACCAAACTCCTAAGCACTGTGGCCAACAGCTACAGTTTATCACCTAGTGTGTTTTAAAATGCAAAACCAGCTCAGGTTTGCAAGCTGCACTGTATAAGTGTGGGGCACCTTACCTTGGACATTGTGATCTGTTCATGTCCTGACATGGCACAAAGAAGGGGCCAGTGGAAGAGAGACTGGAAAGGACATTCCTTATACGAAAAGGAGAAATACACGCACAGGGCTTGTACTTAAATTACAGAGGAACTGTGTGACTACGCAGAGCAAGACCAGCCTCCCTGAAGAGGGGGAAGCAGTAAGAAACACTGATTTCCTGTACATCTGCCTGTGCTCAACGTGTGCTGGCTCACCCTGCTGTCCATCTGCTGGTCACCCTCCATGTTCGTGGTGGACTAGCCTGTATGGTCTGAGCAAAATTTCTCCCCTGCTGGCTGCAAACTTCCTGGCGCAGAAGCCTAAAGCCGGGCACCAGAAATGCATTTAAGGCACTGAATATATCCTGATATGCAGGGGAATCGAGCATTAAACAAAACCACATCAAAACCTGTCGGTAATGAAACTTTCAGCGTGCAAAGCATCAGACAGTTTATTTAAAGTGCTTGATGGTGATGTTGGTGCTGACAGCCTGCGAATATCTGTGAGCATGGGAGACGCTGCCACTGCCTGGGATGCCTGGCTGATGGGGAGCCTGGATCAACAGGATTGCTGTACCAGTTGCTTAACTGGCCTGTGGAGCCAAGATGAGACATTTGAGGGAATCGTAATCTATCTAGAACAAGTTTTCTAGGTGACAGAATGAAGTTTTTGCACTTTATACTATGGTATCTGGGCAAAGCAAGGGTGTCTAAGGAGACAAGTATAGCAAATACATTGTCTTTTGGAAACACACAAATGTGAATACAGCCTACGCCACTGCCCAAATGCAAGCTTTATCAACATCACCGAACCATGCCCGGTGCAAGCTTGGGCTTCAGGTCTTTTCAGAAAATGAAGGTAAACTTTAAGGAAAAGTCTACAATCATTGCATAGGTCAAACATTTCTGTGCAGATCTCTATTCCAGATGCTAAAGCAAACCTATATTTAGCAGCTGCAATTCAATGACCCTGAGATAAGGCAAAGAGCAGCAGGTAAGCTCCAGCCAGCGAAGTGCTGCACGCCCTGAGCACAGCACAGCCCTGGCACGACACGGCACTCCCCACCGCTCACCATGGTGTTTGGGAGCCCCTCTGTGCCCACTGTGCTTAAAAGAGATCCTTTTCTATTCACTTACGTAGAGCTGATTGTTTCTGCTCACCAGAACAAATGCTTTGGCAATACTGCTCCCCAAAATTTCCCCTGTCCATGGAACTAAACCACTTAAAGTTACAATATTCAATGTCACAACCTAAAGCTTTCTCAACCCTGCTGACCAACCTTACTTTCCACCCCTAACTGACCTCAGTCTATCATTTCCAACATATTTCTTTCATGTTTCAGAATTACTATTATGTCTTACAAAACCCTCCAAACTAGGAGTGAGATGGTGGGAGGAGGAAGACATGCTACCCACGCACCCAGAGTAAAGACCTCAGAGTTCCTAGAGCACCAGGAGCCACAGATCTGATAGTCACTGTCCACTGGCAGCACAGGGATGCAAAAGGTTGGCTGGTGGTAATCATCATATCGCTATACTGCTGAACTCTGGATTTTGCTGTATTTGTCAAATGTTTTAGAAACGCTATCGGCAGCTACCAAACCTCTCCCAGCTGTGTACTCAACTGACAAGACATATAATTTCAGCAGAGGGGAAAAAAGGATGTTTGTATTTGTGGGGGAGCAGAGAAGAGAGGGTGGTTATAAGACTTCTTTCAGCAGTAATAACATGAAACAAACAATAGAGTTAAGATCCGCATCTCACAAACAAAAACCTGAAACTTCCTTCAGCTCTGACACATGGCTTTTGTTAATTACTGTGATTCTTTAATCACTGGTTTCTGGCATGACCGCAGTATGACAACAAGACAGTAACAATACACTACTTTGGCATGGAGGGCCTCTTTAATTCCTTCAGCTTCTCGGTGCATTTGATTAGGATTGCATTCATTGAACATCTTCACTCAGCAGCAGATTTAAGTAACGATCATGGCCAGCGCAAATATCCTTACAGGCTCACCATTCCCATAAAACCTTGTCTTTTAGGGCAGACATGGGTGATAACTTTGCCATGTCCATTTGTACCAATTACCTCTCTGGTAAGTCATTTCCATCACACAGATTTAGCATACTTGGTTAAAGCCCAGGAGTTGTAAATCCTTCCCAAGCTGACCTGATCCTTTATGCAAAACTCAGTTCCTGGCTTGCCCAAACCACAGTGTCATTTGAGAGTGTGTCAGTATTCAATGGACACACACACACGATGGCATTAAGAGCTTGACACACCCCTATTACACTGAGGTGTACCCTGTATTTTCATACTATTGCAAATGTCTCCCTTTGCTGCTTTGTTATTGACTCACACATCTAATCCTTGTACTCCTTTACCTAGCAAGCCACTCTCACGCTGGCTGCAGCTTCTGTCTGTGCCTCTCTGCTCACACCCCCGTTTGTGCCAGTACACCTTCGTACCTCCAGGATCTGTTTGCAGTCTGACCATGGGCTGCGAGTATGAAAACAAACCGAAGCAAATGGTGGTGGAGTTGTCCCTTTTCATGGTTCTCCAGGTACTGCTCCCATTTGTCTTAGTTATCATGGCTTCTACAGGCAAATGTGGTCTCTTGGCTGACCTTAGCTCTGCCAGCCTTTCAGTCCCAGGTCTTTTTCTTGGGGTATTTTGAACTCTCAATCCTACCTGCAGGGTCCAACATCTTTGCACCTCTATCAATGATCTCCCTCAGGGTATTTTTTTTCCCAGATTCCACTTGTAGCCAAAACGCAGATCCCTGTTCAGTTTTCTTTACTTTTTTTTTCACTTTGCTCTATTTTTTTTAAATCTGAGATTCAGTTTCTCTTCCAAAATTGCAATGATGGGTCTTCAGCCTCATATCACTCACAGAGACTGCTACAGTTTTAACTTCCCTTTGTGCTTTCTGGAAAAAAAATGATCTCTCTCGTGTTCCATTTTCATGTGGCATGAAGTACTTTTCAAATTTTGGTAAGACACTTTCACAGTCTCCTATTCCTGAATTAATTGAAAACCCATAAAACATACAAAAGCTGTCTGTAGTCAGAAAAAAGGCAATTTCCTGTTTGCCTTCATTTTCCCTGGCACGAGCTATTTTCAGAGGCAAAGTGAAGCACTGCTTCGATCTCCTCAAGTTACCTTCCACATTCTTTGTCAGCCCTTCTGGACTTTTTTTTTGTTGTTCCATTTTCTGCTTGATTATTTTGTGACTTTTTTCATTTCTGTTCACTCCGGGCACCCTGCGCTGTTCAGTAATCAACAGGGGCTCACGTATTTGAGTAACCACGCAGGTCCAACTCCTCTGCGTAACAGGACACGTGTTACTTCCCCATGTTTCCAAAGCCTATAGCAAAAATTATTTAAAGCTCAAATTCCTAGTTCCTCATTTATGGGAATTTGGGGGTATAAGCTAAGAATAAATTATCACTTCTCACTGTAGAAAGCTTTTGTACCTACAGTGCTCTACAAATTGTCTAGCTAGGGCTTACACTTCTGCAAAGACAATCCACCTGCTTTATGGCTACTGACAGTTTAATCATGGGCTCTGAGCACTTTAATATCCACAGCGAGAAGCTACTTTGATGGGTCTTAAATAGGGAAGGGATGCTTTCTCACAAACCAAGCTCAGCCTTATTTAAGAGAGACGAGAGCCAGATTTGGCTTGAGAACACAACTGCAAAGCTCCTCCTGCGTGAGGGGCAGGTTGCAATGGGCTACGGCACATGGAATTTGCAAGGGCCACAGCCTAATCCAAAACCATGCCCCGCTAAGGGCTGTGCTGTGAACTAGAGGTGGAGGGACGCACTTCCCACCACCGCAGTGATGAGTAGCAAAATGAGAAAAGACATGGCACAGCTCAGATGAATGGGGAGCAGATGTTGCAGATGGAAAACACAGCTAGTTTCTTGGCCCTGTTTCTCTGGATTTAGCTACATGATACATCAGATTCAATGGTAAACACGAGTTAGAAAATACTTGATGCTTCTGCTCCCATCACCTTGTTCCCGGACTCTGTGAAATGATCCATGTTAAATACAATCGTTTTTGGAAGGGTTATTTTAATCCAGATCATGGGGCGTAGTTCAGTACAGACCAAAATTCCTGCCCAAGCAGATCTGAGGGGGAAGCGAATTGTGCCATAATACTAGAAGCAAGCACCCAGCATCCAGGAGAACTAGGCAGGAGAATAAGATTTCTCCAGTCAGTTTTGCCACCAAACATAGTGTGGTACGTATGCACCCTATAAAGCTTAAATAGACTGTCCAGGTAAAAATTCAGAAAGTCTACCATGCCTCCGCTCACCAGCTTTCCATGTCAGGTCAGTTTTTGCACATAAGCAAGATTTATAACTTAGATTTTTTTTAATCTATGTTCAGCTGATATAACAACCACCAATTCCCACAAGTCTTAGAACTTTTTTGGGTTTTCTTCTCAGGCTAAAGCACTGAATACCCAACCAATAGCTCAGTATATGAGAAAGTAGGTCCCAAGCGCTGGGCATCGTGACAGACAAGGTTCGAGTGCCTGTGCCACCTTGAGCTCTTGGTGGAGTAACTATGTTAAATACTACTAGATGAACCAAATCCAAGTCCCTAAATTTTGAACACATATAACTTTAAACTGGATTTGGGAAAATGTTAAGGGTTTAAAATACATTAGGTCCTCAAACTCTCTGTTTCTCCATGCCTTAGTTGCATGCCTAAGGGGGTGCACATGTGCCATGGTTTCACTCAGGAAAGAGTTAACTTTTTTACCAGCAACTGGTATAGTGCTATGTTTTGGATTTGGGATGAGAAATACTTTTGATAGTGCACTGGTGTTTTTAGTTGTTGCTAAGCTCTCAAGGCCTTTTCTGCTCCTCACACCACCCCACCACCAAGCAGACTAGGGGGGGCACAAGAAGGTGGGAGGGGACATAGCCAGGACAGCTGACCCCAAATGATCAAAGGGATATTCCAAGACATATGACATCATGCTCCATATATAAAGCTGAGTGAAGAAGAAGGAAGGGGGGACATTCAGAGTGATGGTGTCTGTCTTCCCAAGTAACTGTTACGTGTGTTGGAGCCCTGCTTTCCTGGGGATGGCTGGACACCTGCCTACCGATGGGAAGCAGTGAATGAATTCTTGTTTTGCTTTGCTTGTGTGCACGGCTTTTGCTCTACTAATTAGACTGTCTTTATCTCAACCGACGAGTTTTTCCTCACTTCTAATCTTCCGATTCTCTCCCCCATCCCAGCTGGGGGGATGAGTGTGCGGCAGCATCGTTCTAGTTGCTGGCTGGGGCTAAACCTTGACAACATGCTCAGGTGCTCGAGCAGCAGAGTCATGATCACTCCCGGATGTCGCAGAGAGGGACATCATGGCTGGTGCAATGTTTGCTAATGCTCTGGCAAGATCAATGTAAAGGCCTAGCACACCTGGCATGGACTGACCTTGTATTGTGCCACACAAAGGCATGTTTGCAAAGGACCCCCTTTAAACTTCTGGTATATTAACTATTTCACTCAAAGTCGTCATTTTTTTGGTTCCAGAGAGTATGATGCATTTGCTTTCCCCTATGGAAAGCAAACACAAAAATTCCAGCCATTAGAAATAATTAGTACTAATCATCTTTTAACATTTAAATAGATTAGCATTTGTATTTCTCCACCCCTCCTTACATCCTCTTGTGTTTGAACACCTCAAGAGCAAAACAGGGAGTAGCACGGGCTGTACAACTCCCTGCTCTGTGAGTGGGAAACATAGGAAGCAAGCTGCAGGACGGACAACCGAAACGTGTGTTTTTAATCGCAGAATAACAATCTTTCGGGGCTGAAATCGGATTTGCCTGAATTCAACTTGGAATAAGTTTAAGAAGCTATAAATGGTCACTCTTGGCATCAGGGTTTACGAAAGGAGCGGTGACTCTGGTTTAAAACTACTAGCTCAGTGCAAAGAGTTTGAAAGTATCCCTGAAACCTCTCCAGCTTTTTAAATACCTGAAGAGGGTTCCTGGATGAGGTGAGCGAGCCCTCCAGCTATTTTTTGGTGCTGTTCCAAGCTATACATACAGAAATCCACGAAACTGTGTGCTTCCACCCCCTACACTCAAATGTGCCAATGCAATTAGCTGTAATTGCCGGGAAACAGACTCAGTCTGTTATCTGCCACGTTTTAAAGTAATGATCCAATATTCCCCATCTGTCTTCATTAGAACACTCTTTAAACTGACACCAGAACGGCAGTCAAAAATTTGCATTCGGCTCCTTTGGGCGAGTTAGTCGCAACGCTCAAGTTACGGACCAACAGCCGAGGCCGAGCGCGTTCCCGAACAGGAACGCAGGCTGCGGTCTGCTCCCTCCCAAACAGGGCAAACAATAGCAGCTTCCCCGGGCGGCCGCCGCCGCCGCTGCTTGAAACCATGCACAGCTCGGCTCACTCCACCCAGAAGTCTATCGGCTTGCTCGCTGAAAAAGCTCAGCCCCGAACACTTTGATTAAGCTTCGCAAAGCTCTCGGCTCTGAAAAAAAAAAAAAAAATCCAAGTTTTCTGTGCCCAAAAACTGAGAGAGAAAACAAACAAGCAGAAGGAAAGCAGTAAATCTTACCCTTGAAGGCTTGTAAAAGTCACAGCAACAAAGTTCCTGCCCTCCATAGCACTCCGGTACACTCTTGTCTTCTCATTTACACACAGCTTTATCCCCTCCCAATACCAACAGCTTCACTTGTAGTCGCAGCGCCAGGACATTCATCTAAGAAAGCAAAGCTTCTTTGCGCTATGAAACGGGCATCGCGTGATTGTCTCCGAGCCCCTTAAGATCCACCGTGGACCCGCTCTGCCATGCAATGTCCTGGTAACTAAACTTACTCCAAGTTCCCTACTTCTTACTTCAGTCACTGGGCTTGGCTCCTTGCCAAATTCTTCCTTCTTTTTTTTTTTTTTTTTTTTTTTTTTTCTAATTCTGTTTCCTGTAGATAGGGAGAGTGTAGTAACTCCCTTAAAAATAAAATGCTTCAGCACAACAAGCTGCGAAAGAGTAAAGCAGAAAAGCAGAGCACCTAGGCTTGGGGCACCCCAATTAATTCCAGAGGCAACTGCTGCTCGCCTTACCTACCTCCTGCCGACGCGGAAGCTTTCAAAAGGAAACCAAGCGAGTAAAAGAGTCCAACATATCAAATTGCTTCAAAAAAGGATGAACCTGGTAAGGGATATATTTCCCAGCAGCCCCTCTCTCTGCGTCTGTAATGCTGGAGTTGTTCAGGACTCCTTAAACCCAGAGACACTGTCCTACAAGCTGATCCCAAGGCTCCACCTCACCCACTTTCCAATAGTTGCTAGTAGCAAAAACTCTGCAGAGAAAAACCTCATCGAGCACAATTGCACAACTCAACCACAGAGCTTCCTCCAGCCAGCTGGAGGATCGCTGCGGTGCCGAAACGTCAGGGCTTGCTCATCCCTGAGAGCGTGACCTCCCCTTGGCCTCGGGGACACGGATTAGATCTCAGGGAGAAATTTTTCACTCTGAGGGTGGTGAGACACTGGAACAGGTTGCCCAGAGAAGCTGTGGATGCCCCATCCTTGGAATTGTTCAAGGCCAGACTGGATGAGGCTTTGAGCAACCTGGTCTAGTGGGAGGTGTCCCTGCCCATGGCAGGGGGGTTGGAAGTAGGTGATCTTTAAGGTCCCTTCTATCCTAAACCATTCTGTGATTCTATGACACCCACCTGGCCTCACCACCCTCGAGGGGCTTCTCCTCACCAAAATCCTTCAGCACTCTCATGAGCCTCTCCACCTTCCCACTCGTTCTCCCACCTTCAATGAACCAGGCACTTTTTTTTCCAAATTGTGGGACCCTCCATAATACAGTGCCCACCTTTATGCCAGTCCCCTGGCATTTTACCTACCAGGTACACTACAAGACTAAAACTGGGCCAACTACAACTTTAATCCACCTCCTGCTTCCCTACACCTGTTAATTGCAGTTCTAAAATCACCATATTCTTTCCCTAAGTTGCATTGACAATAATGCCGCCGGGAACATGCCAATTTATTCCAGACAGCAAGAGAAAGTTTAACATAAAAGATTTCTATATGTATTTTTCTCTGATTCTTCCTTAATCTTCTGTGTTTTCCCACTGGATTTATGTGAACACTGTTAGAATTAATTTCAAACCTACTCACAAACACTTGAATGCATTGATCAGCTGATTAATTATAGTAACATGAAGGTCAAGGCTTTGCCGAAGAATATTTTCTAGAAGGTGAAATTTTCTGAAGTCCTGTTGTTGAGAGATATTAGTTGTTTAGCTTAAATGAGTAAGTTTTAAGAATAAATTATTTAACTTAAATAAGTTATTTATGAATAAATTACTCAGGGTTATAATATGGTGTGATTTATGCTGTTTGCTTAGCTTTACTTAGCATGAGTATCTAGATTTGCTGAAGCCTTTAGGCTGCAATTGAGTTAATTTTCTTAGTAATTTTCCTAGTATTATGTTTAGTCTTTTAGTATGAGGAAAATGTTGATAAAACACTGATGTTTTGGTAGTGTTTTTCCCAAGTCTGGGACTTTTCAGTTCCCCATGTCCTTCCAATGAGCACAGGTGCTCAAGGAGCCCAAACCAGAAGATAAGGAGGTGACAACCGTCAGCAGAGACTGCAAATCAACAAGGTAAGAGCAGTCAACAGCCGGCCTGGACACAGAAGAAGAATCCAGTAAGGTATTGGAAGACCCCAGACCAAAAATGACTGGGGTCGCCCACTGCGAAGGGGCCCTGGTCCCAGCAGTGACAGGCTTGGGTGGTGTGTGTGTGACTCCTTGGATGGTGTGGGAATGCTCCGGCAGTGGCTTCTCCTTTAACACCTGTCAAGAGAGATGCTATGGAGGACCCTGGATGCTGCAATGATAGTATTCCAGTAGTCATGAAGGTTGAAGTGCAGAGTGGCAATGAAGAGGATCCTATAGCACCACAAGAAATTTCTGAAGGAAGAAAAAGAGCCCAAGCCCCTGTGCAATGACTGTGGGGTTATTCTTCTAAGCTACACCTATTTGAGACAACATTTCACTGAATTGGCTTCCTAATTCCACCACGGAGTATCCATCCATACAAACAGCCAACATGGGACAGGGCATGTATCTAATCTTCTCAATACCCAGATCATTTTCAGATTATTTTGAACTAAAAAGCATCTAACTTGAGAAGGATTTTCCCCTGCACAAGCCATTTCTCACGCTCTCACCACCCACACCCCATCTCAACAGCAGCAGCCACAAGTACCACATTTTTTCCTGCAACCAAAAGTGCAAGGATCTGGTTTGATTTCGGTCCTTCTACATATTTGGAGAACCCCTTGGTCTCGCTTCATTCTGGAGTTTTCCTCTTTCTTAGAACTTTCTTATGCTTTCCCCCCCTCCCCCATTTTAATATGTTAGCTAATGATGATTCATTCCACACTACTCCCACTTTCTTTGCTACTGTCTTTATACTTGCTTATTACCACTTGGAGCTCAGCCACAGCCATTTCTTCCTCCCTAGAGTTAGGTTCATCTCCTTTCTTTGTCATGAGAGTGGACCCAACCATAAAATCAGCTGGCCTTGGGGCTTGTTTAGCCTTTAAAATAGCTAAAAATTGAGTAGGCTGTTTTGTTAATGATTTTTCTTGGCATTGAAATCCACCTCACATACACTGCAATGACTTTTTCCCTCAGCTATGCTTTCCCCATGGGCTTCAGTGAACCTGCTCATGTAGGGAGGCTCAGCACACGTGGAAGGACTTGGAAGAGCAGGAGTGACTCAGTTTTAAGAACTCAGCTCTCTTGTCCACTTTCGTCTCCAAGTAGTATCTGCCAATAATCACACCATTTGCATCCTCCTTTGCAAATTTCTGAACACATCAGGGAGGGCTGCAGCCTGCAATGTTGGTTGTCTAAATTTCAGTGCCTGCGTAAGGGGTGTACACGTATGCTGGGTGTCTGAGCTCCCACTGCAGCCAGTATGTTTTGGGCAGAGATTCAGTGGACCAGCTGCAGCAAGGCAGCAGTGACTTTGCTGTGACCCATAGTTGCAGGAAGAAGTGCAGTCTGTTAGCTTTCCAGTAAATTAGCTGTTTTCTTGGCTGGGCAGCTAACTTCAAACCATGGTGCTTCACCTTTGAATCCTCCACTTTCCCAACTGTCCACTGGTCACAGAGGTCTAGCTTAGAGTGGAATGGATTTAAATTCATGCCATTAAGACCTTATCCTAGGATTGCATCTAGGAGAATGTCTTCCGGTCATTCAGCCTGTGCTGCATTTCAACTATGATCAAGATGCAAAACTGGTGACTTACTGACCCTGGTGCTTAAGGGATGCCTTCAACCTACCCTCAGACCAGATCCGCTCTCTGGAGCAAAGCTGAGACTGCAGAGGGACCCTCTCTGGAGCACACAGGACCTAAACATGCCTGGTGACCTAGTAAGGCTTTGAATGGCTTAATATGCCCTCAAGTAACTGGAGCGAATAACTAGAAGATAGGAGAGAAACAGGACAGAAACATACCCTGGAGCATCCCATAGTGTAGACTTTAAATGCTAGTCCTTGCAAGAAGCCCTCCCTGTGTTAATGCTATTTCTAAAATTACTGTCAACTGAGATGCTTTCCCGGCTATCCTATATAGTTTGAAAGGAGGACTGATGATGTTTGCTTTCCCTTACTGTCTTGTAGCTGCAGTCTGCAACTCCTGAACTGCAAGGTTTGAAGTTCTACCATGGCTGGTGCCTCTCACTGCAGAGAATTGGCTGTGGCTGACTGAGCCAAGTTGGGCTCCCCCTGCACCCAGAACCAGTGCAATGTCCAGGGGTCATTTCCACCCAAACAATCAAAACTCCAGCTCCCAAAACAACACAAGTGCATTGCTCATACTAACCATAGGAGTCACAACTCTAGAAGAGCGTCCCTATGTGGTGCTGAATGGTTTCCTCACAAACCCCTAAGGGCCAGCCTTAGATGACCAAATCCCCTCCCACAGCCTATGCTTTTCTCATCCCAGCTTTTCTCCCCTTTCCTGACTAGTCCTGGCTAGTGAGGAGCTCCCTTGTGTAGGGGAAGGATAAGGAGCATACTTCATTTTGGGGACCACTGGGACATCTATTGTTATGAGCACCTGCAATGGCTGCAAGAGATCAGAAGGGCATCTTGTCCCAACTGCCTTTGCTATGAGAGGCTTTCTGCATCCTCTTGCTGTTGAAAACCAGTGTAGGATGCATAAGACATACAGGAATGAAAGGAACAAATTGGGACACTGATACCCACCCCTTGAATATCAGAGAGCTGTTCAAAAAATATGGTGTAATTGCAAATTGCCGTCGTCCAGGAAACACCAGCACAATCATAAAGTAAATAACAAAAGACCAAAGGTCCCAAAATATACTTTATCACAGGTGAGGAAGGTTGAAGTGTACTGGCAGTGTCCTTGATCCGTGTGGAGTATGTGGGAGGTGAAACTGTCCAACTGGCAGCAGAAAGCACACCATGACACTGCAGAGGAAGGGAAAAAGAAATCCTACATACTCCTGTTATCATGACCAGACTGTGGGAGGAAAATGAAATGGACACAGGAAGGCAATGTCACGAAGTAACCAGTTATTCTAGGGCTGTCCTTGCCTTCTGGGAGCTACTCAGCCAAGTTCATTTAACTGCTCCTCCAAGGAACTGATAAACTGGTAGAAATCCAAAGTAACTCAATTTGAAGGGATGCTCTGGATTCCTACCCCTGTGCATCCACCTCCCTGGGTGTGATCTGAGCTGAAGTGTGCAGCTTCAGCACTGCAGGTCTGTACAGAAATATTCCCATACCTCACCGGTTACTCCAGCAGCTGGAAGCCAACACAGTGCTGTAAGGTACATGCCAAATGGAAATGGTCAGAAAATAGTTTCAGTAGGCGTGTGCAGACTAACGTGACTCATAGTGATCAGGATTTGATGGAGTGCCACTTACCTGCAGCAGGGAAGGAAGGGTACTTGGCTAGAAATTCCCTTTCTCCATCAGAGCCCCTTGCACAGTACTCCAGGCCCTTAATAAACAAAGATCAGCTGGGGAAAATCATAAGAAATCCACAAAGGTGCAGGCTCTTGCCTTTAAAAAGAAATCAGCAACTTTCTCTGGTGACTATTGATCTCATCTTTCTGGCACCAACATCTGCAAATGTGATACCTCCTGACATGCTAAAACAGAAATTAAAATAGTCTCTCTCAATCGTTCCCTTTGCAGCCCATAGGAGATGGAGCAGAGCTGAAAAACCTTTTGGTCAAAGAGCTTTCATCTGGCTTCAGATGTTCAGATTACCCTGAAGGAGAGATAAAGCTGATCGCAGTTCTGCAGGGAACGAGACTCAAGATTATCTCTCATCTCTGAGCTCATTCCCACCAGAGTTGGGATCTTGTGTTTATGAACTCCCTTCTGGCCAAAAATTTCATTGCTCTGGTAGGGAAGGAGCTGTTGCAAGGGGGGCAGTCTCTCGGGTACCTGAAATATTTGCTGTGATCCCATGAGAAATTAGGTGATTTGATGGACACAGAACTCAGTGGGCTGATGGAGATCCACCTGTTTCAGGATTACGTTCTTGGACTATAAATCTGTGTCTCTCCATTTGCCTGTGACACCATGTGTGCCCATCTGCATAGGGAAAGCCCAGGGATTAATCAGCCACTGCAGCAAACCCCAGATGTGTCCACACTGCTTTTAGCACATATTTCCTAATCACCGTCCGTGAACAAAGAGGAATCTCGGGGGGATGCTTGGGAGGGCTCGTTAAAAGCTAATCATGCCTACGTGAACAGAAAAATCAATAGCTGAGGGCAAAGCAACAGTCGAGCTCGTTAGAGCCTCCGACTAAAATGCCCTTTGTAACACGGGTATTACACAAGACCTCCTGCTGTTATTTGCAAGGCAGTAGCGGCCACAAACACATATGCTGTATCTGGTGACACTTCAAACACTGTCACATGCACACTCCTCAGAATACACATCAAAAAACCCAGCTCATACCACTGAGGAATTAGGATACCCCTCAGTGGGACCCCGTGATTGAACACACAGAGGAAATCCAACCCATGTAGAGCCAACAAAAAGCCTCAGCATTTTACAGAGTCTTCCCACGAGCTGTGCATATGGGAAAAATGCGCTGCACTCATGGGAGAAACAGCACTTTTGGCACGGTATAACATCACCCAAAGGGCTGCATAATGGCTAGACAATGTTTAATCTCCTGTAGCCTCCCAGAGATGCTCTAGTCGTAGTGGTGCTTAGCCTGTGTACTCCCTCTGTAAACTTCACTGCTGTGGGAGAGCAAGCAACGGTGCCTAGCAGAGCTCAGCAGGCAAAGGAGGACACGGCTGCAGTGGATCTGCCTTCAGTTTTCCAGATGGCAGTCACAGGGGACACTGAGGAGAAGTGTCCACCACGCTGGAGAGGCTGTTTCATACTCCTGCAATGCAGCCCTGTCCCCCATTGCCACTTCCACAGTTTTCTGCAATAAGCATGCATGGAGAGGGTGGGAGATCCCTGGATGTGCAGGAAGAAGATCACTTCTGCATTCCCTACAGCATTTATTTCTTTAAGCCACTCATGGTTTGCAGTATATATTGCTCTGACAGTCGATTACCTTCACATAAAAAGCTCACTGGCATTCTGAGAGGATTCCTTTAAATTTCGTGTCATATCCATTATGCTCATAAACACTTTAACCATAATTCCAAATTAAATACACCATGTGCATGTATATCTGTACTGTCTCATTTCCCAGTTACAATCACACCTACCCTGCCAGGAAAAATATGGAGGCAACCTGCTGCCTTCCATGAAATTTTTGCTAGTATCAATGATCTTTTGTATATGTTACAGTAGTATTTTCTTCATTAGGTCCTTATTATATTATTATAGTTTTTGCTGGCTAGATGGTGATGAGATGGGCCGCTTCAGAGAGGCCAGGGGGAGCTCAGGGGTGACCCACAGATGTTCGCTTTAGGGATGGGCAGCAGCACCAGCATTCCATAGGGTCATGGTCCCAAAAGGCAATGAGAGCACATAGGAGTACATTATTCTAGTGGCGATGACTGGGACTGGGAGACTTCTTGACCTGTCATAACGTGTGTTCTGTGAGCTCTGAGAAGAATAAGGAAACCTCTGCCTGGTGGCAAAGGAGCATGACCAGCGACGAGCCAGGGAAAAAAAACCCAAACAAACCCATCTTATAAAACAAGGCTCAGGAAGCCTAAAGTATCGAGAAGAAAGAATTTGGCTCCGCTCTGAAACATCAAATTTTAGCCATTTAACCAAAGATCTAAAATATCTGTGCTAATACAACCTGGTATACATAGGCACAAAACCTTGATTTCCCTGGAGATTTCCCCAAGGAAACTGCAGAATATTTTCATCAACAGTTTACACTTCAGTTGCAGCATCGCCTTGGTGGTAAATAAGCCATATTATAACCACGGCTGCACCAGCACAACCACAGCACAAGCATGCCGGGTCCTGGCACTGTCAGCCATTGCTTTTATTCAGTGCAAGTTTATGTTATGTTAGATTGTTCCTTTCTCTGTTCTCCAGGTGTTTAACAGAAATGTACGTTCCTCTGCACTCACATGGTTGAGAACAAAGACCTGTATTATTCTCATCTCTGTACACACGGACAGCCAGTGTTTAAGCAGTGAGTTGCCAGTAACTCAAATGGAAGTTATGGACATAAATCCCTCTGCAGCCGTGTGAAAGAGAGGAATAACCTGGTGGGTGCACAGGGCCTTCAGGATGTGATGGCAGAGTTAAGGAGGGCATGTTCTTCTCCCAACAGTTTAGGAGAACCTGGAGGGGGAGAAGGCAGCAGCAGCAAAGTCAGTGAGAAATGCACACCGCACGGCAGACAGCCACAAGGATGCTGGGGATACAGCTCTTATTGAGGTTAATTGTTGCCATTTCTCCTGTTGGGTTGTGATGCGGTATCACAGAAGATCCATTTAAAATCAAGGAGATATATGGAAAGGCAGGCAGGTATTTAAATTAAACACACTATTCCCAATTTGTCAGAGCATGTTTGGTTTTCATGTGCTGCTTGCAGGGTAAAATTAGTTGTCAGCCCCATAAGAAAAGACATCGTTTGCTGTTTCTGATAGAGCAATCAAGGTTTTACTGGTGTATTTCCAGAAGGCAATGACACACAGCCTGAAGCTAGGAAAGTGCTAATGAAGGCACACAACAGAAGACTTAATCAAAGACTCTGAGAGACTAAAAGGAATTAAGTAAGGTTTCAGCAGTACTGTGCGGCACCAAACACCTAGTCAGGAGAAATAAAAAAAGGAGTTTTCTTAACAAGGAAGTAGAAAAACCCATAAAACCCACGGCCCTCCAGCTTTGTGTGGCACAGAAACAAAAGCTCAACCTTTTTTCAGTGCCTCCTCCCCACAAGGAGACAGATAATCTTCAGATAATGACAGGACATCCCAACCTAAAATAATAGAAAGAGAGGTGGAAGCTACGTGAGGCTGTGCAGCCAATGAGAAACCGTACTCTCAAGCATAATATTCAGGGTGTGTTTTGTTATTTCAACTTCTTTTTAGTGCCTTGTTCTATTATTTCCAAATCTGCACTTTTAACTTTCTTACAGCCTTGGATCTCAGCAAGTGACAAAGCGCTCCTCACCCAAGACGCGGCACGTCTCAAAAGCAGAGCCCCGCAATGCGCTGCCTGTCACCCAGCTCCGCACTGGGCTACTGGGACCCCAAGTGCCCACGTAACTGCTTAGGCTAGTTTGACAGCTAATATTTGCAGGGCTTGGGTGAAGAAGAAACGTCTTCTAACAACTGTTAGTATCTGGCCAAATTCCCTGAAATTAAGCAAAGCACTAGAAAACACATGTAATCCCTAATCATCTTTTCAACGATGGCATAATCAACAGAATAAATGCCTTGTGTCAGTAAATGAAAGTCATAATTTCTCTTAGAAAAACCAAGATTGGATTAGCTTCGGGAGCAACCGTGGTATAGAGATATAAACAGCTCAAACAGAGATCTGAGTGTTTCTTTGGATGTCATCTGCTGGACGGGTTGTGTCTGCCCAGAAAGGCATGGATGTGAATTTTTTCCTACAGTCAGTTTTCTGTTTTGGCCATAGAAGATAAAGTAGCATAAAACACAAAAGGGTTAGGCAAAGGCAGTGTCCCAGGTAAGTTTGTGGAGTGTATTTGGAAAGAGCATATTTACACTACTGCAGGCAAAATGCTGAGGAGAAACTCTATTTGTAAACCAAATAATGAAAAGCACTTGTTAGCCTGGCCAGCCCACCAGCAGCACAGCTTTGCAGCAAGGGTTGACCAGAAGGGAAACTGGTGACAATCCAGAGAATTATGATCACTGGCAAGCAGACAGAGTCAAAAGTAGTGCCTGGTGACCAGCTGTAGCTGGGAAGCCTCTCTGGCATGTGGTAAAGTTGTGGGTAGACCTTGAGTCTCCCGAAAATATTCGTGACATGAGGCAACCATGCTAGCGAGGCGTGAAATTTAAATAGACCAAAGCATGTATTGCTTCATTAATCAATACCTGCTGTGGTGGAAAGTTTTTGAATGAATGATTTCTTGGAAGCTGCTTTCAGTCTGCAGTTCATCTTGCAAGTGTCCTACAATTTTGGTCAAGTTTGTCTATTTTTGGTTTGTGTTTCTAGTCTTCTGTTTGCTAAGAAAACAAGAAGGGCCCTCCCCAGAGGCTGTCACAGCACTTGAAGGAGAAGTCTCAAAGGAAGAAGGAAGGCACTTATGGAGCTGTGAAGGCCAGGGAGCAGAAGCAAAAGGATTCACATGTGAAAAAAAAGAAAATTTAGGAGCACACTAGGATGAAGTGAAACAGCCCTAGAGTCAGACCTAAACTGAAAAACAAACTCATTACTTGATGGGTATAATAGTAGTGACAAGCGCCAGAAACCAGTGAGATTAATGTGCTTACAGGTATGTCTAGTTTGAGGTAAAACAAACAGAACCAATCTTCTGTTCAGTAATTTTACTTCTCAGTTAAGTGTCTTCTAACTAACTTCACTGACTGAAATGAACAGCATATTTTGTCATACAGTGTCCAGAGCGATAAGGCCTGACGTTTATAGTGAATACCACGCAATGGGATGCAGAGAGGCTCTTGCTTACGCTTATTGTTGTAACAACCAAGGGCAGCCAACTTTGTTATTTGCCCTGTTGGAGGATTGGGAGCAGAAGAGCATAGAGGGGTCACACCTAGGGGGAGGAGTGGACAGGACAGGTGACCTGAAACCGACCAACAGGGTATTCCATCCCATCTGCCTCATGCTCAGTATAAAAGCTGCAGGATCGAAGGGTCAGCCCTCTTTCTTCAATGGGCGGTGTCCGAGGACTCTGTTCATTTGCCTTTGATCCCGATCCATGTGTGCCTGAATCCAGATCTGGAATCCAGTTCCCATCCGTTGCTGAGTCCAGTCTGGGACTTTCCCAGTGCCTGCCAGTGACGTGATCATCATCCTGGGGAGCTCAGTACTGGTTTTGTATATACTGTGTATATTTCTTTATTTTCTTATTGATATTATTATCTTTCTCTTATTATTATTTTATTATTAATATTTCATTAAAGTAGTTTACTTTCTTTTCAACCTGTAAGTTCTGTCTTCCTCTCATTTTCTCTCGTCTCCTCTGAAGGGAGATGCTCTTCCGTCTCTGATGTGGAGAGACGTTAAAAGAGAGCATCTGTCATTTGTTTTAGTGGCCAGCCCAGCCCAAACCACGACATGCCTGTGTTTGATATGAGTGGAGCCTGGGGTTCCTGTAAGGAGCCTGGGAATTCTAACACAGCTAGCTTAGGCGTTGGTTGGTCTTGCAGCAGACACAGCTGGAGAGGATGTTAATTGGAGTAGTCACGGTTTACAGCCCCGCAAATAAACATAAATCACCATCTTCATCAGTTTGTGCTCACATGACAATTCCTACAAACTACACCAGCTCAGGAGGAGATACACATCTGTTTGGATGGCTTTGTGATGGGGGAGCAGCCGTCAGGAGACGTGTGAGGCAGTTACCGCTCCAGCCATCCCACCCCGATGCAGAGCCAGAGCCCTTGGAAAGAAACAGGCTGAGACAGAGACCGTTTTCACAGAGTCTACAAGGACGCCGCACCAAGGGTGGAAGGCTCTAGAAGAGAATAGCAGGGAGAGCAATCCTAATTGGGATGCAAGACAGAACTCTGTTCCAGCCAAGCATGAATTAAGCAAAGCTATTGTTCCCACTCCCCTCACACCTGTATCAATATCTTTCGTACTGTTGTAAAGCCAAAGCTGCAGATTTAAGGTGGAAAAGCAAACTAAATCTTGTTTGTACAAGAAGTGAAATGGCAGGTGGGGAAAACACTGGCAATGGTCCCGCTGACAGCAACAGTATAAATTGCACAAAATAGCTTTTATCAAAGGCCAGGGGAAAGACGGTGAAGGTCTTAATGTTAAATTAGTAGGTAATCCAGGTGGCCACTGAAATTGCAACCCACAGTAGCTGCAAGTCCCAGTAAACTCAGATCACATGAACAATGGAGTAGGAAGGAAGCAATGGATGAAAGAATAACACTGAATAACTCACGGAGGCAGGCAGGGAGCTGCACAGGCCCCTGGAGTGAGTCAGGGAAAGGGAAAAGGAGTCTTGTTTATCTACAGATGTTATCAGCCCTGTCTACAGGGCAAATGCTTTTATGATGGAGGCAACACATGCCCGTGTCTCATGCCTTTACTGTTAAATTAAAGAGCAGTCACCAGTAACGAGGATAGGAAGACCTTGGAGCACATTTTAGATTTAAGCACACAGAGGAGGACAAGCCAGACTTTCCCTTCAGAAATGTTAAACACAGAGAGAAGAGGGGCCTAGGTCCAAAGCCAGTAAAATGGAGTTGTGGTTTCCCACTGACTTTGGAGAGCTTTGCTAAAGCTTCACTGCAGCGGTCCCAACTCCCTCTACCTTGAGCGGTCACTGACACACTAAAGCTGGCACTACATAAAGAAAACTTAGACGTAAGACCCATTATTGAGAACCAACATTTACAGATGCAGAATAACCCCGCATGCAAAAGGAAAAAAATACACAGGAAAAAATAGCTGAAATCTGGGCTCCTATGCAGGTTTTTGCGCTTTTCTTCTAGAAAGAAGAAGAAATTGTCCTACCTGGCTGTTCTGTGTCTTCTTTTCTACCTGAAGCGGTTTGTTGAGGCAATCAGAAGGGACTGTTTTCAGCACCATACAAAAAGCTGCAGCTTCTTTTAAAATCCCTAGATGGTTTCTCAGCAAGCACACCCGGCTTCTCCCCAGCTCGGCTGCGAAGCTCGCTAGGGAACACCAGGCTTTCCAGGATCTGGAGGTAAACCCGTGCAGGGACACGCTGAATGCGATCCAGAAGTCCTGGTGTGCTTCGTGTACTCAATAAGGACTGCAAGAGAAAAGGCAAAGTTCCTGGAGCTGTGGGTGGAACATGGCACGGTGTAGCACTGTGTAAATAAAAAGCAATTGATCGTTGGACTTGGGTATGACATCAGGTATTACAAAGGTTTATATACCATAAGCAGGACTCTGCATTTCATCTAAGAGAAATGCAGCCTTAAAAACCTGCTGGCGCACACTGCTGCAGCTAGAGCAGCAGTGACAGATGCGAATGAGGCATTGTGGTCAACTTCTGGCAGTCAACAGGTTTATTTTTTTGGCCAGAACTCAGATGGAGAATTTCTGTCGCAAAATATATTCTTTCTCAAAGGTCAGACATTTTATTACCTCCCATAAGGACGCATAAAATGCATGTAACTTCTGTGGGATAATTGATTATTTGGAAGGTTTATGGCACCAAGTACAGCAGGATGCCAATTCAGGCTTCTGGATGCAATGGTTATGTTAAAAAAAACATGTAGGTTCAGCTTTTGACACAAAGTTATTTGTTTCAATGCTCTCTTCAGCCTAAAAAAAAGTTTACAAAGATAATTCTGAGATAGATAAGAGACAGAGCTAATCTAAAAAAATCACTGAAGTACAACTGTAATTGGGCGTAATATGAAAACTTCAGATAAAATAAAATTATCTAAATAATGGCATTTATCAAGCCACACCAGCACTGCAGATTTTCCTACAATTCTATAAGGCAAACTTCCAGTGCTAATTCACAAGCTTTGATTTGCTTCTGTACTCATTTTGCCACTTACTTGTACATTTGATGACAACTTCTGCCTGAAAAAAATTCAGAATTAGTGTCAGGTTTAAATAAATACGGATTTTTTTCAAAGAAACTTTTTTTTTTTTACATTCCTTACAATATGCTAAATTATTGAATTTTCTTATTCATAAAAAGGAATGATAATTCTTCACTTCCTCAAGAGACCAAGTAGGAGGCATCATGGACTACAAGGTGTTTAGAAACACACCAGTGACATCTCAGTACATGAGAATTGCTAAGTATCTCTTGTTCATCAAAGGCACAGGCTATCCCAAAGTCCTGGTAAAAACAGGTTTTTTTGAAAAGTCACCTTTCTGGGGCATACAAATAAATAAGCTTTTTTCTGTTTACTTTCTTGTTCTTATATTAGTTCATGACACTATTATTGAAACAGAAGAATGTCTTCTTAAGGAAAAAGGTGCCACATAGTGCAGATTTCAGGTTTAATATCAATAGTAATATGACAGCCTTTCCTGCTAGTATTTTGCCTCGCAGTGCTCCAGCTATGAGTCAGCGAGCTGGAGGAAGACTTTTACACACCATGCAGAATTGGTCTTGGAGGATACACAAAATTACAATTCTTTCCTGTCTTTGCTGTGTTGGTCACTAAAGTAAAAATGATTTCAAATTAACAATAATTAACAGTTTGGAAATAAAAGTACAGCTTGAGATTAAAGCTTTTATAGCATAAGAACTCCCTTTGTTTGGAGTTAAAAAGCTACTGTTTAAGAATGATGCAATTTTTAAGGGGAAAAGAAAGACATTGCTGCCAGTGGAAAGCCATTTTGCAAGAACTGCTTACATGATCGGCTCTTCCCTTAATGAGTCTCAGCTCTTTCCAGAAGATTTCTTGCAGAGGATTTCTTTCAAAAGTTGTCACCTTTACAAAATACAATGTATTGGGGAGTGTTTCCCCTCTCTCCCATCTTCTAGACTATGGATGGGATAAGTAACCTATTTTTCTTGTCCTCTGTGAATTCGGAGTCTGTTTGTACAGAGCTACTGAGCGTGTTTCTTCATCCTCAGTTTCTGCTTTAGAAATATCCTGCTATGTTGTGGCTTCCTCCTATAGCTGTAATGTGCTGGGAAAGAGGCATGGCAATGGACAGATCTCTCATGATTTCTTGTGGACACTCATTCCATCAACAATAAGCACACCAACCGTCCCGGAATACGAAAGTTTAGCATGATACCGATGGATGAAGCAGAAGATACTGGGGTTTGGCCCTCCTGCATATCCAAACAGAAGGACTGTCTTCTAACTGAAGACTGGTCCTAAAACACAGGTGCATCCATCAGCCACACAACTTCACCTAGCATTTTGGACAAGGACCAGCCCTACTTAATCCTCTAGGACCTGCCATGCAGGCCACAAAGACCGTACAGGTTATCAACCATACATAACTGAATGTCTAAGAACACGTACTGGTTGGGTGTGAAGAGAAATGGGCACTTTGACTTAAGGACATCGCAGCTCAGACCAGTTTGGTACAAATCTTCCTGCAAACAAAGTGGTTATATCACAAACCATCAGTGCAGTTTCATGGGACATGGGCTTCAACACAAAAACCACACCCTCCTGTGTTGCGTGCTCCTGTTTGTGCCCATCCTCAGACTGGGAGCTGATCTGGCAAAAAAAGTATCTGTTTGCATTTTTATTGGATCAGTTCCCTTCTCTGACTCACTGGCGTAAAACCAATGTCTGCACAGTGCAGTGACAACAAGCTGGTGGGGGTCTGGTTATGTCTGCTTGAAGCCATTGCCACACAAACCAGACCCACGGGCTTTTTCTATTTTCCTTTTTCTTTTTCTTGGTGTGTTTGTTTGTGGTTTTTTTAAATACATCTTTTCAGCAACTGAGTTCAAAGTGGTCTCACAAAGACTTGTGTTGTCACAACCCATGGCACAATGAGCTGCGATGCTAGGGTCCAGCAGAGGTTGACTTCTTAAGCCAGTGTTATGGCTGAAACCAGTGTCTCATGGAAGCGTGCCTTCACATGTGACAACAATACCAGCAAAAGAAGTCTCCCCATGGTGCCTATGATATGGACCAGAGAGTGCATGTTACCGAAATGAGGGAAGATGAGAACACTTACTGTTGAATATTCAGCTTGACCATTTATTGAGAATCCTATTTTACGAAGCATATTTGCAACAAGGCAGCATTAACTTGCCTTCAAAGACATGATTCAAATCTCTGGAGGGAACTCCCATGTATATTCACGACAGCTACCCGAACTCACTTGCAGAATTTAGAAGTCTCCTACTGAGCAATGTGCCAGCAGATGCTTCCTGACATTTAATGCTAAACACCCTATAATGAGGCTATAAACAGCCTTTCACTCCAAAACATATGAAGGAATAGCACAAGACCCCAGGGAGGGACAGCTCTGTAGAAATGGGGTTGTTTTTCCTGATTAGGATTCAGATAGCCCTCCCTGGTGTTGTTTTGGTTTGATTTGTTCTAAGGCATGTCAGACATTTGTTGCACAAACACACTCCCTGATGCTTGCACCATGATGGAAAATAAAAAACAAGAGATGTAAGTAAAGAAAGGGTGTCACAGTCTGAGTCTAAAAGCAGCACATGGTCATGTAATCATTACAGCCCACTGCCATCATGAGAACTCCAGAGGAAAGTTTCCATTTTAACTTTCACAATAGTGTAGTTGTCACCTTCCAGTGAATTTCAGGAAGATTCATGCGCCTACTTCCCTTTGGCTGCTGTGAAAAGTCTCAGTTTCCCAGCAGTTTGTTCGAACACCAGTGACATAACCTTCAAAGTGACTATTTCTGAGGCTTCTGGAGAAATGGAGAAATTTCAATCGTGGCTGAACACCCAAAGAGAAACCTTTCAGTTCCCTGAACTATCTTATTAGCAGTTAAATGTAGAGAACATTGCAGGAAAAGAACATTAAAAGGCAGGAGAGATACCTTGATAAAATATCAGCTAAAGAACAGTAACAGAAAAAAATCTGGTCCCGATGAAGGTGAATCTCATCCTCCAACAGGCGTGACTGGTGTGTTCAGAGCTCACGTTGTTAGAGGTATGTCAAGGCTTGTGCAAGCTTTCTGCTCAGGTTCAGCTCACTTTTTCTCTGATTGAAGTTAGCATCATTGACATGATCCATAGTTAACATCATTAACATTACCAGACTTTGAACTTAGAACAGGATCATAAACCAGAAATTGATGCCATGCACCTAACTCTGTGCAAACAAGTGAAAGATCACAACACATATATTAAACTTGTAGTTGTTTAACACACACAAACTCCTTCCACTGAAAACGTTTGAAACGTTATTGCAAGTGTTCACCAACATACCTCTGACTAGCATCTTCTGTCCTGAATGAGTCAGAGAGCTCTAAAACATTAAAAAATGCTTTTATTGAACGTATCTCATATACAACTACAATATGGTTCATGAAGAGCAACATAGCGCATAAAGGCGTTCAAATCCCCCACAAAAGCAGACTCAGACACACCAGTACCCATTCTAGCAGAGGAGAAGTTTAGGTGAAGGACTTCCAGAAACATAACGGTTGACATGTTTATAATAAAAGATTAATGTGAAAATACTCCCTCAGCACGACAGGCAAAGCAGAGTACATGAGACCCAGTTTCCCCCTGTGGAACAAGATATTTTCTGGCCCAGCATAAGCCAGAAAGGAAGCTACAATAGTATGTGCTAGTCAAGGTTTGGCCTGAGTTTTTGAATTTTCCAGGCCGGGTGGATGTCTCCAACCTGCAGCAGTAAGCAGTCATTTCGCTCAGTGCCCTTAGCAAAACAGATCTGCAGCATCCAGCCGATGAGATGCATCCCACTGCTCAAATTCCCGTCTGGTGTTCACCTCAGTGGCTCTGGATGATTCAGTTTCCATCCACAGAAGCTGCTCCTCTGAAGGACTCCTCATGGTGCACCCACTTCTTATGGCATGACTCTCACTGAGAGTCAATTTACAAAGGAGCCATTAATTAATTGTCTCGTGCCTTAGCAAGGAAACAGCAGCATGGGCACCCAGGTCACAGCTGGCTTTCCTTGCCTGCTCAAATCCACCTTTTTGCCCCAGGAATGGTGGGATATTACCCAGATTTGCATTACTGCAAATATTACCCAGATTTTGGCTCTTCATTATTTGATGTGTCCCAAGAGGTGCCTGGGGCTGCTGAGTCTCTGGAAGAGGTTTGGTCAGGAATTATATTTTTCTAGGACTTTTCACACATTCCTATGTTCTTCTGAGCACGTGAATAATTTCCTCTCTACTCCAGGGACAGTATGAGTTAAGGCAACACCGCAGACATACCTAAAAACTTCTGGTTTCCCCAGAAATAATATTTAGGCTTTTGAAAAGAGGCATCTGACAAATAAGAACAAGACCAATAACTTCAACAATGACACCCACAAGTACACTTTAAATTCACAGGAGAATAAGTTAAAGAAGGATGTTATCTTGTTAGCATCATTTCCCCTTTTTTCCTACATGTTTTTGGAGTGCACGAGCATGTTTCATGCACGCAGGGGACATCAGATGTTGAGAGATGCAAATTCAAAACGGCTGTGAAGATGCCTGCGATATCCCCCAGCTACTGAAATAAGCTTTTGGCTTAGCTTTGCAAAATCATCAAACTTCCTGCTCTCTCCCATCGCCTCTCAAGAAAAGATAAAGGCTTGGTATAATAGGTGCCCTACTTACCTAAGGCTTTGATCTCTCACAACTCTCAGCTCACAGAAGTTGTAAATGATTTCCGAAGGAGCCCCAGCGCACGTGAATTCACAGCCCAGTGAGCTGCTGTGCTTTCCGAGAGGGCTGGCTTCAGCACCACATCTGCGAGACTTCAAAGGGGAGAGGAGAGTTATTTTCTATTTACCGCTCCAGTTTCCCTCTCCAGTGCCTCTGGACACTGTCAGCCCTAGAAGATGTGATGTTTCTCAGGACAGGCTCAATGCTCAACTTCTATGAACCATATCCAAGGAGGAATATGCTTGTGAGAGGCTTTGGTTTTCCTTGCAGGGGTCGGAGTGTGAAGTACAGCCCATCAGATATAGTGGCCTTTGCTTCAGACACACGCACACACATACGTGCACTTCACGTTGAAACAGCTACCTGAACCAGCAGGCACATCCATGAATAAGCCAGTGCTCTCCTGTATCCCCGTGGACAGGGTGCTTACACCTTGGCAAAGCATGGACAGTATTTTGAGGGCTTGGATTACCCCTCCCTAATTTAACTGCAGTGACCAGTTCACAAAGATTATACCTAAACCAGTCACCTGTGAGCGTTTTCAAGTCTCCAAGAATAAACCATGGCTGCATACCAGTTCCTACAGCCCTGGGTCTTGTCCTCACATGTAATCTCTCACCACCAGGTGTCATGCCCTGCTTTCTACTGGGAGGAAACTTGAGTAAATAGTGTTTCTCCCCTGGGGACGCTCCAGATGGCTGTGCAGCACACTTGGGCCAAGTCATTGATCTGGACAACGGGAGGAAGATAGGGTCTTCCACAAATGCCACCGTGCACACCCGGGGGACGGCTGGGACTCGGCTGTGCTGACAGAGCTGCCCTTCCAGTTGTGCCTTTCAGTTCGGGTGGTTGATTTAGTGCCAAGCAGTCAACACAGGGATACACGCTGTGACTGCACAGCCCATGCCACCATTGTATGCATTCATGACGAGGCAGAAGAGTCAGCTTGCCCAATAGTATGAAAATTAACCAAAGTTTGAGTCGTTCTTCAACGTTAATGCTATTTTAACAATGACCTTATATATGTAGTAAGGCTCTACCATCCCATTTAAAATATTTTTCCCAGACAATCGTGATTTCTCATTATTTTTGTCATGTCTCACGAGCCTGTGTTCCAAGTTGTCTATTAACGGACTCATTGTGCTGTAGTGGAGCAATATCCCTGCCAGACCTAGCTCCAAAGAAAAACAATACGATTAGCCTGGCAGGGAGAACCTCGTGGTTGGTTGGAGCGGCACTGGACCAGCAAAACCACAGCACTTGCAGGGCCTCATCCCTGTGTTTCTGCACAGCAACGGGTTGTGCACTATCACCCTACCCAATGCAGGATCCTAATGGAGGCAGGACCTTAAGCGAGTGGTGAAGGACATGTTGTTACTCCTGGCTGCAGCCCCATGCGCAGACCGGGACTCGGCCACGCTGGTGTAGCGGGTATGCGGGAAATCTGCTTGTGCTGCCATGCTGTGGAGAAAAGGAGGTTTGATTTCACACCACTATTTCACACCACTTGTCAAGAAAATTATTTTATCCTCATCAAATACACCATATCAGTATTTTACAGTGTTTATAGTGCTGCAAAATGGTCCATTACATAGTCACAAACCACCTGCTCCATACAAATGAGAAACATGAGGGGGCTACAGAGCCATAAGGGCTTCCAAATACCTGTGTAGTCTGGCTAAGAAATTTAACCAAAAGCAACACAAGTCCTCCAGCATTGTTTCTGCTAAAAGATAAACTAACTATGTTCTTTTCTTGATTGTGCTAGAACTAGATACTGTATTTTCTTCATTATTTGCAACGTTAGTCGCGTGGAAAGAAGTCTCTGAAGATTCAGAAAGCTTGTTTTTAATAGGCAACCCCCTCCGCCTAGGATTCCTATTCTACAGAACTATATAGTCAGATTAGATACTCTGAGGAACTGGCTAGGTGTAGAAGAGAAGGTAATAAGAACCCAAACCACCAATTGACAAAAATATCTCAGTCCTGAGAGGGCTGACCTACTATTTATCTCAAGCAGGTAACAGGATTAATTGAGAGGCCTCTATCAGACAAGACCCTTTTATTGAAAAAGCTTTACTTGGGCCAGAGATGCCAAAGGAGCTTGGAAACTCATTTGAAGCTGCAGAGAAGAGCTGGGTGGAAACCCTCTGCAGCACAAGTCAACAAGACCTGAAAGAATACTTCTGCTTGATCCCAGTTTCATTAACCAGTATGACCTTGAGCATTTAAGCAAGATCTGCCCACCAGACATTTAACTAAAGGGAAGCTTTGTGCTACCCATAACCCATGGAGGAGGGTCTAGATGAATGCCTGGTGCTTCATGGGAAAGGTGGGAGAAGGAAACATATATTTAGTTTTAGCTTATTTCTAACTAGCTGTTAAATGGGATGGAGAGGTGGGGAATACTGCCTGGTCATTCCAGGAGACTTCTGAAGTACTGAAGCGTACAACCTGGCAATGGTTTGTTATCTGGCATTTCTTCCTTCTTTGATCTGGACCTAATTCCAAGCTGATTGGGTCCATATGACTTCATTTCAGCAATTAGTGCTTTTCTCGTAAAGCTGCAGCTAGACAACCCCAGTCAAACCTCTCATCTTCTCTTGCTCTGAACACCTTACCTCCTGTCACAAGTGTGTAATAAAGTAAGAACCCATGGCTGGAAGCCTCAAACCAAATAAACAAGTGTTAGGAAGCTAAACACTTGCAAACTATTAACCAACAGAGCAAAACACCAGCAGCTGATCGCCATTTCTTAGTGTTTTAGCAGCAAGATGAAGAGTATCTTTCTGGGAGAGGTGACAGACACATCCAAAGCTACTGAGCTCAATGCAGAGTTAACTGGGTGATGCGCTGCGGCCTGGGCAATGCAGTGGATTAGGTGAAATTACCTACGGGTCCTTCTCTGGCTCTAAGTCTATGGATATTACACGTACTGCAGTCATTGTTGCTTTGGTGGAGTATGGGAAAAGGCCATAATGGTCTGTAGTGAATTGGGCAGATGGTGGGCTGGTAAACTATGAGATAGCTGGTGGGCTCTTCTGTCACAGAAGTTGATGGCTTTTAATTGCTTGAGAGGATTGCTTTTAAAACTCATGCTAGCAACACTTTCCGTCAAGCCACACTTTTTTGTCAATCTTTTAAAACCACATTGCATGACCCAGATGAAACCCACAGCATGGACAAAATTGGCTACAGCATTAGCACTTGGTTTACTGATGCTCATTATACTGTAAGAACAGTGCTCTGCAGAACACACATGAGCTATTACCAGGGGTGAGATACTACTGTTTTGGGGATGGCACCAGACAGACACCGGAGACTGAATAGTATCAATGTCAAGGAGCAAAATGTGTTTCTTTATCTCCCATCTCATCATCCCACACTGTGCAGAGAAAATTGCGGCTGGGATATCCTCAAGCCACGTTCCCTTCTTGTCCCCCTCCTCTCCTTCCCTTTGGTTCAAACCTCAGGCACATTAGCTAGCAATCTTCAAATTTCAGGAAAATGCCTGATTGCTATGGTTACTGCAGGTGGCACAGGTGAATCCTGCAGATTTTCTCAACATCAGAAACAAAAGATTGAACAGAGACAGAGACACAACTCACCTTGGCTGTCTGGACAAAAAATGTTAAGTTATGGAATACAAGAGCAAGCCAGTAAATGACTTGTCAAGGACAGAGAAGAAAAAGACTTCCAATGCAAAATGTATCAGCCTCCATTTTGTTTGCTATTATTTTTAGTGAAGAAAAGCATTTCCTGGCATCACTACATCTATGAAGTTTAAGGGTCGTATATTGCTTACAGAGGCGTCTTGTTATTGTGAAAAGGCCCAAAACAGACCAAGGGGGAGGGGGTGATCACCAAGTGCCATCATGGCAATTATCAGGAGACTGCTGGGAAGCATGGCTTGTACCCGCTGGCTTATGACCATGGAAATCCTTGCTTCTGCTGGCACAGAAACATAGAAACTGGGTTTAATGTGTGAGCTTGTGAGTTGCCTAGTGGAAGAGGTTTGGCTTGTCACCCTGGGGTTGTCACAGTCATGTGTCTCCTTTTTCAGGAGTACTCCCAAAGGAAAAAAAAATTGTCACTGGCCTACAGATATGTGAAGCCAAACTTCCTCTGGCAGAGGTTTTACTTTCATTTCCTTCAAAACTTGTCACTTTCAGAGAATAGATTTGATAGCATGCAGCACTCACAGGTGACTGAAGCCTTTGCAGCCTTCTTCATTCAGGGAGTAATGGCAGGAGTTTAGTTAATCTGGACTCCATCTGAAAGCACCAGATGTTCTCCAGTTGTTTTTTCTGGTTCCAATATCTAGACTGGACCACAAGCTCCCCCTGCAGAAAAACATGCAGGGATTGCTTATGCAGTGTTACCAGATTAAAGAAAGGGTGGTTTGGAGAAACCAGCTGCAATTTGACAGCTCCACATCCAGCACTGACCATGCTCTCCAACTTCTGCTGATGGCTGTTTTGCTACTTCCAACGGGGAGAAGAATGGCAAGACGGAAAATGTCCCAAAGGCTTCAGATATGCAGCATGTGGGGGTTGAGGGTATCTGTGAGAGGGTGGGTGGTTTGGCTGAAAAATGTTTCAAAACTGAACAAGAAACTTTCCTGAAACACAGAGGGTATTTGTGTCTTCAAAGTCTGTCCCCTGCCCCCCCCAGGGAAAAAGCTGTTGCTGCTGCCAAGCTTGGTTGCTATTGTGTGGGTTTATTGCATCCCTGATGGTCATCCTCAGAAACTTCCTCCTTTGATGAAACGGATGACCTGACCTAGGCTTGACTCCAGGCACACAAAAATAATTCCAAATAAGGATCTGCAGTCTGACAAGCTGCTGTGCTTGAGAGAGGGATAAAGTGACCATGTTTAGCAGCAACTTAAATTAAAGGAGGCTTTCCGATTTCAACACCCCTCGCAGCTGCAAAAAGTGATGCACCTCTCTGCACCTCTAGCTGTGACTAGGAAGGAGGTAAATCACAGTAAATTATATTTTATGCTTCTGAAGATGCTGGCAGACAAGGCTTATGTTCCTCAGTTTGCCAAACACCAATGGGTGCCAAACACCAGTTTTGGGAAAGAGCATCTGAAGGTGGGGGGAAGGGAGGAGAGAAAAGGAAAAGGATGCCCAGCAGGCACTGTGAGTGCTTCTTTGTTTGCAAAATTCATGTAACTCAAATGTACCTCCCCATAGGTTGGTTCACAGGGTTGATATTCTCACATTATCTGAATTATGGCCAATAGATGCAAATCGTTTTGGCTGACAGTTGTCATTACAGGAAACTAGCATCTCAGCAATTGGTGAATAGCTTCTATTAATAATGGCACTACCAGATGTGACAACTGACAGGTTTTGTCAGCACTTTGTCACAAAGATGATTAAAGGAGGTGTTATTCTGGGTTTGGTTCTAATAAGCAGTAAAAATACTAAAAAGGACAACTCATGAAAGCGCTGCTGTCCAGTGAATAGTTATTTGCAGTTTAAATGCAAGGATAAGTAAAGTGTTTTTAATTTCTGAAACAACAATAAAAAACCCCATGTGGATGGAAAATCAAGTAAAGATAGATAAGAACTGATTAAAGTTCATGTGAGTTAATCTTCCCAAGGGAACAGAAAAAATATAAAGGTTCTTTGAGGCACACAGATTGAGAGCACAGAGTGCTACGTACTTTGTCATGGCAGAACTTGAAGGTAGTGCTTTGGTCTCAAAGTGAAATCATTACTGGGCTGGAAAAAGTCTTTGACACTGTTTGTGATGAGCGCTGCCAGCCTGCCATCATCCTGAGCGCTCCAGGGTGAGATGAGTATCTCTGAATAAAAGCTTTAGTCTCCAAGTATTCTAAATCTTATCTGATATTCCTTGAACATCCAATACGTTTACATTATTTATCACACAGTATTATATTGTACTGAAATAACTAATGTTATGCTTCCAGACTTCTGCGTGTTATCTGTAGGCTCTTCTTTCCCAATGTGTAACTGATCTAATTTTCAGAGTATTTTGTGATGTGCAAATAGTGCTAAGAAATCAGCTCAAGCATCTCGCAGTCTTGCTTTTGCTCAGTGTTAAGCAGGATTGTGGGTATGGAGGTCCTCAGGTCAGACTGACAGACGTCACCAGGGTCTGGGATTAGAGAGGCACAGTTCACCAGCTTGCTTTTCTGCATAGAGAATCATAGAATCACAGAATGATTTGGGTTGCAAGGGACCTTTAAAGGTCATCTGGTACAACCCCCCAGCAATGAGCAGGGACATCTTCAACCATATCAGGTGGCTCAGAGCCCCCCCTTGAATGTTTCCAGGGATGGGGCTTCTACCACCTCTCTGGGCAACCTGTGCCAGTGTTTCACCACCCTCAGCATAAAAAATTTCTTCCTTGTATCTAGTCTGAACCTACCCTCTCTTAGTTTAGAACCATTACCCCTTGTCCTATCGCTACAGACCCTATAAAAAATTTGTCCCCATCTTTCCTGTAGGCCCCCTTTAGGTACTGAAAGGCCACAATAAGGTCTCCCCAGAGCTTTCTCTTCTCCAGGCTGAACAGCCCCAACTCTCAGCGTGTCCTCATAGGAGAGTTTCTGCAGCCCTCTGATCATTTTTGTGGCCCTCCTCTGGACTCACTCCAACAGGTCCATGTCTTTCCTGTGCTGAGGACTCCAGAGCTGGATGCAGTACTCCAGGTAGGGTCTCACTAGAGCAGAGTAGAGGGGCAGAGTCACCTCCCTTGACCTGCTGGCCACACTTCTTTTGATGCAGCTCAGGATATGGTTGTTTTTTTGGGCTGCAAGTGCACTTTGCTGGCTTATGTCCAGCATTTCATCCACCAGTGCCCCCAAGTCCTTCTCAGCCAGGCTGCTCTCAATCCCTTGATGCCTGTATTGATACCAGGGCTTGCCCTGACCCAGTTGCAGGACCCTGCTCTTGGCCTTGTTGAACCTCATGAAATTTACATGGGCTCACTTCTTAAGCCTGTCCGGGTCTTTCTGGATGGCATCCCATCCCTCAGGCATGTCAACTGCACCACTCAGCTTGTAGTCATCGACAAATTTGCTGAGGGTGCACTCGATCCCACTGCCTATGTCATTGATGAAGATGTTGAACAGTACTGGTGCCAGTATGGACCCCTGAAGGACACCACTTGTCATAAATCTTGATATGGACATTGAACCATTGACCACTACCCTCTGGATGCCACCATCCAACCAGTTCCTCATCCACCAAACAGTCCATTCATCAAATCCATATCTCTCCAATTTAGAGAGAAGCATATTGTGGGGGACCATGTCAAAGGCTTTCCAGAAGTCCAGATAGATGACATCCATAGCTCTTCCCGTGTCCACTGAGGTAGTCACTCCATCGTGGAAGGCCACTAGGTTGGTCAGGCAAGACTTGCCCTTGTTGAAGCCATGCTGGCTGTCTCAAACCACCTCCCTATCCTCCATGTGCCTTAACATAGCTTCTGGGAGGATCTGTTCCATGATCTTGCCAGGCACAGAGGTGAGACTGACAGGTTGGTAGTTCCCAGGGTCCTCCTTTCTACCCTTTTTAGAAATGGGTGCAATGTTTCCCCTTTTCCAGTCACTGGGGACTTTACCTGGCTGCCATGACTTTTCAAATATCATGGAGAGTGGTTGGCAACTACATCTGCCAGTTCCCTCTGGACTCTGGGATGCATCTCATCAGTTCCCATAGACTTACATATGTTCAGGTTCCTCAGGTGGTCATGAACCTGATCTTCTCTTACAGTGGGAAGGACTTTGCTCCCCCAGTCCCTGTCTTGCTGTCCGTCCACTCAAGAGGGGTAGGAGGAGAGATTGCCAGTGAAGACTGAGGCAAAAAAGTTGTTGAGTACCTCAGCCTTCTCCTCGTCCGTTGTTACCAGTTTGTCAGTTGTGTTCATCTGGGTGGGGTACACTTTCTTTGACCTTCCTTTTCTGGCTGACATACCTGTAGAAGCCCTTCTTATTATTCTTTGCATCCCCTTGACAAGTTCAGCTCCAGCTGCGCCTTGGTCTCCTGACCCCATCCCTACACAACCAGGCAGCATCCCTATACTCTTCCCAGTATACCTGTCCCTGCTTCCACTGCCTGTACAGTTCCTTCTTGCCCTTTAGTTTGACCAGCAGGTCTTGACTCATCCATGCAAGTCTCTTGCTGTCCTTTCCTGATTTCTTACACCTGGGGATTGAGAACCCTTGTGCTTTATGGAAAGCGTCCTTAAAGATCGGCCAGCTCTTCGCTGCTCCCTTGTCCCTGAGGGCAGTTTCCCAGGGGGTCCTACTGACTAACTCCTTGAAGAGCTGCAGGTTTGCTTTCATAAAATTCAGGGTACTGACTTTATTCTTCACCCATCCCATACTCCTCAGGACTGATAAACTCCACCAGTGCATGATCACTGGAGCCCAGGCTGCCCCCAGTCTTGACATCACCAATTATCTCACTAGCATCGGTGACCATCAGGTCCAGGATTGCATCCCCTCTGGTAGAGCTGTCTATTACCTGGCTTAAGAATTTATCCTCGATGCGCTTCAGGAGTCTCCTGGATTGCCTACAGGTCACTGTGCTACTTTTCCAGCAGATATTGGGGTGATCAAAGTCCCCCAGCAGGATGAGAGCCGGCGAGCGTGATACCTCCTGGAGCTAAAGTAAGAAGCCTTTGTCAATAGGCTCCCCTTGATTGGGTGGTGAGTAGTAGACACCAACCACAAGGTTCCCTTTGTAGCCTCGGTCTCTAATTCTTACCCGTAAGCTTTCAACCTGCTCATGGCTATTCTTCAGAGACAGCTCTTTACACTCGATCCATTTCTTGACATAGAGGGCAACCGCTTCACACCTCCTTCCCCGCCTGTCTCTTCTGAAGAGCCTGTAGCCATTGACAGCTGCACTCCAGTCATGGGACTCGTCCCACCAGGTTTCAGTAATGGCAACTAGATCATAGCTTTCTAGCAGCACGGTGGCTTCCAGCTCCTCCTGTTTGTTGCCCATGGTGCGTGCATTGGTGTAGAGGCACTTCAGCGGGGCTGTGGCTGTGTCACCTTCTTAGAGGAACACCCCTTGATTGCGTTGAGGTGTTTCCCTGGAGTTTCCCTGTTGGCTCCTATGGCCTCAGGAGTCCCTGGCTCATCTCTGTAAGACTTCGAGTGTGCTCCGGTGTAGCCAGCACATTGCCGCTGGGCAAACCTAATTCTAGGGACAAATCTGGCAGCTCAAATCTTAGGTGGACTCAAAAAAACCATTGCATACAATGTGAGGTGGGAACTCTTGGTGAAACTGGAGGAGACTGGGGTTGGTGAAAGGACTATAAGGTGACGTAACAGAAATGGGCTGAGAAATATGAGAAGTCTGTGAAGGCAGGGACTGATAAGGAGAAGCTCTTAAAGCTAGGGAAAAGTGATGCTAGAAAGGCTGCACATTAGAACAGATGCAAAGAAACAATGTACAGATGACTGGAAATGAACAGTACTTCATATTAGCAGAAACTTAGCTCTTGTCCAGTTTAGCAGAACAAAGTTTAGCGGAGATGGCAATGTCATCCAATCATCAGGAGCTGCTGAAGAGATTTCATCATGATCGACAACACTGTGGTGCAAGAACAAGTATTCCTAGATTGGCCATAAATCACAGGCAGCAACTGAGAAGATAGTTTTAAGTATCAGAGAACTCAGGGCCTGAAAATAATCCTCCAGTGTCCACACTCCTGGTTTAAAAGAGGAGTTTGGGCGATTATTCCACAACACCCAGGGAGGGTTCAGGCCCACAGTGTGTGTTTGACCAAGCACTAGGGAATACTGCCAGCCTCGTTAGCCTTATTTGCACATGTTCACAGGCCTACGTCCACAGTTTCTCTAAAAGGGAGGAAATGAGAGCCTAAGAACAGAAAAGGAGGAAGATGACATGTCTGGAGGAAATCCCATGAGCAGCCTGACCTCCTCCACTGCCACTAGCTGCCTCCTCCCTCCCTGCTGCTGCCCAGAAACAGGGAAACTGAATCCCATGCCTGAAGTCCCAGCTGCCTTCTCAGTCTGTCCTAGCCACTCCCCAAACCCTCCCATTCTCCTGCTCACCTTCTTGTCTCCATCCATCAACTTGGTAATCTCTTCCAGGAAGAATGATAAACCGCCCTCCCCACCTCTTCCCTTGGGTCTCTGCTCTCTCCCATCACACACCCAGAAACACAACTTCCTTTCCCGTAAGGCCCTTTTTTCCCCATCGCATGCTCACAAGCAGGCATCATCCCTTCCAGTCCTGCTATCTCACTCCCCCAACTCTTTTTTCTGACCGCGTCACAGCCCTGAGTTGGCGACAGCTTTAGAAGGGAATTTCCCGAAGATCAAAAAGTCTCTTTAGTCCAAAATCCAGGCATTCTTTCCTTCTCTCTCTCTTTTCTTAGAAAATTATCTCATCTTTTCAAATAAAGGCTAGAAATAGAAGGATTGTTAACAACTCCCTACCATCCACCAAATCTCAGCAGAGTGGCTTCTTTCTCTCTCAGGTTTGCTCCGAGTAATGCTGACTTCCCAAGTTGCAGCAATGTCTTGAACTTCCCCCTTTTCGGTTCCTACAAAAGGTCTCCCTGTCACCTGGGAGGTCTGGCAGCTGGTGTGCTCCCTGCTCTTTCCAGTAGCCTGCCAGTATCTTCCACTGGCAGCCTGGAAGCTTTTTTTGAACTACTGACTATTGCCCTTAAGATTAGGAGTACACTGCTACGTTCAAAAGGCTTCTTCCTGGAAGCTGGTCCACATTTTGAAGGCTGGATGCTGTTCTGGTCCTCATATTCCTGATCTCCTCACAGCTCAGAAATGATCCATATAAATGGAAAAGGTTCAAAGAAGGGCAAAGATTATTGAAGGTTTGGGGAAGCACTGGGACACTGTAGGCTCAAAGAGCAATGAGTAAGGTGGGATATGATAGAGGTCTACAATATCTCCATTGCCCAGGAGACAGGTGGATAGGACCAGCTCTTTAAGCATCTTTCTGAACAAAAGAACGGAGGGCATCAAATTAAATTATTTGGAACTGGGTTCAAAACATGCAACAACTTGTAAATCCATGGAACTCCTTTTCAAGGGTTCAAGTGGGGATAGAAGGAGATAGCTTATGACTTACTAAAGAGAAATCATGGAGTCAGGAATATCACCTGAGTTAAAAATTACCAGCACCATAAAGTGCAACAGAGGGAAGCATCATTAGTTTACCTTGTTCTTACCCTTTTCTGGACAGCTGCCTGTAACCACTCTTGGAGGCACGAGATGGACTCTAGGTCTGAAGTTCCCACAGACCCCGCAGAAAGCCCCCAAGCAAGAACAGTCAGACCAGTGGCTGAATTCACCCACCTGCCTCCAGCACCCAGCTCGTCTCTCACCTCTCCTGTCCCACCTGAAGTTCGTGCCACTCCACTCCACAGACAACTCCTGGATGGGACAGCAGGCAACTTACCCCTCCCTGCTGCTTGTTGTCTTTGCCATGATGTTCTTGAAACAGCCTTTTCCAGCTCAGGACAGCTGCTTCCACCCCAGGTACACCAGCATATATAGATATATTTTTATAAAATATGTATTCTATTTATTCATTTCATATATTTATTATACACCTATATATATTTGGTACACATAGTATATATCCTATATCCAGCCGTCATTTTGAGGAGTGTTCGGATAGAGTGAAGAGAGCCATGCGCACAACACAGTATTGCTGCCACCTGTACAAGAAAAAGTCTGAGTATTTGCAGCTTGAGTCTGTGAGATTTTTCAGGCAGGAAAGAAAATGTGAAAGCATCACAATGAGTGTAACCCCAAGAAACGAGGCAAGATGGGCAGATGGTTTTAGACAAACTTGTTACAAATTGAAATTGGAAATTTCATGGAAATTGATTCTATGATTAAAAAGTTCACAAACTTGGTTTGCAGGAGAAGCACTAGACCGGTGGATAAGCAATATATTCAGGAGCCTTGTGTTCCTGGATCTGTTAATAACAGCCAGACCTCTTGACCTACCCGGGCCTCCTCCCCATGGTTACAGACAGTGCTTTTTCTTTGAATAGCTCTTTATTGGTTTCTCTCCACTGCAGTGCCTGCTGAAGCGACAACAAACAAGGATACTGATGAGTTGGAAACCTGTGTACCATCTAACTTGGTACTGAAGTGGGGCTTTAAAGTTGTGCTTTAAACAACACATCACATGGGATATACCATCAAACTCAGTAACTTCCCTATGATGAAGCCAGAAACAGAAATACAGTTATATCCTGGTTTCAGATAGAGTTAATTTTCTTTCGGGTGGTTGCTGTTTCAGATTGGTTATGAAAGGAATGTCAATAATGCGTATTGCTTTAGTTGTTGCTAGGTGATGTTTATTCTAGTCAAGGACTTTTTCCAGCTTCCCATGGAAGCTGAGAAGGAGCATAGACAGAACAATGGAATGGCCAATGGAATATTCTGTACCATAGATGTCATGCTGGGTACATAAATGGGGGTTGGCTGGGGGGGGTACGGGAGACATCTGCAATCTCTGCTTGGGTCAGGCTGGGCAACGAATTCAGCAGGGAGTGAGAGTGACTTGTGTCTTGTATATTTTTTTTAATAATAATTATTATTATTTTCCTTTTCTGTTATTGTTCTATTAAACTGTCTTTATCTCAACCCACAAGGATTTTTTTTCCCTTTCCCCTCCGTTTCTCCCTCTTTTCCCCACCCTTTCGGGGGTAACAGGGGCGTAAGTGAGAGGCTGCATGGTCCTAGTTCCTGGCTGGGATTAAACCACGACAAGATACAAGCTGGACTGTGAGTTAGCCCAGTTACTCACATTACTGAGTGTATGTTACCTAAGGATCCGATCACAAAAATTCAGAGACCCACATTGTCATGAAATATGAGTCTCTGAGTTATTTGAGCTTGCCTGCTGCTAATTGGTGACATCCAAAAAAATGAGGAGGGGGAGTAATTTACTTGACATCAAGAAGGTTTATTCTCTTATCTCTTGTCAATACCATCTACAGATTATTAATGCTCATATCAGACTGAAAGCTATGAATCAAGTTTGGTACATAATTGTTTTTCTTCACATGTTATCTGTAGAGTGTCCTACTGCCCGCCTGGGTCTTTCCGTTCAGCACCTTCAGGAGGCTACCAGAGTATAAAGGAGACTTGACTTAAAGGTCAGATAGGACAAGAAAAGGAAGTTATTCTCTGTGCTCTTCTGTGATGTCTCAGCTTGTTATCAGAAGCCAAGAACTTCAGGGAAAGATGTCAAAGACAGAGGGACCATGGAGGAGGGGGGAATTGTCTGACTCATACCCCTTGCTGCGCATCTAGAGCACCAAAGAAATATCTATGTAGCAAATGAGAGTAATTTGCAAAGATGCAGTAGTGGTTCTGCCCTACGTGATTTAGCAAATCCAATTACAGTTGCACTTCAACAGATGACTCCAAATGCTGCTAAAAGAGTTTATTAAAGACTGTACTAACAGTTCTCATAACAATGGCACGTACAATGATTCAAAATCATGACAAACAGTGTGGAGTTTTGAAGAGCGTTATTATAATACACCATGGACAAGAACAAAGCAGATGTGCCATCAGAACTCTACGAGCAGGCCCATGAAATACAGGAGTCATATCATACAGCTGTACAAGGTTCAGAGAAAATAGAAAAAAAAAAAGTCATTCAATATGCAGTCCTTGAATTTATTGACAGTATTACAGTACTTTATGGGCTTGTTCCAGCTGTACTTTCCAGAGTACAAGGGCAGCTGGAAACAGCCAAAAAATCCCCATTATAGTAAAAATCCTCCAACAAACATACCTCAGGTGCAACCAATACTCCAGACCTTCCTGCTTATGAATTTTCAGTCAGAAATTCTGACCTCCCTGCAATCACTTTTCTCAGGACAGTGTTTTGTTTTGCAAGAAAACAAAACCAGCATGCTTCCTTAAGACAGTGCAAAAATATTTTCAATGGTATTGTTAAATCACAGATTAATGACAATCAGCATGGATCAACTGCAGCACGGCCAACAGCGACTTCAAGATCTGAACCGAATGGACCTGCTGCCCCTTGACCAGCACTCCAGACTGAGTGCTTGCAGAGGAGAGAGGTGTTGCTCTCTCCCAAGCGAGCCGTCGCTTCTAGGTTCATAGTGAGGAATGGTCTCAGCTACTCCAGACTAACAAAATGCTACAGAAAGCCTGCAAGTATTAAATTATCCAATCCTATGTCAAAAAACTAACAAAAGAATATTGAAGAGGAAAAAGTATATAGTAGCCATGTTATTTGTCATGGCTCTAACATTGTTCCCTTCCTTACCGTGTCGGTCACGGTAGCCAAAGTGTGACTTACGGAGTTCAGCAGCTTACAGCACCCCCATGGTGATGCAGGATTCCCAGCAGCACGCAGGGATTTATATTCTCCGAGACACACCATCTAATTACAACGGCAGGGCAGCTGCAGTCTGCTCCTGGTGTGTTGCCTTTGCGGCTTTTGGCTATGAGATCTTAGGCCCCTCTGCAGTTGTCCCACTGGTCTCACCCATGCTCAGAGCAGCACATCCATGGTCATACATTCATTCGGTGTGCATTTGCAGAGCAATTTGCAACTTCTCTTTTAAGCAGACGTTGAGGTGTCTGCCTATCACATTGGGACACTGGTATAATCTGTGCCAGAACATCCCCTGGCAGCTCCACAGTACATGAATTCAAGGAGAGAGAACTGTGCTTTGCCAAAACCCCAAATCATTCTTCTCCCGATTTCCACACAGTTGTGTGTTTGTTTCATGGTGTTATTATGTAGAACCTTTTTAATGTCTGCCAACTTCAGAGGATAAAAATCACAGTGCTGCATATCAACAAAACCCAGCATACCCAGCCTACAATATAAAATAATTTATATACACAAAGCAGAATTTGCATCTTAAATAAGAAGAGATTGTCTCATTCTCTACAGTGTCTTACCCAGCTACTAAAAAATAAATAATTCACATCATATTGATGGATTTGTTTCCTGTACAGCACACGTGCGCTATTGGAGCCGACAAAGACAACATGAAAAAACCTTTTGTAATTAATAAAAGAGAATTGTTGAACACTTGCACATATTGGCACAAGGCAGAAGAGAGAAGGGAACATTACACAGCACAGCTCAGGTGCCTTCCTCTGCGGAACGGGATTCAGACTTCAACTTCACAAATTCTCTCGCAACTTCATCATTGGTTCTTTGAGAGAGAATCCTCAGGACTGTAAGTCCAGTCTCATCCATGTGAATCCTGCGCCCAAGGGGGCACCAGCAAGCACAGCTTCCTTTGTCTGCTATGTCTCTGAGCTGCATCACTGCTATCCCCAGTACTCGGTCCTCCCGAGCAAAGCAGTAATCCTTCACGCAGACTTGGAGCTCGTAGGCATCAGGGCCATCTTCATTCCCCAGTATGCTGAAAAACACACACAGGTTTACTTAGTTTCTCAGAATGTATAAATTCCTCTGCAAAATAAAGGTGTCAGAAGCTGGCTAGAGTGCTTAGATGAGTCACAGAAAACTCCTTTCTACAGAAAACCCTGGTCAGAGAGGAAGAAGGAAGACCTATGGCATACATGCATTTTTGCTTCTTTCGTGGCTGATAAAGACAACCTGGCTACTTAAAGAGAAAAAACAAACAACCCTTATCAAGTTGCCTTTGTACATGTGTGTGTGTGTTAAACTGTGAAATGAGAGGAGTGGAGAACATTAAAGCCATGCTAGTAGATTTTCAACTCAGATGACTTTAAACATTTCTGCTTCTGTTCAGGGTTGCTTCATTTCTGTAATTAATATTTTAATTAGATGAAGTCTTTGTTAAAAGATTCAGAACCTTCCATTAAAGCAAAAGCTAATAAAAATACATCCCCAATCTTTCTGATGTTTCTAAAATTAAAAGAATTTAAAAAAAGGGACAAAATCTCTCCACTTAGAGGAAGCCTGCCTTTTGCCACATCAAAGAAAAATTACATGGACAGTCCCTCTCCCTTGAGATGTTTACAATCTTTTTCTGCTCGTCTGTTCTCTTCTCATTCTTACTGTACAGCTGGGTGAGCACTAGTCTGTAGCTCTCTTTGTTGAGCCTTCCAAGAAGGAAGATGCCTTTGTAATAATGAAAGCCAAATAAGAAGAGATCAATACTCAATGTTAAAAAGACCGCAATTTTAGCAGTGCAACTTACTATCTGTTCCAAGGGCTGTATCCCTGGAAGCAAGCTGAGAATGCATGTCCCACAGGTCAAGTTGGGATAAGAAACACACATTAAAATTAAAAGAACTAAAAATAAATCACGAACTTTTAGCCTCAACTCTACCAATAAAAGATACAAAGTTTATTAAAATGATGGAGCACAGTAAAATATGTTGATAGGACACACAACGCGTTTCAGAACGTAGCCAAAGGACACTGCTGATATAGAACAGACCACAGCATCCCACCCACAGCAAAAACTCCCATAATCTAACTTCTCCTACAAGGCACCAAACTCTGGGCCAAGCTACTGGTTCAAGTGCTCCTTTGAGCCCTGAGCATGCTGGACACTGGAAAGCCCTATCTGTCCTCTGCATCTGCACTTGCCACATCAGATCCCCAGGCTATTCTTCACACTTACAAGTGGAAGGTTTCATTGTATTTGGGAGCCCAGTTGTTGCTCTTTGACTTGGTTGTGAACTTCCTCTTCTTGTCACTCTGATGGGGCCCAATCATGGTGATTTCAACGAATGGACGGAACATGCCAGATGTCTGCCACTTCAGGTCGTTGGCTGCCACAACTGGAAAAGAGAGTCACAACTTCTTTTACTGTAAATGCTCACTTGTTCCCGTAGCCCTGGACACCTTTCCACTCTGCTCTGCTTTCAACTTCTTGTTTTAGAGGACAAAGTCCAACTCAAAACATGCGAGTGTCCTGACACCCACGGGCAGGACTTTTTTGTAAGATATGCTCTTTTGCTCTAGTTTAATTCTGTAAATGGAATTTAATGCTTGGGACAGCACTTAGCTTTTGCCATACGTATAGCCAAGAAATTAGTCTTAAAAAACCAGGCATTCATGCAGCCCTGGGCAGGCTGCCGTGCTAGTTCAGTGCTTAACTCTATGTTATGTGTGGGATGAGAAAAAAACCAGGGCATTTTGGGGACCAATATTAAGGTCTCTGTTGAAAAGGAAAATGAGAGTGCAGGTTAAGATAAGCAAAGCCCATGAGCTGTAGGTGGTTCCAGAGCCCAGAATTATTAGCTCTCTAATTTTCATTCTCTCTCAGGTCACTTCAGGGAACAGACTGCAGCACAGGAAACAGCTCTGAAAATCATTTTTTGCATTGCAGTGGAGATTTAGCCAGGAGAAAAGAGGCCTGAAGAGCTGTTTATATAAATCTTTAGAGGAAATTAAAGTAGTTAAACATGCTGTATTCGAGCAAAGGAGACGAAGGAGGAAGAGGAAGCAGAGATGAATCACTGCTTTGGTTATTTTCAGAGCAGCTCTTCAGGGACCAGCGTGGCCTTCAGGACGGGGGAGAGGAGCCTCTGAACTCTTACTGGCTTTACAATCTTTTGGTTTACACTAAGCAATTTCACAACGTTGCCCTGTCATGCTGCCCTGCTCTGCAGCACAGGCTAAACTGTGACGCCTCGTGAGAGCCATCATCTGATTTTTGTTTACTTCATGTATCATTGCCAATAAACAACAGGACTGTACATTGCCATGTCACTGGCTGGACAAGCTCATTTGCTGTTTCTCTACATGTTCCTGATGTGAAACAGAGAAAACAATTCTGCATTCACATCACGTGCGCTAACACAGAAATGTAATGACTGCCAACTGGAGATTTGCCTTGACACAGTCACAGAGCCTGAGCAGGAACACATGCTTTGCCATACCTTTCACCGTGACCTTGTGTTCACCAGTTCCTGGGTGGGTATACAGGTCAATCTGTATGGACACTTCACCCACGGGATCATCCACACCAGAGCCTGTTGGAAGAAAATTGACACCCTCCATACACAGATGGACTATTTTTTGTTGGCACCCATCTTTGGTTTATGGCCTCAGCAAGACAATATAGCATTTTCACAGTACACCTTCCACAGCCAGCTCTTCAGTCAACATCGATAATGTAACATTAATGCAAAATAACATCAGGCTTGCATGCCCAACACGCATAAACACTAACATTTTTTGAACTCCACCATAAAGATCGCATCCTCTTAAGAATACTAGTAAGAATTATAAAAGAATTTAAGAGACCTAAAGCTCGACAACAGACCCTCACAGAGAGCAAGGATTTTTCACAGTTCCTGCCAAGCTATTGTGTGCACATGCAGGCATTCCAGTCGTGGGCATCGACATTCCTATCCACTCAAGGAAGAAGGGAGGACAAAAAAAACAACAAAACAAAACAAAAAACACACTGGAGAGGAAGTCTAGGAAAAAAAAAGACGAAGATGTTAGTGATTTGCACTGAGCCATGGTGCAGTCTCACCCTCTAAGGAGCTTTTTCCATGTCGTACATCATCAAATAAAAGTTGTCATCCTGACAGCCTATCTGCTTCCCTTCAAAGTAATGAGAATCCCTTCACTGTTGTGCCCCAAAAGTGATGAGAGAGAAGCACTCACAACTTGCATACTTATTTCCCTTCACCAATTAGCCAGGGAGAAAACAAGATGTAGCTTCTTCACAGAGGAAAAGATAACATGTTGTAACAGAGGGAGAAGATCTCATGAACCTTACAATTCATGTATTATGATGTTTTCAACTTTAAAACTTTTAATCATAATTATCATGCAATATGTGGAAATGACATTTTTCTGGGTAGGAAAGTCAAGATGTCATGTAAATTATAGAAAAAGACTGCTTTGCAAAACGAAAATTAAGTCTTTGGTAAGATAGTGAGATTGATTTTACGTTCTCTTTGATAACTGTCTGATCTCAGGCTGACAATTAGCAATGCTGTTGTAATTGGGATACCTACAGGGTAATTGGGTACCTACGAACAGCAGTGTTATTTTGTCAATTTTGAGGCTAAGACACATTACTAAGTGAAAGAATTGGTGTGTTTGAATTTCAAGATAAGGAGCTTGAAGGATATCATTAAACAAACATTTTGATTAGATAGATCTAACACGTCAACTTTCACAAGAACAGTCTGCAGGCAGCAAAAACACTCATTTAAAAACCAAGAGGTTGAGAGCTAATCTGTGCAATTTTCTGAAGAGAATTACATGGCACAGAACTGTACGCAGTGAAAGTCACATTAAGATACAAGTAGAAGTATCTGAGCAAACATAACAAAACCTCAAATTATTATCTCAGGGTAGATTCTCATTCTTGACCTGAGTACAATAAACAGCCTCTATGCTGTAACATTTGTACATGATCTTGAAAGTACTGTTTTCTCCCCACTTAGAAGGGTAGTGTTTCTTCTTTTCTGTATATAAGCACAGAGCTTTAAAATTTATAGGCTTAATTATTGACCTGACCCATCTGATGGTGCGGATCTGTCATTTATACTGTTGTCATTTTCCATGGGAACAGGCAAGATTACCAACAGTATGTAATAACTTTATCAGGCCACATCTGCAGAAACGTCAGCCATCAAACACTCAGGTCTTCATTTTACTGATCTTTAGTGTAATTAATAGGTTATAAAGGAGACACTGATGCTGCAGATGAAGAACAGCAGAAATATCTCATTACCTTTGAGGGAGACAAAATTTAGTTATTTTCTTTTCTACCTTCATTCTTGTCTTTTCATACAAAAAGTCTTGTTCTATTAACTGAAATGTTCACAGACAAAAAAACACTTTGTAGATGGCCAGTGAAAAATATTCTGATCATGTACAACTCCGTATATACATGTATTTGCACATTTAGTGAAAGGCAGCTTTAAACCTTGACAAGAAAATCTCATCGGTATTTTGATACGGGAAGGTGAAACTGCAGAACTGAGCTCATGCAATGGGTTACAGACATATTTCACTTAAGGTAAAAAAAAGACTTTGAACAGCAGAAAATAAATTGAGAGATGAAACGCAGGACTTAATTTTTTAAGGCTCTCCTGAGCACCCAGATTTTAGCTAACCCCCCTTCAAGCCAGGTATTTCAAGCTCGGCCATAACCTTGAGTGCATATCAGACATCACTATGTATTACAGTAGCCTGTCCCAGCAGACCATACGCATGCAAGTCTAGGACTTGAAACAGCAATACAACACAGTCCATGGTAAAAGGCAGGGAAACAAGTCTGTAGCATCTCTCAAAAAATAGTCCTTTCTCAAGACAGCTTTCACATCTCGTGAATAAATCTCAAGCTTGGGGACAGGCTCTCAGGCAGGGTACAGAATTCTACACCGTGCAACCTGTGGCTCCATCTGTGGGATGCAAGCATTTGGTGAAAGTTCACTTCTACAGGGAACTAAAGGGAATGGGTCTCTGGAAAAGGTTTCTGAGCATGGGAAAGATGACTTCAAAAGCAAGGCAGTTGGCTAATGTTGTTATGGTAACAACATTAGTCTTGAACATACCCTTATCAGGAGGAACGTCCTCATTAGCGGTAAACCTAATACCTTTCCCATCATGCACTGAGACATGAATTCAAAAGGCAAGAAGCAAGCAGGATATAAAGAGAGAAGAGTGTGAATTACAATCCAGTTAGTGATGTCACTTAAACAAATACAGGCAAATATTCTAGCTTTTAATAGACAAAATATCCTCTTAGATCTGCGCCAACACAGGCTTTGGGGAGCAAGGCTGTCTGACAGCAAAGGTTTGTCTGGGTTACAACAAGAACAGAATTTGTGCTGGCATAACTGAACTGCAAGCCATGGTGCAACTTTGCAGAGCAAACATTTGACGGCATAGTGCTACGGAAGCCTGCTCAGTAAGAAAAGGAGGGCAACAGATATCTCACAAACTGGAAGGTGCAACCATTGAGCAGTGAAGTAAGAGAGGCAAACAGTCAGCATTTAAATAGTTCTGCATGCAGCCATTTCCTCCCATAGGCTTGTGAGAAGCTCGACTTATGCAAAGGGAAACATTAGAGAGCTCGGTAAGCAGATGCCAGCTGGGACTAGTGCTGTCCCTTCTGTCCCTCCAACACATGTGCAGACCTCTAAACCAATCTATCAACTGGGGCTACTGAGAAATGTATGCAAGCAATACCCTTTTCTAGCCCCAAACCCAGGATAAAGTCATGCCTTTCTCAGAGATATTCCATCATTGATCCTACAGATATTAGGTGGCATGGCTCCAAACTTTTGTTCCCCAAACAGGGTCCAAGGTCCAAGTAGGCGTCAAGCCTACTAATGCAGAAGATGCTGATTTGGACCAGCTCAGTGGCCCACCATGCCCAGTACCTGTCTCCTAAAGTGGCTCAGACAAGGCACAGAGAACTGTCATCAGTCAGCAATGAGATATAGTTGATGACCTCATAATGAGTGCATCTTAAAAAAACCCAACACTCACACACTTCTGTGGCAACTCTGTATGTTCCTGCTGCTCTCAGATTATTTTAAATTCTCTTTGTGTATCTGCTAAACACTCACCCTCGGTGGAGTTTTTATAGTCAAATCATGCATTGCATGAAGCCACTTCCGCATATTGGCTTTGAATTTGCCTCTTTGCAACTTCAACAGAACATCTTCTTCCTCTAATTTCAAACACTCCTGACTGTAGCATGTAGTGTAGAAGAGCAGTGCTGCACACATCCTTATATCCTGGCTCATCACAACAAGATAATAAGATCCACATAAAAAACTAGCTTCAATTCATGGTCTGGATATATACTGGGAAACATTTACCATAGAACAGCAAAGACTGAAAACACACTGTGCACACAAGTTCACAGTCAACGTGTTTTGTTTAACTGTAATGGCAACAGCCAAGTTCCTGGAGTCCCTTGTGGATGTGGCAGTCTTTGACCTGTCTGGCCACTGGATGTCATCGTTGCTCTGCCGGGACACAGCTATAGGCCCATTCTCTCAAATGCAGGTACTAACTTTAGTTTACTTCAGTGTCTTAATGCAGTATATTTCAACCTAAGCAAGATTATATCATGCTGCTAAAGGCAGGGATGATTCCATCCCCCGAAATGACACTCAACTTTTCACTTTAAAAACAAACCTTGTTTTGCTCAAGAATTCTCAGTACTTTCTCCACTGGTTGGGGAATGCCAGTATCAAGCAGTCTCATTTGCACATGAAGGAAAAGTGAGTTGGCTAGGGAGTGCTTTCCCCTTGATTTCAGGGCTCGATGTGACAGTATGCTGACAGTACACTCTGTGGGGTCGCCAGCTCTCATAGGCTTGGAAGGATTAAAGGAAAAAGGACCCCAAGCAAAAAGATGGCAGAAAGACATCCCCATGGAATTGTATGACTTTTGCTGCTGAAGTGTAGTAGCCCAGCACCAAGGCTTGTATTTAAACAGCCTGAAAACTTAAAACATGAGTTTCAGTTTTGACCTAACCTGTAATATTTTCTGTCCCCTCTTCCTGAGATCAGTGAGATTCATGGTCAGCCAGCAAAGGTCCCTGACTAGAGACCAAATTATTCTATATAACATGAAAGCAACGAAATAGCACCACTATTGTGCCTTTCCAGAGAGCTACCACAGAACTCCAGTGACGCATCCCAGCAGCTTACTAAAATGTTGTGGTGATTTGTAATCATCTAGCTCGCACATATCCTGCACTGGCTGCAGACAAAACACTCTCCTAAGAGACTTTTCCCTTTACAGGCAGCATGTAGCTCCGTGACTCATCACATTGGTGTCAATCAGCCTTAGTGAGGACTACACGGGCTGCTGGCAGATGGCCTGTGACACAGGCACCGACTAGTTTCTGCGGTGGTGTCTTGCTGAAATGGTCTCTCACACCACCATGTAAGTGTCCGTACAATAACTTCAAATTTCACTTCTTTTAAGTCACCCACCCACATTAATTCATGAAACGTGACTGTTAAGTGAGGATTGCAGAAAAAAAGACCACAAACACCCCAAACCTTATGTTTCACATATTTCTGCTCTCTCAAAATGTAGTTTTCGAGTGGGAAAAAACCCCCACCCTTTCCCTTCTTCCCAGTTTCAAAAGCTCTGAGCTGTCACGTTTCCAGAAACGTTACTGCCAAAAGCACTTTACAAACTGGCAGTACAAGACAGAGCAATTATGAACAGAGCAGATAGCTCCATTCAACTTTGCCAACAACACAAAAGAATCTTACCCTGAGCTGTCTGAGTCTGGACAAAGGTTTTGATGAGAGTGTCTGTGGTCTGAGTGTAGAGAGAGAGCGCATATCGAAGTGACTGCAGGTCTGGACTCTTCTCCAAGAAGGTTTTCTTCAGACCATTCCCACCAGCATGGAAATATTGCTAAGAGTAAAAAGAAACAAGAAAAATACTGAGGAAGAACTGCAACCAGCAACCAACATCTATATGCTATTGTGTGGATGGGAAAGAGCTGGAAAAATTCACAAAACAGCTTCTGCACTGGAAATCCATCTCTTAGACTAACTGATACCAACTGCTCAAGGCTTTCCTTTTCCAAAGCACTTAAATATAAACGTGCTGGCTCCCAGCGCATGCCAGTCACCTGAGCCTATTCAGGTTTACACAAACATGGTAGTATCACTCACTTAGTGCCTTTATTGCTGTAACAGCAGTGACAGACTTCTGCCATCTCCTGAACTATCCTCCCAGGCACTATACTCCCAAATAGTATTTGGGGATGGAGCAAGGGAATGACAAAGACAGAAATGGAATCACTTACTTTGATCGTATCCAGTGCCAAATCCAAAACAGCACACTGCTTTGGAGTGAGACTCCTAGTTTCTTCTCTCACCATATGATCCTGCAAACAACCATTATATTTGACATGAGTATGCTGTCAGAGACTAAAAGAAAAGGAGTCCCCAGTATCACCTCTTTCTCTAGATTCATGCTGTGGCTACATGGCCACAGCAGTAATTCAGCTGTTTAAGGAATGCTTAATGGAGTCACTCAGAGTCATTTATTACAGCTTAACTTGAAAATAAACCCACTTTCTCTGTTTCTTGCAGGCACAGAAGAGAGAAATAAGGAAAGGAACTGGACAGAGGTAAATGACAATTTAAAATCACAGTTTGTCTCTCAGAAAACCCAAATAGGAGTCTGCTTGCTACCCCTGTCATTCTAGAGCAATCACAACAAAACTCTCAAAACACCACCTAAATCAAAGAATTCTGAGAACCATGTATGGGCAAAGTTGTTTGATGTTGGTTGTAGATTTTTTAATTCTTCCATCTACAAATATCACTAATATATCATATTGTTGGCGTAGAGAAAGAAAAACAAACAAGCAACATGTTCTAGAAAATACCTTTGCTAAAATAAAAAGTTGTTCCCATTAAGACCCACCATCTCTAATAGCAAAGAGCCAGGAATCCCTTGGAAGGTATTCCCTTTCCTGCAGTGGGAGCGTATCCCTGTTAGACTCCTGCCTGACTACGAGGATGTGTCATCCTTTGGTATTTCACTAAGCGTTTTCTCTCTGATGCTTAGTCTAGGTCTCAGGGAAAACAAAACCCAAATTCTAACTGTTTGAGCTGCTGGAGGGTCAGGTCAGCTAGCTGCAGCCTGGGTGCCAAAGTGTTCATGAAAAAGATGCAGGCAAATCAGGCAAAGGCTAATCTCTACTTCGAACACGACATAGCCTCTGATAAGAGACACTTCCCAGGAGACTCGTCCACAAATTGTCTTTGAGTAAAGCATGGCTAGTATGTGGCATCATGTGTGCATTTCACACTGACAAGCCTGCTGGCTATCTCGCAGCCTGGTGATTCTTCACATTGCCTGGTGCTGTTCCCATTCATTATCCACCACGATCCATCTCCTGCCTGATGGAGATGGGGCTCACTGCAGTCTGGGGGTAGCGTTAGGCATTTGCCGTGCTTCTCACAGACATCTACCTTTGGACAATGCTGCATTAAACTACACAGAAGATGCCTCAACTCAGTAGTACCTCAGACAAGTTTGCACCATGCTTTCTTGAGTAGTAGAGACATGCCTCAACTTTCCTCTTTCCCCTACGCAGGCTGCTCCTGGTCTGCAAAGCCACGTGCAGCGGCACAGTACTCTGTGAGCTGCAAAGTATCTTCTGATGAGACAAGCTGTCCTTAGGGGAGCAATAGCTCTCCTCCTTATTCTTCACGAGCAGTTCAACTGAAGATGATGTGGCTTCACACTTCAGTACACAGAGGGTAAAACATTCTTTCTCTGTCTGACAGTCAGGTTGAGTGCACAGTCAGCCAGAGCTCAAAGCCCCGTTCATGGGAGAGGCCAATTCAGTCAGGGTAGCTGGGTCCCCAAGGCAGAGTGACTTTCATGTCTGTTGAAATGACCTTCTAGCTCTCCCTGCCAGATTCCCTACACCGTGACAGAAACCAGATGGTCAGCATTTTTCTCTTACACACCTAAAGAGCTCATTTACCCTGCTCTGAGTGGTCACCCCACCAGTGCCCACGCTGTAATTGCATAGGAACAGGTCACTGCTCTCTAGGAGAGTTTCCCAGTGCCATTTACTTCAACACATTATGTAAAAATAACCCAGTGACTGGACTGGTACTGCTTGCACCTATACACAGAGGAGCCCATGACTGTCATTCCCCTGCATACCTGCCCTCTGCAAATCCCACTCTGTTCCTATAAAGGACTGCACTGTGTGCTACCCTGCACTTCCCAGATTGCTAGCCACAAATACTTACATCAAATAATTATGCAACTTCAAGCAGAAGAAATGAGGGGGGGGGGGGGGGGGGGGAAGAGGGAAAGTAATCTTTTCCTGGTCTCTCATATTCATGCTTGTATTCTCCACAGGTACTCTCAGAAGAACCTCTGCAGTCAGAGCTCAGCTGGTTACCCTGGGGGCAGCGCACAGGAGAGGAGGCTGCTGCTCCCTGCTCCAGCTGCCGGCTATTAAGCAAACGGAGCAGAAAGAGTTTGATAATAAATGGGAGGCAGATATGTGGCACCAAGGTGCCAGTTTTATGGTTGGTTTTCTGAGCATTTTAAAATACACTGTGAAATTGATTTGCCATCAGGACGAGGGCCCGTGCTTGTCAGGTCTGTCAGTCTCAGTTTTCAACTGAGTTATCTGATTCACTAGAGCTCCATTCCCCCTGTTCTATTTAAGACAAATAAAGCCTAAAATCCATCCCATAATTTTCCCAGGCTTTTAGAGGAACTGCAGAATGCACAGGAGAGGGGCTCTGAAAAGCCATTTACTCATGCTTGTATGTGCCCGCAAAAGCAAAAGGGAAAAAAATAAGATATCCACAGTGCTTGCACAGACCCAAACAATTTACACTCTTGTAACACCTTTACTCTTCTGGAAATTTTTGGACACAGTGTTGGTTCACACCATCTGACTGAACTAGAGGTCTCCAGAATTCAGGTGGTAGAGCACTTTCACACTTGTGTACAGCTCTCTTGCCACATGTAAAATCCTGTGTACCTGTGCTGCTGTAGTTCTATATGTGGATATGCAAATAAAGGCTTGAACACACACCAGGGCTTGCCTGATTTACATGATTACGTGCATGTCTAAAAATGCAGTCCAGAGTTACCAAACTTAAGCTTTACAGTAACTGAACTGAAGACAGGCTGCTGCTGAGTGATGGCCTTTGCCTGACCAGTGTGAATGGAAACAGGCAAAGCTTCCAACTCACTCCTGCCAAAAGGTACCTTGTATGTATTAAGAAATTCCAGTAATGAGAAAATATGGAAGAAGTAAAAGGTAACAGTGAATGTCACTGACTATGCCTGAGAATGCAAGCAAGCCATGGGAACTCGCAGTCGCCTGTGCACAAACTTGTCCTTGTGGCCTGGGAGGGGAAACAGAGTTAATTCAGAGCTCTCCCCCTTTGACACCAAGAGTGCATGTAGAGGGCAGAGATGTCTTCTCGTCCTCCAAATGCTGGGTTCTTGCTGTTATTTTTGAAAGGGGAATGGGATACTCGTAGGAAAAGGGAGTCACATTTGGAGGCTGTGGTCCAGCTCCCACTCTCCCAGGCTGGATACAAATGTCCTCTCTGCCCATTTCTCTCGTGGAAGTGACATGGAGCGCTGTAAGCGCAGGAGACAGTGGAGGTAGTCCAATCCTCAGGAGGCACAATGTCACCAGGGAGGATAGCCTGGCTGTGGGAGTGCACGGGGCTGTCCCCTAGCACCAGTGACAGCTATTCCCCTGGGGAACCACACTTAAGGGCTTATGTTATGTCACTATTAACTGCTATGTAACAGCCTCAAAATGCAGCTGGAGAAAAGTGTGTGCACCTAATGACACACCTGCATGTCCAGATCACTTACTAGGATTGCTAATAAGCACTGCCTTACATAAATTGTGTACTGTCTTGGCTCATAAACATGCGTATGTAAAATGTGTCTTCTGGTCGAAGGAAATAGATAATTGTACTAAGACAGCTGTAATAAGTGCTCAAGACAAAACTAAAACCAACAGAACAAAACATGGGAAATGATTAATGCATTTTGAAATTGCACTAATCGCTTAGGGTAATACCCTTTGCTATGGGAAATTTCCCTAATCACACTCTGAGACAGAGTTCACATTCAGTTCCATCTTCCTTGCAGCACAATTTGTGCACTGTGATGCTTCAGATTTAGACCTCCTCTTGTACAATATCTGTTTTGTAGCACAAGCCAAACCACAGCACAGTGCAATTTGAATATTGTAAGGCATCACTATTTTTGTACCATTCCTGTCGTGACCGGTGAATTAATGCTTGATTGGCTTATGATGAGGTGGCATGCACTTAGTAATGCTCATGTCATGCAGTGTCACGTCATGCACTGTCAAAACACATCAACATAGCCTTCATGCTAAATGTCAGCTTGCCTGTAAAGAGAGCCCACGCAGAAGGAATTTACAGACACAGGCTCTCTTCCATAAGCAACAGTTATTTTTGTAACAGTTCATATAATTCATCAGTAGCTAGCACAATCATCTTTCCTACCGGTATCTCATTATCAGGATCACACAAGGGACTCCCTTTTATACATGGGGATACAGAGGAACTGGCCAGATATTGAGATCTCTAGTTTCTTCATTTTAAATTGATATACCAAACTGACCACTGTATCTACAGAAGAGAGAAACTACTTTGATGATTAAACCCACAACAAAATTTAACAGTTAATTTAAACACAATACTAATGTTAGCAGAATGCATTTAAAAGCACATTTAATGCATTTAAAAGCATTTCTCTACAATTGCACTGAGTGACAAACCACTGGAAGCACAAGACATGCTATGCACTACTACACTTCCATGCTTACGCACACGGACATTAACACAAGCCATGCAGAACAATACCTTCAACTTTGACAAGTGTCCCAGTTCCTTAGCAGCACTGAAAATCAACTGTGTGCCCTATGATTGCAAGAAGTTAGAAAAGAAAGGAGGGTAAAAAAAAGATTGTAAACAAGTTTGCATGTTTTCTCCTTTGAGCAAGTCAAGGCAGTTCACAGCTAGAACTTCAGATAACACCCCAAGGCCAGTCACAACAACTTGACTTCTTCCCAGTTTATTACCTAGTATAAAACCTGGCATTTCTGTGGATACCACATCAAGAGATATTTTGGAGCACAATATTCTGCTAACTGGTTCACTCTTGCTTACAGCAGCCACTCATTTAAACAGGATGCACCTTCAAATGGATTGCACATGCTGGGGGTGGAGACAGTGCACTGGCTTTGTCTCCAAGTGCTCCTTTAGATTTCAAGTCTAAATACACATGAAGACAGCGAAAGACTGGCCAAAGCAAAAGATCACACAACTGATGACAATCTCGCTATAGAAGTAGAGCCCAATCAGCAGGGTGGGGATAGGCATACATCAGATCAGAAACAAAACTGGATCTGAACAGTTTTCAGGCAAAAGATCAGTGAGCAAAGTCCAGTGAATACTACAGCATGGCCTTTAACTGTCAAAAGCTTGGCCAAGGGCTCTTCTTCCCCCACTGTGGCTTACTGATGATGTATGACCAATGAAGAAACACAAAGGGACGATAAATCCCAATGATGGGAAATCTTGCTTCAAGTCACGTACACTCTAGTATAATGGATTTTTCACATACTTTCTCTGCAATGGTTACAACAAAGATATTTTTCCTTTTCTCCATGACAGCATTTCTCTGTTGTGTAATATTCCTTTTGCCTGGGGAGTTAAGTCCAAAATTTAATGAGAAAGCCAAAAGTAACCAAGACAACTCTCCAGTCTTTTCTCCCATAGATGCTTTATGGGGTGTGATGGAACTTATTTTCTTCCACTCCACTCCTTTTCATTCACCTAATCTTGCGTTTTTCTTTAAAGTCACAATTGCTTATTACTCCACTCAGAATAAAACCCCAGCCTGCTCTAGTTCTGGCTATGAATTGCGCATTTATCATATCGTGAAACTTTGCCCTCCACTTCAGCTCTCTTAAGCCAGTCAGATTTGGGCTTTAGGACCAAGACAAAGCTACAGGTGATCCCTCTTCCCTAATTAAACCTCGCCTCTATTATCTCTCTCAGGAATGCCTTAGGTATGTCAGGAGATCTGCCCTCTCAAAGATGATCTTTGGCTCTCCTCTATTGTAATGGGTTATCTGGGGCTAGTGTGAAAACTACATGTAAATGTCACCACAGGTATCGGCTGAGAAGTGCCTGGAGGATGTTCCAGCTGAAATAAGCTTCCAGGGACAGACACTGGCGGGTGGCACTTTCCAGTAGGGTCTTTTTGCTCAGGAAATTAAGCTCATCTTCAAAGACTGCTGGCTCCATGAGGGCCACATTTCCCCAGAGTGCTCCAGTAAATCCAGTTCTCCTTCCCCCAGCACTCTTTCCATCTCCTTTACTGCTTTCTCATCTCAACAGTCCTTCACCCTCCCACGTAACCACAACTGCCATGACCACTCCCCACCCTGTCAAACTGTTACCCTCGAACTGTAGATGTAAAACCATAATTATTATATTGCTCTTTGCCCCTGCCTATGCCACTCAGTCTGTTTTCTTTGCTGCCTTCTCCACTATTTGTTTATTTGTTGCCTTCTAAGTCAGTACTCCGTGGAGCAGGAACTACCCCATACATGCACTTGCAGAAGAGACTCTGGGAACTGGGTTCTACCGCAACGATCATTGCTGGAATAATTCTTTTTTTTCTAGGCTTAAAGTTAACATCAGCCCCACTGATGGGTTCCCCTCAGCAAAAAAGTGTCTTTACACCTGTTGCTAGAGGTACAGAAGGAAAGCAGGCAAAAAGTTTACAGCTGTAACACTGGAAAGACTGAGACACGGGACACCCTCTGCCCATTACAACAGCAGTCCAGAAGTGAATTTTTAGATGCAATACTTTTACTTAGTTTTGTCAGCTTCGCCAATTTCTTCAAGCTGAAAGACTCTGTGACCTGAAATCACAGACAACCTCTTGATTTTCTCTATCTGTAACCTCACTGTTCCTCAGCCTTTTACATCTGTTGAATACAAATCAATACAGAATTGACTTTGTAGCTAAACAGAAGCTCTTCATAATTGATTAAATTCACAATTTTTGGAGGGGGAAAAAGCGCAGACAAGGAGAGTGCATCTGTAAAGGAAAGCATCTGAACTGGGATTGAGAGCTTCCCTTGCTGCCAGTATTCAATGGATAGTGTTAGAGTACAATTCTCTAAACTGAAAGAGTACAAAATTCTCTGTATTTCCAGCGAGCGAGGTTGAACATGACTCCACACCAGAAGCAACAGAGCTTTCACTGTGGGCCACACCAAATAATCCACCAGGACACACAGCTTCATCCAGTGCTCTGGTATCCAACAGATGTGCCTGCTGTTCTGTACGACTGGTCACAAAGTTTGACTTACGGGTCTTAAAACTTAAGGTTTTCATGCATGTTGACCAAGCAGAAAAAAAAAAATTAACATTTTTATAATGTGAATTTTGAAAAAGTTAATTGAGCAGTCTCAAAACACACTAACATTAACATTTCTTAATGCAGTATTTTCAGCCTTCATTGGACACTTTTTTTGTTATATAAATTTGAACAACAACATTAACTAGCCTAGGCACGTAGTCTCCCTGCCGCAGGCTTCTAAGGCGGGCAGGTTGGTAACACTGAGTAATACCCAGAGACTTGATACGCTTCAAGGAACAAAGCTCCTCAGATAACTGCTCCTCAGTTCTTGTCCGCTAAGAAAATCCTCATCAATCAGTGCCAATCTCTGTCAATGTATCTGCAAGGAGAAGTTATTTCACTGTTACATTGAGTTTGTCATCAATGCCGGTAACTTCTAATGAAAATCGGGACAGCTCCTTCCTCTGCCAAATGGCATTCTTGTAAACAAGGTACTATATTCTCCTCAAAAAAGTTGTTTATTCATGGAAAACGTTTCACAAAGCTCTATAGACAGCACTTATTCCAGGTGTGCCTCGAGGGAATGAAAACAACTAAACTTAAATATTAGGTATTTTTGAGAAAAGCTGCCCACAACAGAATTGATTAAAACATCAAGGAGGGAAGTTGAGGAAAAAATTAAGTCCTTATTATGAACTCTTTCTGCCTAGCTCTGTGGCAAATGTAGCTGGAAAGGGCACAGACCTTAGTGCTGGTTTTCCTGCTTCTTCCCAAGAAATTAGTTTTACCTTCTTAAACTTTTTGGAAACATGAAAAACATATAGTCCACCACACAAAGATTTTAAATTCCTTGTTAATGGTATAACTGTTTTTTTTCCCCTCAGTGAAAGCATTCAGAGAAGGATCATCAGCTGACTCAAGTCTAATTGCTAGAAGCCAACAGAATTTCACCGATTTGTATTCCAAGAGGCTCAAACTCTCACAGCTTAACTGTCCTACTGCTCAGTTGACAAAGTTAGGAAACAAAACCCTACTGCAAGTCTTTTGAATCCCAGTCCTTTTTAGGAAAACGTATTATTACTCAGGTTTATTTTTCTGAGACATACCAGTGCAAGGAAGTTTCATCTGGTATTGTACATTCCTTTCCCTTTTTTTTTTTTTTTAATTCCTACATTCAACAACAATGAGATCTGACCATTTAGTAGCAGCAATTAAGTTCACTTAAAAAACTATCATCAGACAATGTGCGCTACCACCCATTAAAAATTAAGATTATTTTTTAGCTGTTGTGGTGTATTGAACATTGAGAAAATAGGCTTAAAAGTGGGAAAAAGGGAAAATAATCACCTGTCAGTACAGAGATCCGGGCACATGTGCAGCTCACAGACCATCATTTCATTCAAGGCCAAGAAAGCTTTTTCACCTCATCACAGAGGCAGCCTTGAACTTTTTCACTTTTAGCTAGCATAAGGGAGCGGATTCATTTGAACAAACACAAGTTAAGAAAGGTTTCAGAAAAATCTCTTCAACCCACAATTTCCTCCACCACAGAATAGCTCTGTAGTGGTGCTGCTTGTGGATGAGCCTGAAGAACAGCCAGTTTGGAAGTCACATGGTGACCAGATCCAACCCACAGGGAAGTCTGCTGCTTCCCTGGGGCCTGGGTTAGGGATATCACTAGGAAACTCCCTGGTCTGGTACGGCCCTCTGATTATTATCTGCTCCTGGTTGTGCAAGTAGGCAGTGATGAGGTGGCAGTCAGTAGTCCAAAAGCGATTAAAAGGGACTTCAGGGCACTGGGGCGACTGGTCCAGGGATCAGGAGCACAGGTAGTGTTTTCCTCAATCCCTTCATTGGCAGGGAAGGACACTGAGAGGAACAGGAAAATACACCTTTTAAGCACATAGCTCAGAGGCTGGTGCCACAGGTGGAATTTTGGTTCTTTTGATCATGGGGAGGTTTACATGGCACCAGGCCTGCTGGCGACTGATGGAATTCAGCTGCCTCAAAGAGGGAAAAGGATCCTTGCTCATGAGATGGCAGGTCTCATTGAGAGGGCTTTAAACTAGGTACGAATGGGGAAGGGGATACAATCAAGCTCGTTAGAGATGAGCCTAGGGGCAGCATGCCAACACTGGGGGAGAAATCAATAGCCCAGCTCAAGTGCATCTACACCAATGCACGCAGCATGGGCAACAAACAGGAGGAGCTGGAAGTCATTGTGAAGCAGGATAGTTATGACATAGTTGCCATCACAGAGACATGGTGGGATGACTGTTATGACTGGAATGCTGCAATGGATGGCTATAAGCTCTTCAGAAGGGATAGGCAGGGAAGGAGAGGTGGTGGGGTGGCTCTATATGTTAGGGAGTGTTTTGATTGTATAGAGCTTAATGACTGTGAAGGTCAGGTTGAGTGCTTATGGGTAAGGATGAGGGGGAAGTCCAACAATGAAGATATCCTGTTGGGAGTCTGTTATAGACCACCCAATCAGGATGAAGCAATAGACGAAGCATTCTACAAGTGGCTGACGGAAGTCTCACAGTCCCCAGCCCTTGTCCTAGTGGGAGACTTCAACTTACCAGACATCTGCTGGAAATACAACACAGCAGAGAGGAAACAGCCTAGGCAATTCCTGGACTGCGTGGAAGATAACTTCCTGACACAACTGGTAAGTGAGCCTACCAGGGGAGGTGCCTTGCTAGACCTGCTGCTCACAAATAGAGAAGATCTGGTGGGTGATGTGGTAGTCGGAGGCCGTCTTGGGCTTAGTGACCATGAAATGATAGAGTTCTCAATTCTTGGTGAAGTAAGGAAGGGGGTCAGCAAAACCACTACCATGGACTTCCAGAAGGCAGACTTCAGCCTGCTCAGGACACTTGTTAAGAGAGTCCCTTGGGAGACAGTTCTGAAGGGCAGAAGGGTCCAGGAAGGCTGGACATTCTTCAAGAAGGAAGTCTTAGAGGCACAGGAGCAGGCTGTCCCCATGTGTCATAAGATGAACCAGCGGGGAAGACGACCGGTCTGGCTGAGCAGGGAGCTCTTGCTGGGACTCAGGGAAAAAAGGAGTTTACCACCTCTGGAAGAAGGGGCAGGCAACACAAGAAGAGTATAGGGATCTAGTTAGGTCATGCAGGAAAAACAGCAGAAAGGAGAAGAACAGCTAGAACTTAATCTGGCCACTGTCATAAGAGATAACAGAAAAGGTTTTTACAAATACATTAACAACAAAAAGAAAACCAGAGAGAATCTCCACCCCTTATTGGATGCAGAGGGGAAGATTGTCAACAAGGATGAGAAGGCTGAGGTACTTAATGCCTTCTTTGCCTCAGTCTTTAATAGTAAGACCAGTCATCCTCAGGGTATTCAGCCCCCTGAGCTGGAAGACAGGGATGAAGAACAGAATAATCCCCCCAGAATCCAAAAGGAAACAGTTAGTGACCTGCTATGCCAACCGGACAGCCACAAGTCTATGGGCCCAGATGGGATCCACCTGAGAGTGCTGAGGGAGCTGGCGGAGGAGCTTGCCAAGCCACTCTCCATCATTTATCAGCAGTCTGAGTCAACAGGGGAGGTCCCAGATGACTGGAGGCTTGCCAATGTGACACCCATCTACAAGAAGGGCTGGAAGGAGGATCCAGGAAACTATAGGCCTGTCAGCCTGACCTCAGTGCCAGGAAAGATCATGGAACGGATCATCCTGAGTGCACTCACGTGGCATGTGAAGGACAACCAGGAGATCAGGCCCAGCCAGCATGGGTTCATGAAAGACAGGTCCTGTTTGACCAACCTGATGTCCTTTTACGAACAGGTGACCCGCCTGGTGGATGAAGGAAAGGCTGTGGATGTTGTCTACTTGGACTTTAGTAAGGCCTTTGACACAGTCTCCCACAGCATTCTGCTAGGGAAACTGGCAGCCTGTGGCTTAGACAGGTGTTCTCTTTGCTGGATTAAAAACTGGCTGGACGGCCGAGCCCAGAGAGTTGTGGTGAATGGCGTTAAATCCAGCTGGCGGCAGGTCTCAAGCAGTGTTCCTCAGGGCTTGGTTTTGGGGCCAGCCTTGTTTAATATCTTTATTGATGATCTGGACGAGGGGATTGAGTGCACCCTCAGGAAGTTTGCAGATGATACCAAACTAAGCGGGAGTGTTGATCTGCTTGAGGGTAGGAAGGCTCTGCAGAGAGCTCTGGACAGACTGGATCAATGGGCTGAAGCCAACTGCATGAGGTTTAACAAGGCCAAGTGCCGCGTCCTGCACTTGGGTCACAACAACCCCAGGCAACGCTACAGGCTTGGGGAGGAGTGGCTGGAAAGCTGCCTGGCAGAAACGGATCTGGGGGTCCTGGTGGACAGCCGGCTGAACGTGAGCCAGCAGTGCGCCCAGGCAGCCAAGAAGGCCAATGGCATCTTGGCCTGTATCAAGAATAGTGTGGCCAGCAGGAGCAGGGAAGTGATCGTGGCCCTGTACTCAGTGCTGGTGAGGCCGCAGCTTGAGTACTGTGTTCAGTTTTGGGCGCCACAGTATGGGAGGGACATTGAGGTGCTGGAGCGTGTCCAGAGAAGGGCAACAAAGCTGGTGAGGGGTCTGGAGAACATGTCTTATGAGGAGCGGCTGAAGGAATTAGGATTGTTTAGTTTGGAGAAGAGAAGGCTGAGGGGAGACCTTATTGCTCTCCACAACTACCTGAAAGGAGGTTGTAGTGAGATAGGTGCTGGTCTCTTCTCCCAAGTAACTAGCGATAGGACAAGAGGAAACGGGTTCAAGTTGCGTCAGGGGAGGTTTAGGCTGTACATTAGGAGAAAATTTTTCACTGCAAGAGTTATCAAACATTGGAAGAGGCTGCCCAGGGAGGTGGTTGAGTCACCATCCCCAGCTGTGTTTAAAAGTCATGTAGATGTGGTACTTAGAGACATGGTTTAGTGGCAGACCTGGTAGAGTTAGGGTCAATGGTTGGACTGGATGATCTTCTCCAACCTAAACGATTCTATGAAAATCTGCCCACAGCTTAAATAAAATTTTGTTCTTATCCTGGACCGCATTCTCATTTAGCGAAGAGAAGTCTGACGAGTAGAAAAAAAGCACAGCAGGAACAAGAACAAATGGAGCCTCACGTGAATAGCTGCAGCGTACCGTGTGAAATAAATAAAGGAGAGGCTCCAGAGGAATCATCTGTGTGTAAATTAAGCAAGTCTTCATTGACCTGACTAGTCACTGATGGCATGCTATAGTTTCATCCTAAGCAGCGAGGGAGAAAGAAGTGTATAACTAATCCGTTAATATCCCCAAGCATTGTGCACTGAACCCCAAAATAAGGGTTTCCAGAGAGCTGTGTTTGCATATCCACTCATCCAAGACAGAGAGTGTTTAATTAAATGTTGATCTTTACTTAAAACTAGTGAGGTGTGAACTGCTCGGTGATTTACAGGGGATCATGTTGCTACTAATCTCATAACCCCCGGGCAATCAATGCTCAGAGAGGTAGAAGCCACTCATCTGAAAGTCATTAAGGCACCCGCACCTTAGGTCACCATAGTGGGAGGCTGTAAAAGTGTCCTGTCCCCATTGTATCCTTCACAGGCAGTAGCTGACTGCTTTCTCACCTGAGTCCCACCCTATACAAAAATATTCCAGAAGCAGCAGAGAATGGAAGAGCAGAGTTTGGACTTTTCTTCCCTGCGTAATACAGGCTGAGCTAATTTAAGTGGAATAGATCGGTCCGGAGAGTAACAGGCATTAAAGCACTGTACAGTGACAGGGTCATGCAAGCGAGAAGTGAGACATACTGCAGCATGTTGGGAACCTTCTACCCAAGTATGCCTTCCAGGACCACCGTCAAAAATACTTTTGCACCTCTAGCAATTTTACAGAAAGGGCAGAAAATATTCCCTAAAAGGAACTCTTTTCTACCATGCATATCTCCTAGTTCTTAAGGGCTGCAGAGGAGTTTTAGGAGGGTAATTCCCATCCAGTGGTCCTTCAAACACAGAGAGGCAGCACTAGGGCCTTCTATTGCTGAGGGCTGGAAGGAAAGTGAGTTACAGTGCCTGGGGCTATTTCTGAGTCTAATGTGCTTTCAAAAGGGAAAAAAAAAAAAAAAAGCAAAATTAGATAAGAGGTGCACAGCAAAGAGAAAGTACTGCTTCTGCCCACCCTGCCAACCCTGAGTTTTGCCTCACCTTTCCCTGCCAGTCTCTTCACTACTAGGGATTATGAAAATCTGGTGGTGACATAATACACCACTACGTCCCATGGGATAGTGGAAGCAGTTCTTTGTGCCTGTAGCTCACCTAGCCTTGCCACACGTTCCCTGCTCAAGGACTTCAGACAAGGCCATTTTAATCATTGCATTGCTCACAACCACCTTTCTGAAACAGCAACTCTTCCAGTTAGGTCTAGTTCAGCCTCTTCACTATGATATGATTGATTAGACAGCTAAAAATCCAGCTAGAAGCACTGTGCATTATATCAGAAAACTGAGGATGTGCTTCATTACACAAAGAGAACTTCTTAATTTGAAACTGAAGTGATGGCTACAAGGAGCTACTCGAAGTGGCTTATAGCAACGTCCCGCAGGTTGGAAGAATTAGCTGATCACACTTACTGCCTTTTTCATGATACAAGCATTGAATCACTCCCCTACTCCACCTTTAAAATTCAAAAGCTGCAAGTATAAAGCTCAAGCAGCTCCTCCCTGGTTGTCTCCAAGGCTCCTGATCTCACTGCTTCCATTCTGAAGGGGTCATGCTAATGCTGCTCTTACATGATGATTTTAGCACCTGTCCCCAAAGACTCCTTTTTAAAGCTGAGAGAAAGAAATTTCATCCTCTTAAATTTAGGTAATTTTTTTCATCCTTTATAAATTAAAAAGGCAGTCAGAAATGATTACTCCAAATCCAAGCTTAGAGCAAGCAGTTTTTAGCAAATTACACCTCATGCTAATTTTATGCTTAGAAGGTATGACAGCACACTGTGTCTCAGCAGTTTTGTTTAAAGTTGTCATCATCAAGGCTAGGCACAAAGGCCTTCCCTCTTAGAGCAAAAAAACACCTATTGCAAGATGCAGGTTTGCATCACTTCTCTAGGCACTGCAACCCAAGAAGTTCACTCAAAATATGTAGGCAACTGCTGAATAGCGAAAACCACTATTGTTCTACCCGCTACTGGGAAGAAAATAAATTAGCCACAAACCACAACTTTACTCCAACACAGAGATAAAAAGAAGTCCTGGATCATCTCCAAATAATGAGGTTATAGCCCAAACTTCATGCTGCCTCCAACAATTTAATCAGTTTCTGTGGTTTCTCAAAATTGGGGAAGAGGTTCATTGTCCATTGTTAAAAACATCACTACATTCATGACACACATTCATCCAGCACATCCACACAGCTGAACAATTACATAAAAGACTGCCTTTGAAGACAAACTATGGGACATGCTTCCAACTCCCCAGCATCAGAGACATAGAAATCATGCCAGCCCATACTGATGTTAAAGGCTTCTTGGGGGTAAAATGGGAGGTGGTGTCATTAAAAAGCAAGCCCAAATTAACCACATCTATACAGAGACACACCTGACTAACAGATGACGGTAATTAGGTAAAAGTGTTTACAGGTGTTGGTATAATGCCATGAAGACAACACTAACTGCCCAATAATCCCCCATACATAGCTCTATTTAAAGGATTGCAAATCCCTGATCAAGGCTATTTGATATACTTGATGGCAACTCCTTTTGGATCATGGATTTTGAATCTTTTTTTTTTTTTTTCCCTACTATAAAGAGAGCGGCTCTCTTACTTTACTAGGTTACAGACATATTTTTCCATCCTCGAGCAGGCTATATGCAGGCAAATTTACCTGGACAGATGACTCATTAGGTCGAGGAGATGAGTTACACAGGCAATGGCAACACTTTCTGCTATGAGTCAGGAAGGAGAAAATGCTTTACCGTATGGTCTGTAAGAGGAGGCAGCACAATCAGCTTCTCCATGGTATTCATTACCACCCTCCAGAGCTCTTTCAGCACCCGTTTCAACACTGTCTTTTCACACACAGTGGCAAACAGTGTCAGGCTGCAGGGAGAGAGCAAGAACTGAGTAAGTTCAAAGAATGCAATTTGCAAGGAAAAAGGAGATGTGTATGGGAGAATCAGCGCCCCATCCAAAGCAGTTTGTCGTAACAACTGCTTTAAGGGTAAAACCCCTCACTTTTCATAAAGTGCAGCCTGTCTTCACCCTTGGAGTTCTAGCACTGAAGATGTTTGGCCAAAATGGATTATTGACATTTCTGATCTCTTTATCTATTGACCTAGGGATTACAGAAGATATCACTAAGTTACGGTGGTTGGGAATAGTCCAAATAAGAGCAGGTACCACTGATCTGGTTCCCTTTAAGAAGATAATTCCTGATGTTTCGCATTTACAGAGTAGATAGGAAAAAATTACGAACAAATATAGAACAATAGGTTTTAAACTTCAAGAGGTTATTATAATGATTTTTGTTGAATACCTGAATTAATAATTCCCAGACCATTATGCAGAAGTTCCTGCACAGCTTCCAATAGCTGCTGCAGTCCCTACATCTTCCACCTCCATATCTACCTCGAAGCATTTCTTGGACTCCTCTGTATTGTGTTGCAATTGCATTCACCACCAATTACCTGCCATATGTTTGTTTCCTTTTACATAAAGAAGTTCTGCTTTATCTCCCTAGTTATTCATCCAGTATTATTGTACAGGCTATCAAAAAAGCCAAGAAATGTTAGATTCTTCTTCAAACGATTGTTGGACTTTGGCATTTACTGATCGTGCTGGGAGAGCTATGGAACAGGAACTCTGCAGCCAGTAGCAGTGCACAAGGAGATAGCTGACTCTTCTACATTGTGTTATATCTTCTCACAGATTTCCCTTCTTCCCATAGCTGGTTAGACAGTAAATGAACAAAACCGAACAGAGACAAGACTGATGTGGGTAGGATGCAGGAAACATCGAAAAAGACTCTCCTTCTCTGAAGGAGGAAAGAAAATAATCCAGGCCTGGATTATCATAATCAAAATTATTTGCTCCACAGCTGGACAAAAAGCCCGTAGCATGCCAAGGTCCCAGTGATACAAAGGAAGGTGGCTTCTCAGGATTCATGAAGGCATGCATGGAAAATGCTCAAATGAGAGGGCTCCTAGGTGTAATGATTGCTGCAGAGAGTCACTTACTACATGGTGACCCAAAGGAAAAACAGGACAATCAATACAAAGAGAAACAAAAGAAACTAGATTTTAAACTTCTAAAGCTTCACATTTCTCACAGCATTTATTATGAAAATTGCTCATCATCCCTTTCAAAATAAAGAACTGCTGTGCATCTGCAAGAAGTTTAACTTCTACAATGATTAGAAACTGTTTCTTTTTGTAGGTCAAGGCTTAGCTGATGAGAATTATGTGAGTTAGCCACAAAACGTCCCTGTACAGCTGAATCATGCTGCACAGTGTTAATGGCAACAGTTAATTAAAGCAATGGATCAAGCGTATGTACATCATATAGTTCAGAAGCTTATTTTCTAGTCAGAACAGCACCAGGTATGATTAGAACACACACACTTAACATGACTGGGATACTGAGTAATATATGTATCAAGTATGTAACTATGGTTTGCAATGCGTTTGCTAATTGGCTACAGTACAATTTGTATAGAGAAAAAAACCACAGCTAGTAAATTTAGAATTTCCCACTACCTGATCAGCAGTGTGTTTTTTGATTGCTATAATTGCCAGAGGGAGAAAGAACTAAGAGTGTGCTCTGGCAATGAATGAAGGCTGAAGAGGTGATCCATGGCTTGAAGGAGAGGCAGATATGGGAAGAAAAGCCATTAATTCTTTCTGAGAATTTGGAGGCCAGACATCTTGAGAACAATGCAAGAACATGGAGCTATTCTTCCTTGCCCCATCCTGTTCCCAATCCAATACACTGTATGTGTAACATATACTTGAACACCCGCTTACTTTCCATCCAGGAAATCCATCAATGGCCTCAGGACATTATCTGCATCTTGTGCAACTGTGTTTCTGGCATTAGCAGCAACATTTCCTGTCCCTTTCACCTGGCAGAGGATATCAGACATCTGCTTGACACACTCATCAATGCGAGTCTGAAAGCTGAACAGATAGGAAAGAGGCAAAACCAAGATTATCAGTGGCAGAGATCTCAGCTCTAGTACATAAGTTAAATATTGCAAGTCCATAAACCATGCACTCAATTACATACCCTTTCTTCCTCAGATTTGCTGCACGTTTCCTTACTGTATTTGTTACCAGGGGGCATGTTACCCAGTTCCTTATGCCCATCATCCACAGACAGCCTACCACCTCTGAACACAAGAGGAGTTCGTTCATTCAGCTGGCAAAAAAGAAATGATCCTTTCCTGATTTCAAAAAACCCTGTTATTCTTGGCTCTAAGCACCCTGCTGTATCTTTGCTCTCTACACAAGGTGCTACACCGCAGAGATTGGGATATTGTGTGGAACACAATGCATGCACAGCTCTGAGCAACCAGGAGTCCATCAGCAGTAATCCAGCTATGACACACCACAGGGTAAGTCTTTAAAATAACAGAGACAGCCTGAAGGCAGGCTGAAACCAGTCCACTGCCAGACAGCCCATGCTGTATCAACGTGTCTGAACGGGATGTGGGGCTCAGCTGTGAAACGACCAGTGTCACTGTAATGAAGTGACATGCAAGCCATTACAGCACAGTTACTGTTCCAGCTCTTACTGCTAAGAGGAAGTTCAAAATGAAATAATACAATTGTTAGAAATGCTTAATAGATCAGCAGAGCTGTCAACATATCAGTTCAGCGAATAAAGGAAAATGCTTTGACATTTAAAAGAACAGTTACTAACAACAGGCATTACAAGTGACATTTAGCTATCCACTAACAGCAAAGAGGTTTGAAACCAGGAAAAGAAGTCAGTGCTAGGAACTAGGCTAAAGGTTTAAGAGCAGGAACACAGGTTTGGAAGTCAGCTTTATATCTGCATAAGCGGCCTGAATTTCTGCTGCATGAGCCACCTAGGACATCTGTGGGTTGGGTGCTAGCATACAACCTCACTGCCCTGCGGTTCTCACCCTCCTTCTCCACCCTGTCACCTCTTTCCTCTCCTGCGCTGCCACCTCCAGCCTCATGGTCCCTCTTGCTCGCTTCTAACCGATCTCCCACTGGAGCAAATCCCACAGGAACTCCCTCCTTCATTCCTACAGCCTTCAAGAACAAAACAGAAGCTAGCCTTGTGTGAAGTATGAACCCTTTCAAGGCTCCTTTTCTCTATGCTATCCTTTAAAGTAGAAAATGCTTCTATGTCCAGACATAATCCTCTCTCAGCACAAAGGTGGCGAGGCTCTCTGGACAAGTGCTGCTTTCCCAGCAGGCGCAATTATCTCACACAGATGAAGGAAAGTTAAGATCTGCAGTGTCAGGTGTGCACAGTGTTGTAGGAGCAATTGTTTACAGACCCTGTACAGAATATTGTGGATATCTGTTTTACCTCCCATATTTACATCCTTTAGAAGATCCTGCTTATACAGTAAGCTGCAGCTCTGCTTTTCATTCCCTATTACTCTTAAGGAATGAATGAAGCATCTGAGCTGCCTGACTGGCTAAATCTCTTGCTGGCACGTCTCTAAAATACTCCCTGGTATGTATGCTGATACTGAATAATCTCTTTAAATTTTATTTGCAAATGCCAAGATTTTACCTTAATTGTCCTGTAGCAGTGACACCACGTAGACAGGTTTCAGATAACAAAATTCACCCCCTAATTATGATTTCTCACTCATCCTTCATCTAATTATGAAACTTATCAATTCAATTCAGTTTGAATCTCTCCATTTCTTGCTATAGCATCCATTACTGGCTATGGGAACTCCTCACTTATCTCCCCACTTAGCTCTGTATGCTGAAATCCAAATAGTCACTGACAAATCCCACCATGATTTTTTGGTCATAAGTACTGCAAGTCTGTAGACTGTAGGAAGCTAAGTTGGTACAATTTGCTTTATTCCCCTTGCCCATGTTTCAGCTATACTCCAGTTCATGGCTGCATTAATCTTATTATAAAGCACAACAAGAAATGAATGGGGTTAACCATGAGATGTGGTTGTTTTTGAAGATCAGTTGGGAGCCCTGTATTTCTACATTTTGCTTAATTGACATCTTTTATGGTTCACTACAAAATTATTATGAAGTCAAGCACATTTTTATCCTCAGGTAAACAGTAACATGATTTGCAGTAAAACTTAATTGCCATCAATTACTCTGGCAATACTTTAAAGATCTCCTCCCCTTGAAACAGAAAACACCATTCACTGCAACATTAGAACAAGTCAATCTCAAATTCTGGATGTGTTTCCTTCTTATTCCAATATTCACTTAACAATCAGAAATCAGTCAGCTGTTTCATACAGTTAGAGCAGAATGTTTAAACGAGAATGTTGCTTCATAAATGCTAAGCTGGAAACTGCCTTCCGAGCAATAAAGGAGCAGGCAATTCTGTTACTGACAAGCACTACTTACAGAAAAAAATCGCTCTATGTAATTCAAAGACATTTCACAGTTGAAAGATCTCCATGTTACATTTCTAAGCAGAGCAATATAGGAAAGAGGGACTTTAAAAACATTTCTCACTTCTTTAGATGGTCTCAGTATTTGAAAGACCATGAATTTATGGCAAAAAGAAAAATATAAGGCAGTTGACACAAGTTTCTTTTGTTAACCTGACTGAATGAGATTACACAACAGAACAGAATGCTTCAAGGACAGGGACCTTGTTATACTCACCTGTTACCAAACACTGCACTCAGTTCATCCAAAACATTGTTCAGCTTCACCTGGAGCTCTTTGAGATGGTCACTTGCTTCTGCATCCAACTGCGGACGAAAGAAGAGCACTTAGCTTGAACCCAGAGGGCAGTCTGCTGTCCTTCACAGGGCTGCTCTTCACTGTTGAGGATACTCTTAATAAGCAGGTGAACTATCACCACTGGACTCTGCCAGCTAGGATGCCCTCCTCCACTGCTTGTTGCTGTTACAGAAGTTGTGAAATCATCAACAGATATTTGCCTGAACAGCAGCAAGTGGTTTCCCCAGGCTCCAATACCCTTCCCGATATTTGCAAAGGTGAGAAAGAAAGTGAATGTGAACTCCCTGTGGCAGAGTAAGCAGGCTGAGAAACCATCAAGCACTGTGCATTACCTTGGGCTCACGGGTCATTTCACCCCTCTAAGTCTAGAAGATGATAGGCCTTTTCAGAGTGAATGTTATTTACTTGTGCATTCCTCCATGCATGGTCTTGAAAGATGCTATTTCACCTTCCACCCTGCTGTCAGTATTCAAACTGAAGATTGACCCAGCCACTACTCTCAGAAGACTGGACCCCAGCTATTTTGAAAGTCTGGCTGCAATACCATGGCAGGAACTGTTGTGCACTGATCACTTTTGGAAAGCATAATCTCAGCTATGGGTATTGAGCACAAGTAGCTCTACTCTCACGTGGAGCCAAATAGCTTTTTGCATACAACTGTTCAGTGGAGACTTTGCAAAGCAAACAAAAAAGTGCCTCAAGCACTACATGGACACTGCTGACACCCTGGCACATTCTGTAAGAAAGTGCTTGCTCCATTATTATCAGCCCAAAGACACCTGTTTTTACATCCAACAGTGCCCTGTATTCCAGCTGCAGTCATCCCTCCAGCCTCGAAAGAGCCACTTCTGAGCAACCTATCGGTGTGTGCACATAACCACACATGTTGAATGCTTTGGGATCATTTGCTCTGAAAAAGTAACTTGTAAAACAGATTTGCCGTTGTATGCAGGCATGCAAGCTGTTTGTAAAACAAAAACCTTCCAGAAATGATTTCATTTGGCATTCAGAGCTCTTGCCTTTACCTCTAAGGCAGAGTATCTATTTACAAATGTAATGAACCAGATGCCACTACAGTAGTTAAAATTCAGTTTAGATTTTTACGGTATATCCACATGTGCAGCTATACAGGATCTGAACATGACAGGAGTTCCCATTTCTATATACAGTGCTGAAGCCCTCTTCATATTTCTCAGCATCTGTCAGAGAAAGCCAAGCCTTAGGGGATTTGGAATCTGACCTGTTCATTTTCCTGTTGTAAGCTGGCATGGAAAACTGACTCTATTAGGCAGCTGAACTTGTGCTAATGAAACTCCTGGATCAGAATTTTTAAAATAATTTTTTTTAAAAAAAAGCAAATTATGGTTACTTAAGCCTTACAACTTTAGGCATTGCTATCTCTGATTATTTTTCCTTTATTAAAGGGAATTTGTATTCTGTTACCTTTATAACTCACTTGCTTTATGAAGGCAGGAGGAAGCTAATATGCCGATCAGCAGTCATTCTAGCCAAGCTTTTAGGTAACAAAACAAAAACAGCATCTGTTGGTGGGGGTTTGTCTTCCCCTATATGAATCCTTCCCTTCTCCTACTGTGTAAAGGGGCAACAAGTCACAAGCTGACTGGTTTGCTATCTACAATTAACGGCGCTGAACGGTCCTCTGATTTTGGCCATTTCTGGTAGATTTGAGGCAGGACTAGTTCATGATTCATCAACCCCTTTCAAGTAACTGCTTTTCAAGATGAAAAAAAAAGCCAGAAGAACTTGGCACAAGACACCTATTTCTCACTGTTTACTTCTACTTCTTTATAAGCTACCAGATTCATGGTCTAGAGGATGTTTGAGGTCTGGGTCAACAACTTAGTGCCCTGGTTCATAAACCATGCAATTAATGACTTGTTTTACTGTGAGGTGACATGGAGAGCTCACCAACCACCTCTAAGCTTCTCCTTGCTATCGCACCTGTTGACTGCAAACTGATCTTCTCAGGAGCAGAAGAAAGTCTGATTGCCAACCCTGTACTGCAAGAAGGGACAGCTGGAGAATCCTTTGTGAAGGGGATGAGCTCCGTTATCTGTGGCAAGGAAATCTCTTTCCTCCAGAACATCAGCTCACAGTTCTCTGGGTGCAACTGGCAAAACAGCTGCCCAGATTTAACTTTGAGGTGCCCAGCCTCACTCTCAGGAAGAAAATCCCTGGTGGTAAGCATTCTGGTTCAGTATCCACCAAGTCCTCTGTCATCCTAGAAAGGCTGTTGTCTTCTGAGCAACTGCTACTATGGAAGGAGTTGTCCATATAATACAACACTGATCGTTGATGCTTGGGCATTGGCATGCTTTGGCTTGAAAGCAAATTTTGGGGAATTACCTGAGCATGATTTAAGTCCATTAGGAAGGTGCCAGTAGGTGTGTACTACTGTTTCACATATATAAATTACACACCAGTTACAGAGTCCCTGTAGCATGTGGTATAACTGCAAACCGTTCTTGGCCAATATGGTGAAGCACTGATAACAGCGCTGAAATGAAACCGCGTATGTTTTGCTGTTGCTGCTCAGCCAATAAATTCTAAGCACATCAGCTATCAGTGATAGCAGAAAATGTTACTTGGACTGCATGATAAATCTGGCTGGTAGAGTAAAGTAGAAAGCAGTATTAGGCAGCTGGGTCACTGCCATATGTCATGTCCAGACCATTTCTATCGGAAGCTGGAGCTCAGCAGGCTTACGATCTCCATTCTGTGGGTGTATCGGAGATGATTCAGAGGAAGAAGGCTAATGAAAAGTTCTCTATGCAAAACACAGGCCAGTACCCACAGTGAGGTACCTGCTGATCTCTGAGCAAATGCTCTGATTCCAGTAGAAATAGTGGCTGGCATGGCCATAGATCTGTGTTTGAGACTAAATGTGTGATACAGAAAACTGAGGTGCATGCAAAGAGGAAGAGGTAACCCTATATTTACATTTCACGGAAGAAAGCATGGCCCTGTTAACTTCCTGCAAAGATTTGGGATCTGGCACTTCAGAGAATCCAGGCCTCAAAGTCTCATACAAGCACATTTAAGGCTGGAACCTCAAGTTCTCTGCTAATCTGAATGGTGGCATTTACAGCATAGTGCTATGAACTTCAATTTAGCTTGATCTTCTCCTGCTTCTCTCATGGATGAAATGGAACCCAGGAGTCTAAGAATTTGCTGTGATGGGCTTCAAGGTTTTCCAAGAGATGTCATTAGTTCTTCTTTGGCTTCTACCCACGGTGATGAAGCATGAGTGAACAGAACTGGAAGGCTCCTCTGTAGCTGGAGAGACATAGCTCTTGCCTTCTAGAAGGTCGAAGATGTTGAACAATTCAAATCTTAAAGCCAGAGAACCTGTGAAATCATCAGGTCTGATATGACATATCAGCAGCTAGAGAATTTTGCTTGGTATCCTATTTTAGCTCTATGCAATTACAGAGTTCATCTGGCTCCAGCCTGAAGTTGCTGATTTTTGTTCTGCCTCCCTCCACTAGCACCTGGGAGTTCACCTCTGCAGAGGTGACTGTGAGGCAGGGAGCTCAACAGATCCAACCTCCCTTCAGGGTCTCGCTTGCACTGAATTTTCATGCATCTCCCCACTTTCCTATAGGATTCAACAGTATGGACGCTGGAGCACTGAATCCAAACAGCTGCCAGCTTCTCAGATACTAGGGTGGCCTTAGCTATGGCACATGGGATGCTAAAGAGGAGCAATCAGTAGATACCACAAATCCTTTGAGAAGACTGCTATCAAGTCCTGGCCATTGGTAAGTTGTCCTGCAATTTGTTATTCAGGTGGCTAACTTAGGATATTTTAAGTGGGCTAACCCTGGCTGAGCATTAAGAGGAGAGTTTCCTGAAGCATTAATTGTACAAATTGGCTTGAAACTGAAGGCATGGAAATTGTATGATGACAATCTGCTGCTACTCAGCAGCTAATTCTTTGGGTTCCCTAGGCAATGCTTGTCTCTTATACTCACTCCTCATGTTTGACTTGGGGGGAGGGGGGGAGCGCAGAAGCAACTAGGCTTCCACAGCACATCTAGGCTTCAGCAGTGGGCAATGCAGTACAGCACCTTTTAATTTCAGTGCCATGAGTTCATAACTCATGAAAAGCTAAGCAAAATAATGGACTGCAGAAAGCCATCTCTCTCAAGCAAAATGAGAAAGGCTTATTCTGGTGTCAGGGATGGCGCACAGAGCAGGCTAAAGTCTGCAGGAAAACTGCAGAGGTGGGTAGAAAATGCAGGTTGCATTAGGTTTTACTAGATAATGTATGAATAATTAAATAAATGAGGCCAAGTTCAGGCAAACACTAGCAATGAATCTATATAGACCACTTTAGCACAGAGCTAAATTACAATCTCCATTCTGTGGGTGTATTGGAGATGATTCAAAGGAATCAAAGGTTTCAAAAGGTATTTATGGCCAGGACTGACCCCCCGATTCCACTGTTCATTATGCTTTTAATGCTACCTGCCACTCCATAAACTCTGCCTTTCCAAAACATGCTTCAGGACTGTCTGAGAATGCTACTGAGCCACCATGAAGCTGTTTTGATCCCATGAGATCAACATGGCTCAGAAGAAAAATAAAAATATTGATTATAAGTCCTAAAAATCATTTAAGATACTACTTTCTGTGTGTGCACATGTGTATATATCTGTGTGTGTATATATATATTATATGCCTTGAGATCTCAAGCACAGACCCAAGAAAATCCCTCCACACAGAGCTCTCTAAAGCTCTGCTGCTGTCCTTATTGTTTCTGACTAGTAATGTTCACAGACCACATGACGTTAACACATTAAACCCAGAGATGCTGGGCAATTTTTGCCCTGTTTTGTGCCTTCTGAGTACTACAGTTGGAAAAATAAGAGAAGTGTGGACAAAGGTACCATTCCTCAATTTGGGGAAAAAAAGTAAAGGCAGACACCCATCAATGAGCCCAATCTCATGAAACAGTACTGGACAAGCTCTTCTCTTCCAAGTTATGCCATTACACTGAAGGGTGACTATCGGTGAGCCCTGTCACTTCATCTCCCTTGCTGCGAAAGGGAGTAAGTGATATGGATTTCCATAGGAGTGTGTTTTGGATGCACTGGCAAAGAGCGCTAGGCAGCAGCAGTATTTCAAAGCTTTTCAGAGTTGTGCAGTGCTACACCCGTAGATGGAGATGGATCTGTGAATCAGAAGCCAATGAAGCCACAAGTACACAGTAACTGAAACCAATCCCCAAGTTCTGGCTTCACACACGATACATCTAACATACCTGCCACAAGAACGACGGAATATTTGGTACCCAGTTCTCAACATCATCTTTGAGAACACAAAAAGGTTAACAGTTCAAAATGACCAGGACATACCACTATGCTACTTTCTTATTCCCCCAAGGAAGCAGTTCCTTTTTGGGTAGAGCACTCAGGACAATGCTTATATTTGTGCAAGCTACTGTGTGATGTATAGATGAATATAAATCAAATCCGTCATAGAAAGTAAGAACTGCCCTTCCTGAATGAGAGGATAAAACCCAGAGATGCATTTCCAGGAGCATGTTTGTCTACATGTTCTACTTTCAAAACTGTTTTCTCACCAATTGTTACTCACTAGCCAGGTTCAATCTACATCAGAAAAAGGACTACTCAAACTAGGACAAGACCTTGTTTACTCTAGCAAAACAGAGGACCTGGCAGGTTTCAAGTCAAGAAGCAAAGTACTACATAGTCACACCAAGAGTGAAACCCCTGGGGACAGCAACTAATGCAGGCACCTAACACAACACAATTTATTTCTGGTGACCAGTGGCAGCCTAACGAAGTGGAAAAACAGCATTTGAAAAGAAAAGAAGAAAAAAATCAGCATGTTTTCCTGGTTTCTTCCTGTGTGTTTTATTGCTCACAGTCTGGGTTCCTCTCTTTTTTTTTTTCTTTTGATTCCACAGTGCAAGGTAAATAGTGAATTCATCACCTCTCTTCTACCTTACCTCTACCTCTTGAGAAAGGTTTTAAAGGGCAGAATGTAGACAAGAGGTCTAGGCTAGGAAAAGTAGCGGACAGTCTTAATAAAGACCTTTTTTGTCCCCCTGTTTAACACACTCTCAGGTGGTATTTTCAATTTGCAGGTGGTATTTTCAATTTGAAATATAGGGAAACCCTACTTTATGGCCACCGCTATAGAAAAAAGTAGTAAATTGATTCCTTAAGGGAAATTAAGTGCATATGGATTAAAACTTTGTAAACCACTTCACAAACATTTCATCACAAGTTTATTCTTTCCTGAAAAATCAGCATTTAGCTACCACTGCTGTTACAGCTGGAAGCATATAATTCCAGTTCTTGACGTAGGGCTCAGAAATTAGGATTGCTGAGATCACACATGAAAGAATGGAAGCAGTTTTCCTTGCCTCATGGGGTAAATCTATTTGTTGAGATTTTTGCCACTTCATAGAATTCTACCACTGAACACAAGAAAGATTTGAAACAGCAATACAGGCAAAAACTGAGCTGCCCATCCGCAAAGCTGACTTTCCCCTTGGCATACAGTTCTGGCACAAGTTCTACCACAACACAACCAAAGAGAATGCACTTAGGCTTTGAAAATAATTTTTTCCTAACATCAGCATCAGCAGTCTTTTCTTCATCTTCCTGAATCTTGAAAAGCAATTAAAAAAAAAAAAAAAAGAAGAGGAAAAAAACAGATACACGGATTATATCAGAACAGACACAGTGATCTGGGGGAGGAAAAACTTCTTTCTGTAAAAATGCCCATCTCAGAACCAAGGACAAAACCTAAGATATTTATATTCATGGGCACATCCGAGTATCTAACCAAGCATGAGTACAGAACTCTCTTTTGCACGTCTGCAATATATTAGATATTGGACATTTAATGCCAAAGCTACTGTCCCACATTTATATGCCACATAAAAGGACTTGATGTCAATAGTTCTCAGACCTATCTGTCTGTCTTCAGAGCTGCGAAACCACCAGCCATACCCACATCCAGCCCACATCAGCACAGTACATATCCTTCTCTTTCCTCCTCCACACTATTCTGTGCCTCGAAACATTTGCTCCTGCATCTTATGATAAATTTTGTTGAAAAGCCTTCAAGGCATGGCTGTCCCCTTATAGTTCTTATAGTGCCAGGTGTCATAGGGCTCTCCTTATGACTGCAGTCTGCAAGTACCAATATGATGCAAATAACCTAGTAACAGTGCAGTAGGAATGAGTAATACTCGGCCTCTTAGCGCTCTTACCTCTTTACCACCCATAGCTTCAAACATCTTCTCTAGCTGTACCCTCAGCTGTTGGATGTTATTCATCAGGATGCAGGGCTGAAGGGACAAAAGCAGGTGCCTGTTACCACTCAGGATGCCAACGCTGAATTTCCACCAGCAGTACAGTCTGTACCTCTACACCCTTCCCCAAGTACCACCAGATCTGAGAGTCCAATAGGAGGTAAGGAATGCACAGATTTCAGCACTCAAACCTAAAAAAAAGACAAGTCATTTTTTTCTCCAGCTTAAAAAGAGATGGCCAGTTCCAGACACCCCAGATCAGGGAGATCTCTGGTGTTGTAGTTTCCTCCTCAGCTTTACCACAAACGGAGAACGAGCTGACAAGAAATCAGCTGGGACAGGGCCAAACTCTCTGCAGTTCTTGCCATGCCCTGCAAGAATCCAAGCTGTGTCACCTTCAGCTTCTTAATGCTGCAACATACCTCCCAGATCAGAATCCATTCTGTGAATGGTGTACCTCTCAGATCAGAATCCCAATGCTGCAAACAGTGTACCTCCCAGATCAGAAGAGGAGCTGCTAGCCAAAGCTACATTCAGAGACACATCTGGGTCCTGCCAGGCCAAGCCTGAGAGCAACGGTCAAGGGCAGTCTGAGCAATAGACTCTTACCTCTGCAGTTACAGCCCCAGTACAGGCATGGGAGATAGCAAAACCAGCATGGGACAGACCCAGCGTTCAAAAGTGTAAGGCCCTGTTTTATTTAATGCACAGAATTTTACTGAATTCAGGATTAAACAGCAAGGTAGTTAGATGGAGACAACAGTAAACCAAGAGTGCTGCTAAGTACCAGACCTATGCAGCAATCTATGCCCATTTTTTATTTTTTTTTAATCACCTCTGTGACACACAACCCAGACAGGCAGAGTGGAAGTTAACTTCCAGGGGACCTGAAAGCCTCCAACCCCTGCAGACCATCTTCAGGACCTAGTTTTATTTTACAGCCAAGCCAGAATTCAATCTGCAAAAGCATACGAATGATGATAAAAACAATACTGAAAATATTTACACCAACAAGACAGTCAGGTGCAATGTGAGAAACTTAGTTCCATCAGGACAATTATGTTATTCCTCATGGCAAAAGAGAAGCTCAGCACAACTCACCAGTTTCTCCTTGGAACAATAGGACTGGAAGCTCTTGGAGAGGATGTCAGCATACTGCATCAGCACTTTCCCAATAGTCTGTAAAGACAAGATGCGACTATTACTTAGCGTCTATCACGGCAAGAGAACTCCAGAAAGCAAAACAAGAAAAATATCATACTGTTTTGCATCCCACTAAGGGAAGATTAACAGCTGCATGTTGAGGGTATTACCTTAGCAAACCTCCTATTATAATGAGCAACAATGACAGGGTCTGGGCACTCCAGCTTCTTAATGATCTCAAAGCTCTGATTGAGCTGGGTGAAGACATCCACGACTGAGCAAGAGAACAGAGCATGCTCGGATGTTTGCTGGAACTAAAACAGAAGTACAAAGAGTCATTCTCAAATAGAAAGGTCTGAAATACACCCATTTCATGGGTGTCTGCATCACCTGCTGTATTGGAGGCAGGACAACTTTACCAAAACCTACATCTTCCTCAGAATTAGTGAAAAGCTCTCCAAAAGGCCCAAAGGAGCTAAATAGCCAATTCTGTTGGGCTGTAAATTTACTGTCCTTCAACTATGATATGACAAGGACTAAGGAAATGGAGCATGAGACCCTTAATGAAATGCAGTTTGCCTATCAGTTAATGAGGAAAGAAAGAGAGTGAAGAGCTTTAAGATTTTCTTAAAATTTAGACATTAAAAAGAATGCTTACATTAGCATCACAGACTACAGTGCCGACAGTCGCTGAACAAATGGGAAGGCTCTTGCTCTCCATTGAATACTCAGCAAATTAAGAATAAGTTTACTCTGTTACTGGATTAAGGTCACATTCTCACCCCATGACTAAGTACATGCAAAGTGCCTTGTATTTCAATTACCTCTCACAAACACAGAGATCAGAGAGCACCAAGCCACTGGCTGACAGATTAACAGCAGCAGAACAAACATAAATGAATGATATGCACCTTGCTATTAAAAAGCCCTCTGTGACCTGTAGAGAAAAGTCATAAAATAAACGAGCGTCCCAGTTGTTAAGCAAGCAAAAAGGGCTGCATTTTCCATTTGTGTGACAGCTGAGTTTACAGTGTTGTTGTGTGGTTCTGGGCACAGAAGGATGTAGCACCAAGTCCTCCACTCAGAGTGACCTACATACCCCATCTTTTTTATCTCTCTCCAGAGCACCGTGCAGGAATTCTAAGGAAACATCTTCATTTTCATCCAGCCACTGCATCACAAACTGCTCAAACCACCTGCAGGAAGGACAGGAAAGACAGCAAGTTACAGCAAGAAACAGAGCACCCCAACAAGACTCAGACAGTGCTGCTGTTTCAGCCTTGTGAAAGCTCACCAGTGTTACACGTCTGAATGCTGTTATCTGTATGTGCAGCCAAGTTCCCCAAAAATACTCCTATCTGTACACAAGCTACCAGTGACCAGGGGCTGTACCATCACTTGAGCTGGACAAGCCAGCCTAGCCCAGCCTCTGCAGATTGTTGGTCCTGTGCTGGTTTTGTCCTTCTTCCCTGTCTTTCCTCTTTCTTCATACCTTCCCCTTTTTTCCCCCTTGAGTAGCACCTTTAATTTTGTCTTTTCTTCCCCTTTCACCCATGTGCCAGGACAAGGGAGACCTCCAATACCACTATTTCTGCATGCTAAGAGAGATGGCACACTGTCCTGCTGACCATTTGGGTCTACCATCTTTCGTGTGAGAGCTGCAAATGAGTATAAAGGGAGGAAAAGAAGTGCCTGTTTTCCAGGGCCTTTCAGCCACTTTATCTGCAGATACAAACATATTTCTGGAGTGGCAGGAGGCAGAATCAAGGCTAGAAGTTTCTGCACTTTAATCCTGCTCTCCCTTTCCCCAAGCCTTCTCTCGAATGTCCTTACATTTCTGTGGGCTGCTGATCTCACTGTGAAGATGCTTGAGTAAAACTGACTTCTGGTGACAGCACAGCACATCTGCTAGGGCTTGCAGAAGGCTGGCCAGCCCTGTAAGCAGCTCTTCATTGTCTTCTTTTAAAGAAGCACCAACTTAGTTCATGTTAAGTGTTGGACCACCAGCCTTGGAGCATGGTCAAGTCCCCAAACCAGGCAGGTCCTAGAAGCAGGACAGCACAGTTTGTCTCTGTTCCTTCTCCTCACTTAGGAGGATAAGCTAAATGGTACAGTAGAATCCAAGAAGCTGCTGCAACAGCCACTGCTGTATCTCAGGGAGATGCCTCACATGAAGCGGTGTCCGGACCTGTCTCCTGCACGGAACAAAAGGCCTCTTACACAACCCCACCTTGGACAAATAGACAAGGTGAGAAGGAGCTTCAGTGATGGGATCTTACAGCTGGCCATTCCTCTGTTATCTGCTCTGTGGGACATACCCATATAGTACAAAAGTGCATGTGTGCGGGGGTGTGTCTGTGTTTAAGCAACAACAGAGCACTTATAGCTTTATTTGAATGTCTGTCTACGATTTGTTGTGTGCAAGTGCCAACATACTGCAGCTGAAGTGAATCTTAATTTCAAATATTACTAAACAGCATTCACAAATAAGGTAAAAATGTGTCCACATGTGATTTCAGGCCATACAAAAGATTATTATATGAGCTTCACAGAGTACAGCCTCCTCTAAATAGGCAGCTGTGTTCACAGAGATTGTGCTAATTATGGGCTGAGTTTGCAAAGAACATGAAAGCATGTGCCAGACATGAGAGGGAGATCAAGAGCAAATTCACAGACAGAGCATACTAGATAGCCTTAAATACTCTCTACACTTTGAAACATAAAGCACATCAACGCTAATATTGGAAATTGTAACTGACACAGTGTTAAATGCCAACAGCAACCTGTCTATGCAGCTCTATTTAATATAGACAGCAGCAGTGGAACATTATCACAGACATATGGACTTCATGTGTTCTGGAAAAATTCCTTTTGAGTGGCACTTCAGGCTCCTGAAAGTCAGCATACTTCAGAGTCTGCTGCAGGTTTCTCGAGCTTTCAACATTTTGTTATTAATTACAATAGCGTATTTTGAAGCGACAGCTCAATCCTTACAAGATAGCTCAGGCAGTTTACAAGAAAGCAATTACGTATCTTCCACCTCTTTCACAGTTCCCAGGCTGCAAGTTGCTAACTGCTTCACGTGTCATGGGTACATGTACAGAGGGGATTACTTGTCTGTGCTGGAAGCCACAATTTTTGCTCTGAGAAGTAGAACTACTTCTGTACTATCATTATCCTTAGTTATTGCACCATATCCATAAGAAAGGGACATTCACTGCTGACAACAGTCATTGCCCATTTTTATGGCTACTACATGTTGATACACAAAATCAAGTGCTTATGTATTTTACTGTCATACAAAATTGTCTAAACAAAGGTAGTAAGGAAAATGGTACTGCTGGGGGTGGATGGGAAGGGGTATTACCACCACCTCCCCCCCAAATAAAAAAAACGCACCACTTCCAGAAAAAGGTTTAATATGAATGTTTAAGTGCAAAGTGAATCACTTGTTTCAGGTCAGGAAATTCTGTAACTACATTTGCAAAGCCAGTGTCAACTTTGTTCCTTATTGGCTGGCAGGAAAACACAAGAGACAGAAATCATCTATAAATACTTCCAGTCCCTGGGCACATTCAGGACCAAAATGTGCTTTGAGCTGTAACACAAACCTAGAGTTATCTTAAGCCAAATACCTCTTACAGGGTTTTACTATCAGGTCTTGGGCTGCTGAGCAAGTGAGGGGGAACTCCAAGGACTACAAAGGCAACATATCCAAAATTATATTAAAAATTATCTAGCGCAGAAACTAATAAAAATAATCTGATTTCATGCAGAAATAGCTTCAAAATGTTGTTATATGGGCAAATATCTTCTTCCTCATCTGCTTCAATTATTGATCTAGAAGCAAACGTTGTAACGACTCATGCACCAGCACACAAGGCAGAGGCTCACGGTGCTGCTTCAGAGACATTCTGTGCTTGCAGGGGTCAACACAGCCTGATTCGAGACGGCACAGCCAACCTCTCCAAACGACATTTGCACAGAATATGCCTCATTCCTGCCTGTCAGGAAAGGGAGCGGTGCTTTGTGACTAAATGGAAGTTTACCTCTATTGGCTGCACGACAGTAACATAACACAAAAGGCTGCAATTTCAGCTTGGCCATGAGCCTGGGTCCTGTGGTCTCAGACTTCACAGGTGAATTAATCTTGTTCATTTGCTGTGTTGATGCATGCGGGTAACCAATGAACATCCTGTGGGCCCCAGGAAGCACAGAGGCAAGAAGGCAGCCAAGCTTTCAAAGAATAAAAGAATAAATACTATGCTTGATGAAGTGAGCCAGAAGAGTAAGACAGGATTTCAAAGGAAGGAATGCCTTCCCCAACCAGAAAAGAGGTAGTCTCCAGTACAGCTACAATACTAGCTGCATGCTAACATCAGTATTAAAACAAAACATAGAACACTTCTTCACACATTTAAAAAGCTAGGGTTTTTTGGAAACTGACACTTCACAGCTTTTAGCTGGCAGCTGAAAAGTGAAGAGAGGAAGTTTTCAAGATCCACTCCCAGCTATGTTGCTACTTCAGTTTCAGAAACTGCTGCTGAATTTCAGAAAATAAAGGGAATATAAAAACATCAGCTTCAATACTTTGGAGCCTTCACTTTATTCAATCATATCTCAAGGCTATCAGCACATGGTTTCTCATAGTTTCAACATGAAAAGCGAGTTGTGGATAGCCTCTTGTCTGTCAAGTAGACAAACAACTCAGCTGTTCTCTGGACAGCAGCAATTTATTTTCACTAAAGAGTTTACTGATGTGCAAACCTGATGCGTGGTCTCCTTTGTTAAACAAAGCTTCAAGACTAAAAATACTTGTGATGAAGCAAATCAAAGGACAAGAGCACATTGCTGTAACTGATATCAAGGGGATGCTTCATGACAGGTGAAGGTTATAGTTGAAATAAACATTACCTGTGTCTGACAATGTGACTATTGTACTAAAAAACAAGAGTGAAGTAACAAAGCCAGTGGCTGCAAATGTACATGAGCACTGAAGCTCTACCACGAAGGCCATCAGAGCAGAACAGTTTGCAAAACACTGCTGAATGAAACTGAGCATCATTATCCTGATTACACAGGAGAAAAAGAGAGATTAAGAATATCTGATGGCTTGCCTGAGACTGCACTGACTCAGAGGCACAGCAAAGAGAACAGGGCTTCCGAGACTGTCACTCCAGCACCCTATTCACTGAGTTAATGCCTCTCGCTGACCTGATTTGTTAAGCAAGGCCCATAGCCCAAGCTGAGCAATTAAGCCAAATGCCTCAAGTCTTATTAGTATGCAGCTAGCACCAGGCTTGAGGGACTGTGTGCACCGCAGGATGGGAAGAGAATTCAAAATGCCAAACTGGAAACACAGTCCAAGCAAGATGTTTTTTTCAAGAAGGGCAAGTGCAAAGTGCTGCATTTAGACAGCAGTGAACAGTCATATACAGGATGGGAAGAACAGCTAGGACATTCTGTTGAGGGTGCCTGGGGTTGGTTTGTGGCCCACCGGAAGCATCACTAATCAACAATACCATTGAAGAAAAATAAAAAAGGCTGCTATCATCCCAGTGCGCAAAAGCAGCAGCACTGCCTGCAAGGCAATGCAGGGCAAGGTTTAGATTAAACATCAGTATTTAAGTCTGGGTCTTGTATGTCCAGACACAGACCAGCTAGAAAGAGGCAACTAAACCTCACTTACAAGGAAAGCTGAGAACAAATGGGAACCAGCAGGAGACTGGAAAGTGACATGAGAAAAGCATTTTACTCATGTCACTCATGTTTACTCATGTAAAACGGGAACAATTTGTTCTCCATGCCCAGGCTGGTAGGACAGGATATAACAAGCTCAAATCAAAGCAAGAAAAATTTGGAGGGGGAAAAAGGGGAGTACGTTAAACCCTCAAAACCCAGTGAAGAGGTAACAGTGAAGCACAGCAAAAAAGGCTGCTTGAAGGAGATGTGGACTAACCATCACTGAAGGCTTCTGAAAACCAGTTAAACACTGGTCAGAAACAACACACCTGCTTTTGCCTTAGGCCAAGTGTGGGACTCTAGCCACACTATTCTCTCTAGGTTGCTCAGACAACTTATTGGGCTCATAAACCTTCTTCAGGTCTGAAATCTACTGCTGCTTTTTTAAAGTTAACTAAAAGTTGCGAACAGTCACCTAGAGCTTAAGAGCGACCGCTTATCTGATGTTTCTAACTAAACCACTTGGCCTCAACAAAAAAAGAAAACATTATCTTTACTTACAAATGCTGTTGTGTGTGTATGCACGTGACATTCATACACACCCAGACATACAAACGGATAAAGCTGTATCTATTAACAGAGAAGTCTTCTGTTCAAGAATTGACCAAAGCCCACACTGCAGGCACAAAGTGGCTTAAACACTGTCCATGACACTGCTAGAGCTTTTGAGATCTTGGGAGATACTGTAAAAAAGGGGATTGAATTGTGTCAGGGACAGTGGCACAGAACACAAGAGGGGACAAACATGCACATAAACACAGAAAGTCAGGGGTGAAGAAATGGTGTATCACAAAGGCAGCCACAGGAGAACCAAAAGACTACCTTCAAGGTAACACAAGGAGATACATAGTGGGGATTTACTACAGGAGACATAACATACTCACGCTGGATATTCAGGCACTTTTCCCTTGAAGGCAGGCAGATCACGAACATATTCATTGTACAGCCACTTCACTTTGAAGTGTAAGTTCATATAGTCTGCACTTTTACACAGTCTGTGTTTCTCATGCTCTGTAAGGAAGGAAAAAAAGCAATTAGGTCTGAATTTACCACTATCACTGCATCAGGCACAGGAGGGTCTTACAAAGCATGTCCACAGTATGCAATGGTTTTGAGGTTGAAGCACCTACAGAGCCACAAAATCTTCACAACACAGGATTTTGACAGCAGGCAGGGGTTCTTGGTGGTTGACTGTTGGACCTCTGGAGTTTATTTCTGTAGCTCCAATTAATACTACCATTTGTTATAGACTTTTTGGTGTTCAAAGCAATAAAAATAGAACAATCTCTTATGGCCTTTCCACTTAACATATGACAGTCCAGATTTCATCTTTGCAGGAAACAAATGAAGGAGAGCGAACCTGTTCATTCTTGGATATAAACAAAGGCAATATGAACATGTTATACTCTATCCCCTAAGAGACAAAAGTAGAAAGAATCAAGTTCTTTAGAGTTTGACAGCGTGAGTCAACAAGCAAGTTCAAGTGAGCTACACAGGAGCTGAAGCCTTCCCTGATCCCCAGTTTGGAGAAATTAATGACAATTCTCCTTTAGAAGGCAACTGTTTTCTTATTTGCATTGCCTTCCTGAGCACAGCCCGCTGAAGTGACCTGCTGCTGGGCCTCTTCCTCCTGCCAGTTTTCGTTATGTTTTTGTACCCAGCTTATGTTGGGACAATGCAGTTCCTCCCTGTATAATGTACATACCTCCACAACACGACCCCTCCCACACACCTATGCTGCTAAAGCCCTTGCCACGCTCAGACCCATGTTTCTGCAGAGATGGCCTCCCTAGACCACCGCTCCCCTTTCTCACGAGAAATGTACGCTCCATGTATTTGCTCTCAAGGCCCTTCACAGCCTACGTCCACACTACTATCTTTCAGCACTTGACTCCCACCTCTGATCAGCCCACAATCCCTGGTTTTAAACTATTGGTTAAGTTCGCCAAAAGCATCTCAACACTTTCTCCCAAGCCACCCCTCATGTGCCTACACAGGCAGCTCCTTCTACTGCACTGCTTTTCTTCAACGTCCTCCTTGAAAAGAATAAAATTAATTCCTTTTTTCATGATCATAAGAGAACTCAGCAGCTGGCTTTTGCCTGCACTGCAATCCTGAATTACCAGCTGACCAACGCTCCATCGCTGCTCCCTAGTGCTGCCTGTCCATATCCATGTCTTTCTTCTGTCAAGCTTCAAGAGCATGAACACACTTTGGGCCAGGCTGCTTTGTTCGCTCTAGCACCACAGCAAGCTGCTAGTCCCTGACTACAGTGTGAGATATGAGACTACAACATACACTATTTTGGCTTAGACTCATGGGTTTTTTCCCCAGAATTTGACTTCAGACTTGTCTTCCTACCTTTTACGTGTTTACCTCATTATTGATGTAACTTTCAAAGGGCATTACTGCTGATGTGTAGACAGGATCCAACTATGTTAAAAATTGGAACTGTTTCTCTTAACTCTGAATGGTTTTAATCTAGGACTTTGGTAGAAGTACCCAGTAACTGGATAGAGTATATGCACATGCAAGCAATACATGCTACAGATATTCATCAGCAGAAGATACATCTTAATGATGTAAAATGGCCCCAGCTTTCTAATCAGTTACCTTACAAACAAGCTTATCTTAGAATATCATCTATTTTCACATAAATATGAATTCTTGCAACTACTTCAAAACATGAAGAAAATTCCACATCTCTCTTGAAGCTTCAACAACATGCACAAGAAGAAAGGCCAAATAAATTATGAATCATCCAACTGAAAACGCAAAAACCAAAGAACGTTTCGTGCATAATTGTTCCATAAGCCTTGTCAACTCCCAAGCAGGGAAACACTCCAGTGAGTTGGTTGCACACCTTTGTTACAGTGTAATACAATTTCCTTCTAATTCACACATAGCAGACCCCCCCGCCCACCTTTGTTTTGAAGAAATTAAAATGTCAGATATCTGAGAGACACAGTCCCCAGGGGTGATGGTTCAACGGACAAATTACATGTGCTACTGTTTCACATGTACTGTGATCCATTACTCTCCACAGTCCATTTTTTTGTACTGGAGCCAAGGAAAGTCCATTCCTGTTTTACATTAATAAATCTAGGATCTTTCTTGAGCACCAAGGCAGTATGAGTATACTCAGTGTCTGAACTGCTGACCTCCCTCGAGAACAACGGCAGAGGAAAACGCAAAGCCTTCTCCGCAGATCTAAAACTGGAAACAAACACAGACATAACCACGCCTGCTTAGCTCCCTGCAAGAGTGAGGAAATCAATGGACAATTATAACTTCATTAACTTTGATATGTGCTGCCACCCAGGTGCTGTTCCTGCTTGGGGGAAGTGGTGTTTGTGCAGAGGAAAGGTCTGACTTGGAGGTAAAAAGGACTCAAATCAGATTTATTTCTTCAAGATTAAGCAGTGCACTAAAAGCAAGTAATTCAAGCCTTTTCCTGTTTTTTAGGACACTTAAAACACTACTGTTGCAGAAGAGGAAGATGCAAAGTGGCCACAGAAGCAGAAGACTAAGGACTGCTACTAGGACTACCTAGCTATCTAAGCACTAAAGGAAAGGCTTGACACCAAGGGGATAAAACTACAGGAAAGTAAAAGAAAGACAGAGAGGTCTTACCACCATAAAACAGAACTTTACGTATGCGAAAGAAAGGTGGGGCTTGTGACAGAGAAAAGACAAAAGTGAACTATAACAGCTCAAACATGCCAGAGGACAAAGCAAGCCAACAAAGCCCCCAAACCCCCTCATCCCCAACAGCTCGTACCATCTGCCTTACCCCCTTCAATGGACCCTGCACAGTTTTGATCAGCTGCCTTCTTTGTAAGGGGAAATGTTTAAGAGCACTCGAAGATGACAGGGAAACACATCGGCCAGACGTATACTTTGAAACCCCATTTTAGAAAAAGTAAAGTGAAGAACATGGGAGCCATCAGTCTTAGCACATTTCCGTTCTGTTTTATAACCTGCTGGCTTTTAAAGAGCTTAGCGGCAGCAACAGTGGAAGACTGCACGGATATTTTGCAGCAACTGCTGTGTTTTATCCTGAAAAGACCGCAGAGTTCTGTAAGTCTCTCACATATCCTCAGCAGATTTCATCTGCAAACAGCCTCCTCTGGAGATGAGCTTTTAGGGTCACTGAGGCCATATTGTTAAGGCATTAATAGGGAACTGCTTCCTAGCGGCACACTGTCTAGTGTCATGTCCAGTTCTATTTTTCAGGCAGATAACAGGAGTTCCACCACATCTTTAATCCATGGATTTTTTTCTTGATCATCAGCCTACTTTCCATGGGTTAATTTCTAGCAAATAATGCTGAATTTCTGCAAAGAAACTCTAATAGGTTCTGAGGCTGTTGAAGCATTAACACTTTAGACAGCTGGCATCTGTGTGTGCATCTGATCCCCCTCCTCTTATTAGAAGTGAGAATGCAGCAGAATGATTTATTTCTATCCTGCCCACCAAGTCTACCCAGTCTCTCTTCCTATTACTGATGTTTCCAATTTACAACTCTCCTAATGCTGATGTGTCCAAAATAAGATGAACCATTGCTGTCAAGAATGACATTGATTTTCTATTAATGTATTTTAATGTCTTCCTAGTAAAGGAGGAGCAGAAGCTCTCTTTGCTCAGAGAGTTTGTGCTTTCTGAGTCACATACGTTTAATGCAAGACAGCAAGAAAACTAGTAACTCCAGTTACCAGTGGGCTCTCAAGGAGGTTATCCAGCTGCTGAGCACTGGTCAGCGTCCCAGAGGTGGAGCTAACTGTATGACTTGGGAAAATCATCCTCCACCCTACAGTGACTCCAGGGTAGCATGATCTTGCCAGCCAAGTCTGGGTCACACGTGTCTATCTGATCTGATTTACTCTTGGGTTGATGGGGGACAAGGGATACTTCTCAATGCCTCATCCTGTACTGCCTTCACCAGTGAGGAGGGAAGGGCCGGGTCTGCTGTTCATGGTGCCCTGAGCTGTCCCTGCTTTGGGGGAGAGAGAAAACCAGACAAGTGGGGTAGATCCGGGAGCTTCTGCTGTGTCTTAGCAGCTGAGTCTCCTTAGGGGAGACGAAGGCAAAAGATAGGTCTGCCGTGCACTTGCTTTCCAGCAGTCAAACACAATGCTGCCATGACTATTGTTACCAGTTGCTGAACATATTTTAAATAAAAAAATAGGTGTTTCATTTTATGACTTGAACATTGTACACATTAGCAATCAAACTCTTCTGGAGGTGCCTAAAGGTCAGATGCTGCAGCATCCACAGGCTAACAAGACTTACGGTTCTGAAGCCACTAAACACTGTATTCTACATAGAAATTAGTATTTAAATGTTGCCCAGCACAGGCTGCACAGTGCATATGGGGGTAAGGCACGGTTAGCTGCCACCCGTGTGGAAAAAGGAAAACAACTCATGCAGCCAGGCACTGGTCTCTAAGAGAAGCCATCTCCCACCTGACTCTCCCAACTCTCTTCCACACTGCATACTGGAGAGCAACGTGGAAGCATCTGGCTGGAAGGAGGGAGGGGGCAGTTTCACGCAGCCAGGCTGGCACTCTTTCTACACCAAAGCCATTGCATGGCCTTTAAGCTATAAGAAAATTTAGTCCCACTGCAGAGTAAAAGGGCCAGAGACCCTCAATCATCATCCCAGCCAGGAGGGAAGGAATAGAGCTACACATTAACTAGAGCTCTGACCTCACCTGTAATTCTCCATCGGATGTTATCTACAGCTTAATGCCTGGGACCCAGCAAAGGGGCTCTCACCCAGAACTCCTCAGCATATCGAATACCATCAAAAAAAACAACAGCTGGAGTAAATAGTCAGAACAGGAGTCTCCCAAGCAGCACATACCCTCCATTTCTGCAGCAGCACTATGGTCTTCCACATCTTCTTTGCAGATCTGCTCATCACTGGCATAGAACTACAGGACACTAAAGCTAACATTAGCAACTACTTCCAAAGTGCTAAAACTACAGGTAGCAGACGAAAGTCTTTGCCTACCCACAACTATGAACTCCACTAAGGAACGTGAACTTACCACTTGGTGAGGTGAATGAGCTCATGTTATCCAGAACTTAGGAACAGAACATAAGGGAAAACACCATGAAGATAGTTAGGAGCAAGTATTATACTCTGGGTTCATGTGCACATATCTCCACAAAACAGATTAGATTTTGTTGCAGAGAGGTCCTGATGCATACAGATCTTGGAGCACACCAGAAATGTAGCCAAGGATTACTCCACAAACTGGCAAAGGCAGGAATATGAAACTCTTGGTGTGGTCAAACTGGTAGAGAAATTAGCAACTCAAACTCAGAAATGACAGAGCCAAGAGCTGAGGACAGCAAATCTAATCATCCTCCTTCACATCATATAATCTGTTTCCCTTCCCGGTCCCATCAGCTGCCTTTCTGTGAACTTTTCTTACCAAGAAATACTTCGAAGAGGTGTATTGGGTTTGCGTGGCAAGGTTTTGTTAGCAGGGGGGCTACAGGGGTGGCTTCTGTGAGAAGCTGCTAGAAGCTTCCCCCATGTCTGATAGAGCCCATGCTAGCTGGCTCCAAGATGGACCCGCCGCTGGCCCAGGCTGAGCCAATCAGCGACGGTGGTAGTGCCTCTGGGATAACATATTTAAGAACGGGAAAAAAACTGCTGCACAACAGCAGCTGGAGAGAGGAGCAAGAATACATGAGAGCAACAACTCTGCAGACACCAAGGCCAGTGCAGAAGGAAGGCGCGGAGGTGCTTCAGGTGGTGGAGCAGAGATTCCCATGCAGCCCATGGTGAAGATCACAATGAGACAGGTTGTACCCCTGCAGCCCATGGAGGTTAATGGTGGAGCAGATATCCACCTGAGCCCGTGGAAGACCCCACGCTGTAAAAAGTGGATCCCCAAAGAAGGCTGTGACCCCCTAGGAAGCCCACACTGGAGCAGGTTCCTGGCAGGACCTGTGGACCCATGGAGAGAGGAGCCCACACTGGAGCAGTCTGCTCCTGAAGAACTGCAGCCCATGGGAAGGACCCACACTGGACAAGTTCATGGAGGACTGTCTCCTGTGGGAGGGACCCCACACTGAAGCAGGGGAAGAGTGTGAGGAGTCCTCACCGTGAGGAGGAAGGAGCAGCAGAGACAACATGTGATGACCTGACCACAACCCCCATTTCCCATCCCCCTGTGCCGCTGGTGGGGAGGGGTCAAAGAAATGGGGAGTGAAGTTGAGCCTGGGAAGAAGGGAGGGGTGGGGAGAAGGGGTTGTAAGATTTAGTTTTTATTTCTCATTACCCTACTCTGATTTCATTGGTAAGAAATTAAATTAATTTTCCCCAAGTCAAGCCTGTTTTGCTTGTGACAGTAATTGCTGAATGATCTCTCCCTGTCCTTATCTTGACCCACAAGTCTTTTGATATATTTTCTCTCCCCTGTCCAGTTGAGGAGGGGGAGTGATAGAGCAGCTTTGGTGGGCACTTGGCCTCCAGCCATGGTCAACCTATCACAAAAGGGGTGCTCTTTCAGCAAGTATTTGCTATGCATTGATGAACTCACGGATGGGAACATTATGACAATCCTTGTCTGAAGAAGCTCACAAGTGACCAGAAGAATGTTAGAAAAAGCTAAAATAAGCCCAGATTCACCAGGGAGGACAGAGTCAAAGGGGACACAGTATGAGGTGTGAAGAGAGAAAACCTGGGTGGCAAAGTTAACTTGGGTACTGGCAATCAAGTAGAGCAATGCAAACGATGAAAAAACAAAAATCAAAGTCATGTCTCCTTCGACAGTCAAATTCACACACACAATCAGTAACCTTTTTGCAGCTGCATGTTGGATGCAACAGGGAAAGGGAATCTTAGGAAAGTCAGCAACTAGATCTGGAGAGATCCAGTTCTCATAGCTGCTGGGAAACGAGGAACATACAGCACTTCCAACAGATAGCAGAGCAAACCGCATTATAAATTCCCGAGGATGAGCGCACGGGGGTAAATAAGGACAAAATGGAAAGGGAAGCCAAAATGGTTGCAGGAGCAGTTTCTAGGGAAAGTGAAGATTAAGTTATCACAGTTGCCTTATCTCTAACGCATGAGCAAGTAGTGACAGTCACTATAAAAGAGACTCTTCAACACAGTAGGTCTTAGTCCTTCTTCCCAGTGTCCTTACACCAACACGATCTCACAAGACAAAGGCACTGTGGGGTACAAGCATATATAAAAAGTTTCTAGCACAGAAGTGAGAACATTTCATCCAGACCTGAAGCCTGCTGAATTCAAGCCTGGAGCTGGCAAAAGGTGTCCCCCCCACAGCAGTCTCTACCCTTGTTGCGTTGACACTGACTAAGAAATAGATTGACTCCATCTTCTTTACTTACAGAGCAAACCCACAGACTGTTCCCAAAGAACGAAATGCAGGAAACACTGCTAGCTGGCAGCAGTTTTTTTCTAGCAGTCTGAAGTAAGAGCCTAATATAGGCTTGTCACTCCTGTAAGTGAGCTTAAATCAAACTTGGGGCAAAGGGATTGAACATAATTTTGTGAGTGACCAAAAGCAGTAACTTGACTTAGCTTTGGAATATGATACAGCTACCATGCCGTAGGCAGCACTGGTACTTCTGTTTTATCACAATATCACGTTACAGATTATCATAAAGCCTGACCTTGCAAAATACTGGGAAAACAACTGCTATCACAGCTGCAGAGCTGGTGGGAGCTGGATGCTCTCTGAACCTTGTAAGAAGCTGATTACGCTCTGCAAATTAATTTATAGCACTAAAACTGAGTTCAGAAATTGTAATAAACCATCAGAAGAGTACTGCAAGTGGCAGAATTCTTTTCTGGGAGTTTGTTGGGCTCTGCGTGCCTAGCACATTTTCACAAAGAGTAAAATTTCTCCTTTGCTGGGAGTCTGGCGGACTTATGCAAAGATTCATTCAAAATGAAGACGTCTGCAGCAGGATTTGTTCTAACAGTACATTTCTGCCTATGGCTTAGACAGTCTACACTGTATCTTCCAGGGAACTATAACTGTGGCACAACCCAGAGTCCACCTACTTCTCTAGCCCTTTCTACCATTGTACATTGCAGAAAGAAGTGGCTGTTGATCTAAGCTATCATAACCTCAGGCCAAAGTGAACTTCTGATTTCAAACCAGCTGGGATGACAATAAACAGCTTGCAACACAGCCTAACACACAGGTCTAGAGCTCATGCAGATGACAGCCTCAATTCTTACCCATAAAGCAGCTGTCCACAAATAAACCACTAGAAATCCCTGCTCCGAATAGCGGTGCTACTAATGTGCTTAAGACTCATTTACATCAAATGGATAGAGAACAAGAGATCAGCAACAAATCAGCTGGCAGCAGTGAGGAATTCTCTTACCTTCCATGGCATATTTCATATCCTGAGCAAAAAGACTCCACATCACTTCTGCACTGATCTTCCCAACAGCAAGCTCCTGAGGAAACCTGAGGGGACATTTGGAAAAGGCTTTGGCATACATAAGAGCAAAGGGCTCTTCTTTATTCAGCTCTGAGCTAAGCTACAAGCTGAAAAGCTCAACATTACAGATGCTTCCTTCACCCTAGACAAATGACTAAGTGGAAAGTGGAGGTCATGGATCAGACTCTGTAGCATAGATTAAATAACCTAAAAACAACACTGCTGCTGAGGCTGTTTTTAACTCAAAAAGCAAGGCCCTGGATGTCTCTCCTAGAAGAGATGCATACGATAACTCTGGGAATGTGATCTCAATGCCCTTGCATTTTTTTCCCTTTCTTGTCCACTTTTTTTTTTTTTTTTTTCCTTTTTTTTCTAGGGTTACTAGGCTGACAGGTGAACACTATTCAGGTGTCCCTGCCATGTTAAATCAATGATCACTAGGGCATAATGCAGCTCTTTGTGCACAATACCTTGTCAGATATCTCCCTCTCTCCTGCCCTGTGGGACTGTTGGAGGAGTATCCACCAGTTAAACAGACCAGTTTCAGGTTCCTTTCAAATGCTGTGCCAACCCCACCCAATGCAATTTCCTAGGGCTGCACTGAACACCACATTCCTAAATCACAGCGTAAGGTACTGTCACCATGGCACCACTGTGTGCATTAATGTGCATCCCAGAACTGCTCAACATCAGAAAAAACCAAAAGAACTCTCACCCCATTTTCAGGTGCCTCCCTGAGTTCAGGATTGTAATAATCAGGGTGTTTGTGCTTGAACGCCATCGTAACTGAACCTTTTGAAACTCTTCCATCCCAATCAAAAAGAGTTATTTATATCGATAGAGACAGATAAGACAGAAAGACAGACAGACAAGATAAGTACTTCTATAAATACACAAGTGACAGAAAAGATAGAAAGCAGTTTAACAAATAAAGCAGAGCACACAGAGACTAGCATTAGCCATACAGGACATGGAAGATCCTTACTGATTCAGGACTGGAGTATAAGAATTCTTGTCCTCTTCTATGATGGAAACTATCAAAGTGATGAGCTTGGGCCAGAAATCCAGGTTCCTGATGCTGGGGCCCTGTTCCTCAGGAGGAAGGTCCTGATTTTTGTTCTGGGAAGGAAGCCATTGGAAAACCAGTGTAAATTTAATGGGGAAAGAAAAAGCTGACAAATGTAGATCACCATACAAACTCCAAACACTAATTACCTTGTGTACCCTTTCGTCTGAAGAGCTTAAAATTATTAGTGTATGCTGGCAACTCGCAGGATCTAATGCAAAACACAGTAACATGCCAAACCATCTTGCTTACTGGTGGCATCAAACCCAAATAATCCCCATTTTGTCATTTACCATGCCAAGAGCAGGTCAGGCTCCAGGACACATTTGCTCTAAGCTTGTTCCAAATACTTGCATTTTAGGCACTTGCGTTGTTGACTATATCCCCGTTGACACATTGTGTGTGCATTACTGCAGAGCGGCCAGTAGAGTTCTCATGGATTTGAGAACAGTTTGTGTCTAGAGGTACCTCCTAAGCCCAGTGCAGGACACTGGATGCCAGAAAAGAAGATAAAATTTCACTGCCTGAGGTTCATCTATGCTAAAGACAGTTTTCTTGATCAGTTTACGTTTGCTCTAAATGGCTTTTGCTCACTCAAAGCTCACGAAACCTTCCCTTCACAAATAACTGCTCATGAAACAAAATAGCTGAGGCTGGCAAAACAAATTGTAATTAGTTAGTGTAAAACAATTATCACCCTCCACTTACTCATTAGTTCTCATTAACTGATTACAAGTTTTGTGCATTCAGAAGATAAAAAGTCACATGATTTTGTTTGAACTGGCTTTTATATCAATTAGTATTCTCGTTATTATCTTAAGAAAATCAGGAACTTGGATTTCTGCCCATTTATCAGCTACTCACAGGATCTGTTTGGTACTCGCGACTGTACAGCTCATGACAGTTGTTGAAAATGTACTCATAGGTGGAGTTGAGGCAAGCTTTTACACAGTCCTTCACTACCTGGCTGGCTCGGGGTGGACTCTGCAGCTCTTGGACCTGGCAAGAAGACAACGGAGTCAGTCAAACAAAGCACCGTTCATAAATCAAACAGGGAAAGAACAAGTCACTGGGGTTTGGGAACCACCCAGCACTTGGTAGATCTGCTTTCAGTGACTTGTGCTATCAGTGACCTGAAACCATGAACAGGTCACTCTCCCTAGGCATAAAACAGCAGTGACAACATTTATGTCCCTGCAGGAGCATTTGGAGCGTAAAAGAGATTTTGAAGTGCCAAGGAAGAGTCTTCAGAATAAATAAATTGTGTGGCTTGATGTGTGTACAATCTGAGCAAAGCACACACAGTTTCTGCTGAATTTATAGGATTTTGCTATGAAGCCAGTGAGCAATCTTTCCACACATTGGAAGAACGTGCAACAGCCTAGTGGAGCACATTACATCTGATCTGGAAAGTCTTGCTGAAGACCAAACAATTGCATGCCTTTAAATACAATAACTTTCTTTAAGGACATCTTTCTTCACAAGCTTTACTGAATTTCAAAGCACACCAGAATCCTTAGGGACTTGCCAATCGAAATGCCTTCTTCTGTTGCAACAACAGGTCTTTTCATTATTTCGTTGTTACGCTGCTTTAGAAAAACACTGCAGAGTTACTTTAAACTAAACAGATATGCAGGTATCACCCTACAAATAAAACTACAACCTGAGACAACTTTGATACTGTCACTACCTCTAAATTTATTGGAGTATTTCTATAAAGTACACTTTCAATACAGGCATTTTGTCTGAATGGACACTTTCAAAATAAAGTTCTAAAACATCATTTACCCTAGGACTTAAGAGTACAATTTTAAGCACTTCCTCAAATAGGTCAAATTAAAGACTTGCTTTGAGATGATAATAATTGAGTGACAGATGCTAACCTAACAACAACATTTTTTTAAAAAAGTTTAGAAACAAAAATCAGGAATTAAAAATAATCTCATTACACATTGCTAGACCAATAAAGTTAACTACAGAACCAGCACATTAGCATTCACAAGAAGTCTCTTGGATCTCTACTGAGAGATACTACTCCATTTCAGTATCTTACCCTCCAAGAAATAAATTTTAAAATATTTACTAGATAAAAGATGGTGAAGAGATGGTAGTGACTGATAAATGTTGTAGACAGTTTTACAGGAAAAGCTTCTTCATGTCATTAACAAAAGTAAATTATCTTCCTAAAAACAGACCACTTTTTTTTTTTTTAAATTATTTTGTGCCATATTTATGACTGAAGAACCCCAGCTTTCATCTTCATGATGCAAAATACAGTGAAGTAGAGATAAAATGTGCATGTTTATTACACGGTCAGCAGATGATCTCCATTTTCCTTAAGTGCATAAAGCACAATGACATGAAACAATGGTTTGAAAATGGGAAACCAACTCCTGTTGCAAAAATTGCGGAGGCTCAATTCCCATCCCCACCCATAACACTACCTTCATCCTGAAAAAAGTGATGCTGGTCAGCAAATCCACTGTAGACTTCAGGTCCTGCAGCCGTTCGCGGCTGCTGGCTGGGAAGTTATTCTGTCAACAAAAAAGGGAAATTGTGTTGGAAAGCACAGTCAGATCCATGCAAGGCTTCAAGCATGTGCTAAATAAGGAAAGCGTCTTGGAAACACTTCCTGCTCGAGAAGCTTGTACCAGTCAAAACAATGCTCAATAAATAAGGCCTTTTTGCTGCAGGAGCTTATCAGTTTGCTTAATTAAATAGCTTCTCCTATGAATGTAAAGTTTGTGAATGCCAGGAGACTGACAACCCTCGGCAGCAGGAGATCTCTGCTTGCCCGTAGGAGGAGCAGGCAGGGAGCAACAGCCTCACCACTGGCAGCCCTGGCCTCCCACCTGAGGTTGCTTGGGCACGTCCTTTCCTTTCTGCACTCACTGCTTGGGTTTTGGCTTCTCTTTTGAGACACCAAGAGGAGTGGTATATTAGCAACCTCTCCAGAGAAATAAACTGGGCTGAGAAGGGAAAACGACCACTGCTCCCTGTAAGAATTCATCGTAACTGCTCAGTCCCCTCTAAGATCCAATCTGCCAAGATAAGCATTCATCCCTCCATGCCTCCTTCGCTCTAATGCATTTCTTTTACATCGTCTGCCCACCACCCTGCTGTCTGTAGCCATAGTTTCCTCTTCCACTCTCTGGATTCCACTGAAATAAGAAGTCTCATTGTCCATTCCAGATACGATACATATGTGTGCACATATACATGCATGTAAATGCATATGCTAAATGCAGCAAGCCTTGCTTCTTGCTAGAGATTGTTCGCCTTCTGACCTCAGGCGCTGTGCCCTTCCTTACATTCCCACACTTTCCTTCCTGTGTCCTTTAACAGCGTTCATGTTGCTCAGCATGTTCTTACTGATGTGATTGGTTTTGCTGCAAGTAAAATAGCAAAGGCAACCTTCACTTGGATAGTCTCTTCATATTTGCACATTCAAAAATTGTTAGAGGCAAAGGTAAAAAGGGCAGAGGGGAACAAGTTTTCATTTATTACTGAGGACTTGGGAGAAAAATATGCTGTCTCTTGGCAGTAATTGAGTATTGCTGCAGTTCAGCTCACCACTGCAAGCAATTTAATGCTCTTTACAGTCATTTGTAGATGCTCGCTCCTAGAAAACTCTCCTTTTAAAGTTAAGTTGTCCACAGGCGGACTCTCTGGCACTCAGGGTATTTTCCAAAATCAAAGACCCACTTTTGTGGGTCAAGATTTAAACACAAACCATTGGATGTCTTGGAGACTGAATGCATGTTCTTGATTAGGAATAATAATCAGGAAAAGATAACATTATCTATATCGAAATTCAACCTCCTCTATGCTTATGTCAGCTAGCAACCAACCAACAAAAAGAACAACTGGCATGCATACAAAATAAGTGCATTTGCTCACAAAAGACTTTTCAAAATAATTATTCAGAGGGTGACTTGGAGCTACTTTTGAGAGAGCTCCATCTGTTCTCTCTAGCTCCCAGAGTCTGCCACCCTGCCCTGTAAGGAACACACATTGGTTTGACACTTTTTTTTTTTTTGACAAATCCACACTGCTTGTTATTCATTGTTTTAAGTGCTTAGAAATAGCTTGGTTAAATTAGGGGAGGAGGGAGGCTTAATCTTGGTAATTTAAGTTGTAAATTTCCACCTCCTATCTTGAAAGCTGGAAACTAACACCCTTTTCTTCCAGAACTTAACCTACCCTTCAGGGGTTTTAAATAATTACTACGAGCTCCCAAATTGCTTCAGCCATTTCTCTAAACATACTGCCAATTAGATTATCATCTAAATTATTTCAACTACACAAATCTTTCTGGTCCTTTATGTAAGGTCTTGTCCAAGGTTTAGTTGCAGTAGCCACCGGAAAGCAGCTTTTACTGAAGACGAAGCAAACAAAAAAAGGCATCACCACTACAGCTTCCTATTGCCACATGTTGGTAATTTTCCCTCTACTACTCAGTGTAACATTGCTCTCTTTAGACCTTTTCTTACTAGTAATGTAGTTTTAGAATAACTCTTTACACAACATTCCTTTTATCTTCTTTTGCACCTTGCCCCTTTTCCTTTTTGTTCATCTTCCTAATGCACTTCTCAGTCCTCTCGTGCTTCCCTCCTCTGTATGTTTTACTGTGTTTCAGATAAATGCACTATCCAGAAGAGGATCTACTTTGAAACAAATAAATAAAATCAAAGCTCACATTTTCCCACCACTTTGAATTTTTTCAATGGATTAGTCACTAATTAAAATAACATATCAAGGAATTAAAAAAAAAAAGAAGCCAAGTCATATGGTAAGACTATGTTGACTCTGGAGTAGCAAAGAAAGAAACTAGAAGGTTTAAGAATCCTGATGGACTGACGCCAGCATTTGAAACACATCTATTCCCAATATGCTGAAGTGAGAGGGATCTCAACCTGATAGTACAACTTGTCAATTCAGAGTCAGGGACAGTGATCAGAGTTTGCTAGACCTAAAATAAGTGACAACATGGCTGCACGTCCTCTAAAAGATTTCTGTCTTACTAGAGGAGAAGTCTGTTTTCTTTTTGTAGATGATACCTGAAGTAGCTGATAAGAATAATTAAAATTAATTAATCCAATTCAACTTGCATTACTGGGACAGTATCAGAGATGAGCATAGTTCACAATCCTTAAATTATTCCAGATTTCTTGAGGAAGTTATAACAGAAGAAAAAAACATGGCTTAAGTTCTATCCACGAGGAAAACAAAACCCTGTATTCAAGCAACAAACTTGTCATGACAATTCTGTAAGATGCAAACTACCCAAGAGGTTAGAAATGTAAGAGAAATTCAAATGGTGCGTTTCCCCTCTGCCCACCAGAATGCCTGAAAGGATTCTGTTTATTCCCACTCACCCTGTACATTGACAGATCAATCCGAAGTGAATTATGAAGCTGGTCTAGAAGCTTTACAAATCGTTCTTTCTGTGGAGCAGAAAACACCAAACATCACATATCATCACTGTCCAATCGATGTTTAGAGTAAACAGCAGGATATCAGGGAATTAGTCTCAGATCTCGGGAGAGCAGGAGCAAGCGATACGGATGCATTGTATTGTGCAAACAGTATTTTCTTTTGATTCTGGGATTTACTCATACTGTAATTATTTCTGAAGTCTGTGTAACATTAGAAGTGCCAGAAAAATACTCCACTTTCACTCTGAAGCACAGGCAGAACAAAAACCCCTCTGATTTCTAGGCTGCAATTAGCACCAAACTTGTATTTAAGAGAAAATATTTATTCAGAAACAAGTAAAGGAACAAGCAGAAAAGGGTCTAATTCAGAACAACGACACAGCTCCAAGATCTTATCTGTTCATTCAGTGACAAGTATTACAGGCTTCTCGTGACTATCTTCTTGGGGTCAGGCCTCCCCACAGGATTCTGGTTTGGCTTTGTGAACACCTCCTCATTCAATCTACATATTCTCAGTCTGACAGGAAGCACGAGCTTTTCCAAATATTTTTCCATCATGCTCAGCTCCATCACACGTTACACAAAAAACATTTGAACCATTAGGGGGATAGACTTTTTTTTGTCTTAAAGCAGTTGCTGTTTTTAAAAACAAAGTTCTGAAACAATCAGATCGCACAGTATATTTTATCAACAGCATTACCATGCAGAGTTCCATATTATTTGCTCATTTCCATACCATCTGTGCTCCAGTGCAATTTGAACATGAAAAGTAAACATCACAATGCATTATACTGATTAATATCTAAAATGTGTGATGATGACAACAATCAAACGGTGCTCTTTGTCTAGTCTAGAAGAGCTCCACAGCTTCCAACTCTTCACAGATTTAGTGTTCCTTAAACAGAGCAAGTTATTTATTGAAAGGCAGAAGCACTGTAGGCAAATTAGAGAAATCGAATTGTAACATCACCAAACATGCAAACGTACCCCAAAATTGGAGGCTGCAAAGCGGTCCGAAGCAGACACATTTGTGGAGGCAGTTGTGTGCGCATAATAAGCATTGATATTGGCAAGTAAGGTGCTCATCACAGCTGGCACGCCTGGGCACATGTATTTAGAGGAGAGACATGCAAAATGCCTGCAAAAGGACAGTTCTGTAAGTTATTCTGGTCTCTTTTGTGTAGCACAACTTGACTCTATCCCTTTAATAACCGCCTTATTCTAGCTGGCACCATGAAAGTTATCTTTTCTCCCTTTCTGTAAATTTCCAGCATCTTAAGAGTTTTTTCAGAAAGATGCCATCTAGACAACAGATATGCTCAAAACAAAAGAAATCCCTTCACCACAGCCTTTTGCAGATCAGAAAATAGCTTCTCAACTACTTGTTGCCAACAGCTTGTGACTTAGGTGATATCCTGGGTCCTGATGCCTATTCCTAGAACCAAGCCTGACACAAGGAAATCTATATAATTTGCTGCCACTTGAGGCAGCCGCAGGTTCTGAGGTGACATGAGGCAGCAATTGGAAAGCATTCAAGCACAGTGAGATCACACACTTGTATTTCTGTGCTGCACTGATACGCGATTCCTTAGGGCTAACCCTTCCAGCCTGCAGGAAGCCTGCACACTCATTTGCATTTTCCCATTTAACTCTCATTAAAGTGCAAGGAACCCTCCCTGCAGGAAATCTCGAATTTATGCCAGAAGCATCCGGGCTTGTGAAATGATTAAACAATCAAAGAAAATCTGTTAGACGTAAGGGAGAAAAAAAAAAAAAAAATCAGAGCTTAAGAGGTCTGATATTATTTATGGGACACAGCAAGTAAAGTTCATTCCAACAGACAGGAAAGTTGAGACATTTTTAAGCAGTCCTTTTTAAGCAGGAATGCTCACTGAGCTCCCAAACTAAATTTGTGACCTATTTTCTAAATGTAGCTTTCTGCCTAAGGGACTCAGCACAGACATTAACTTCTGTGGTAGTTAACCTACAAATGATTATAACCAAAAAAGCTCCAGTGAGAGAATTTCACAAGTCAGTATTTCATACAAACATGATACTGATGCCTGAATGTTCACTAGCTTGCTACATGATACCTATGTACCAATCAGTACTCATAAGACACGTAAATTGGCTTTGGTTAGCTTGGAGAAGAGAAAGCACGAGGAGTGGAGATCTAATCAATGTCTTGACTACTTAGCAGAGAGTGGAGGATTAGTGAGAAGACTGAGCCAGGCCAAAATCCTTTTAGAGGAAAGACTAAAAGATAAGCAGCAATATGCAGCAGTTACAGCATAGGAAATTCGAAGTAGGACTTTCCAATTTAGATTTCAACTAGAAATTTCTTCCCCAGAGTAACACAGCCTGAGGACGGGAGCTCAGAGAGGTGGTAGATCTCCATTCTTTTCAATAAACTGGAAGAGGCCCTGACCAGCCTGGTCCAAATCCCGACTTAGCCCTCCTATAAGCAGGGACCAGACCTCCGGACATACCTTCCAATTCTTCTCCACTTTGGCGTAAATCGATAGACAGAAAAGGTGCTTGCAAGGTGACATAAGTCCAGATCATAACTCATCCAAGCACCCAGACCCCAAAACTTTCAGCTTCTAACTTGAAAAAGTTCACTTTTTTCTGCTATATTTAATATTACATTTGAAATAAGAAATGAGCTAAGCATAGCACTACTAGTCTTTTAAGAAGAATGGCAAATCCCAAATTCAAGTAAAATGCGCTTTGAAGATCAGGAACTGCATTAGCCTAGTTCCAAAGAGGACAAATCAGTGGCTCCATTACTCAAGCTTCCTATACGTGCCTTCAGCCAGCACCTGGGAAATTAGTGACTTCAAATGACTGTATCAATTGTCACAACAAACACTTTCTCAAAACCTCTTCCCTTCTCACATCATCAGAAATCTTCATCCTTGGACAACATCTTTTAACAGAAGCGTGCTCAAATAGAGATTTTAAAGTCTTAAATAGGAATGGCTCAGCTATCAATAATAAAATATGGTCATTCACACTACTGAAGTTGGTGTAATTCCTTAGAATTAGTTCTAAAGGTGCTCACAAGAACTGTCGAGATAGCTGCTTAATTTCAGCACTTTGACAGACATTAGTTTCTAGACTTTGAGGAAACCGGTGATTCTCTTCCCACTCACAGTAAGCCCCATAAGGAGCAGCTGTCACTGCCAAGCCTTCCACTATCAACATATTTCATCTTCTAAATATTAACAGTCACATGAATTAGTTACACCAATTATCTGCGCTAAAGACCACATGAAGTGCATCTTACGTCATGGCCTGGTATATTGATTCAATGCCGTAACGCATTGCAAATTCATCCACGATCTCTTGAGCTGTCTCATCAAAATACACCTTCCAGGCATCATCTCCTTTGGCATCAGGGATCTTCACCACCCCATTCCCTTGCACATCTGTGAGATGGTGAAAGAGGTTCTGAAATACAAAACAGGAATGAAATTATACACGAGGCTACTGAAGCCTCCAAGTGGGTTTCATGAAGAGCTTGAAACTGCTGAGAAGGCGGCACCAACACAAGTTTCTTTGCTCTCCTCCCTCTTTCTTCCCCCCTACTGACTATGTATTTTTCTGCTTTTACCTTCTTTTCTTGAGTGCTCCTAGCTGAAATTTTTGCATGCATACCTACAACTTTACCCAGCAACATTGTGAATGATGCAGAGGAGTGCTTCAATGCAGTGAAATCACAGACTAATTAGTTTCCTGAAACCTACACACTTCTGTCCTCAGAATGAAATGCCTTAACATGGACAAGCTATTTAAACTAGCTGATGTAACAGCTCGGTATCAGCTTTGTAATTATTATTATATAGCAGAAGAGTCTAAACAGACTTTTTTTTTCCCCCCTGAAAAGGACATCCTTAAGATCACCCCTAACAACTAGACACTTGCATTATTATTCAACATAACCTTTCACTTTATCTAACACTGCAAAGGCTTTCAGCTACCATTGCTGTGCAGAAATTGCACATTCAGTTCTGTGGGTTTCTCAGTAATCCTCAAATTCATGTCACTTAGAGATTCATCAGCCTTTCAGACAGCTGGCTCCCTGTAGTAAGGGATGCAAAAGTCTAATGATCTCATTAGCAGCTAGGGGACTCTGATGTACACTACTATTTGTCCTGATTATTCTAGCTGTAAATCATCTTCATTTTATGATACACAAATGAAAGAAGATGATACTTAAAGAGAGACATATTTGCAAAAAAGAAGGGCAGCAAGTGATCATGCATGTTCAGAAGGAAAAAAATGAAACGGCTTACCAAACAGAAGCCATCACTGAACTAAAAAACACAAGGAATATGTATTGAAGAACACAACGTAGCCTACTAAAAGAAACGTACTCATGTTTTTCTAACCTTCGTATCTGCCTGTAAGGCTGGAAGACACCACAGGGCTCATCTAGCCCAGCGTCTGGATAAATGTGCTGCTCCCGTAGCTGAACATCCCACTCTGTGATACACCTGTCCTCCTTTTCTCACCTGAATTTGCTTAAACCTCATTGGACCTCATTATATTCTCGTATGTCAGGTGAAAGGGGCTCTGACTACTCTTCCTTATTCAGGCACTTAGAGACTGACCCTGCCACCTGCCTTCTCTTTGATAGGTGGGACTGGGCACTATGCATCTCTCCGAGCCTGCCCAGCTTAGTCCACCCTGAGACAGGTCAGTACCCAGTAACTGCAGCTTATCTTCTGTTCCCCAACAGTTGTTCACAGCTATGCACCAGTGCAGCAGCACAGAATAATCTATAACACCAGTATCTGCGTCACTTGACAGTCAAAGTCAAAGCCCTCCCCAGGTCAGAATTTACTCAACAAGCATTTTAGTGTGCCTTCTCTAAAGAAAGACATAGGTACAGTACATGCTGAAAACATCACTCGAGGAAACACAGAGGTTTCTCCACGGTAAACCCGGGTTGGGGCTCTGAGTTGGACCAATGCGTGATCTCTGCCTGACAGCAGCACAGCTGTGAGAGTGGGACAGACTGAGCCAGCCAGCCCTCAGAGCGGGGGAAACAGCCTAAAGCCTTCTTTGCCTTCCCGACAAATGCAAGTCTGATGACTCAGCGTGTTTCCAGGCCTGCAGAGCAGGGAAAAGAAAACTCATGTAGGGCAAGGAGGAACATTTCAAGGAAATAAAGGTCAGAAAACTGCTTCTTCAAGAGACAGAAGGGACACGGTGATGACCGAGCTCAATCCGATTCTTACCTCATGAAGGCAAGTGTACTGAATATGATACGGAGCCACCTTCTCCTCGCCTTTGATCTCCACGCTGATTTGCAGGCGAATAGCCCCAGACACTGCAGACTTATCTGTTCGCTTCTCTAAAAGGAAAAATTGTCAGCAATTACAAGCATTTTTCATGTTCAGAGCAGAGCCATCTTGAGGCAAAAACATTGGCAAAGAAACTGCTGGAAGCTCAGGATGAGCTTGCTATCAGAGTCACCATGGAGAAAACTTTCTGACCTTTTTCTTTCAAAACATTGAATACTAAGTAGACATCCGCAAAACAACTGCCATGATACACCCTCAATATGACACATCTAGCTAGAACTATGTACATTTCTAGATGTAAGCTAGCTTTTCTGACAGCAAATGTGCTATATGGTCTTGGATTCAGTCAGCTGAATTACAACCACCACGGTAGATCCCTTTTCTGAGAAGAGAGCTGACGTACATGGAATTTGCTCCTGACTTCACCATAGTCCTGAGCTCCTAGGAGTTGTTGGTTGTCCTATCAAGAAGATTTTGGACCTCCTACAATTATTAGTATGCCTGCCAATTCAGCACCATCTCGTTACTTGCCAGTACTTTCTACAACATTATATTTTGGTCACTTGGAATAGTCTCAGCAACTTCCCAGCCCAGTGCAGTCCACTTGCAGGACTGCTAAAATGGTTGCGTTGGTACGAAAAAGGGCACAGGACAGGAAACATGTCTCCAGGACAGGTGGAATCCAACTCTGCTCCAAGCATTTACCCATTGTACTTTGCAATGCCTGATAGGGAAAACCCATCATGCTTCTGATGCGTTACAGTCCTTCATTTTAACTTTGATTAAAGCCTCACAGCTGCTCCACAGCACCATCATAGGCCCCTTGAAATTGTGTAGGGTTTTGTGGTTTTGTTTGTTTGGGTTTTTTGGGTTTTTTTTTCCCCTTTTCTTTCTTGCAAACTGCTCAGCTTGCACAGAATCACAGGAGTTGGAAAGGACCGCTGGAGATCATCTAGTCCAACCCCCCTGCCAGAGCAGGGACACCTACAGCAGGTTGCACAGGATGGCTTTCAGGTGGGTTTGGAATGTCTCCAGAGTCAGAGATTCCACCACCTCTCTGGGCAGCCTGTTCCAGTGCTCTGCCACCCTCAAAGGAGAGAAGTTCCTCCTCAGGTTTAGATGGAACTTCCTATGGTCAAATTTGTGCCCATTACCTCTTGTCCTATCACTGGGCACCACTGCAAAAAGACTGGTGCCATCCTCCTGGCACCCTCCCTTTAAGTATTTATAAGCATTGATGAGATCCCCCCTCAGTCTTCTCCTCCAGACTAAAAAGACCCAAGTCCCTCAGCCTTTCCTCATAAGAAAAGATGTTCCAGCCCCCTAATCATCTTTGTAGCCCTCTGCTGTACCCTCTCCAGCAGTTCCCTGTCCTTCTTGAACCGAGGAGCCCAGACCTGGACACAGTACTCCAGGTGCGGCCTCACCAGGGCAGAGTAGAGGGCACTCAAGTTTTCTTGCACATTCCCAAACTAACATATGACATGTTTTCAATCCCAAAGCCCTGCTCACCAAGGTTGTACCAGACATCCATTTCACCGCTCAGAGTACGGACTTCAATGATTGTCTGCCCCAGGAAATCATCCGACTCGCGTTTCAGTCTTTGCTTGACGCGAGACTTGATGTCATCATCTTCATCCCACACTCGCACCTTGATCCGATCAGAGGAATTATGGCACTCACTGCAAATGAGACAAATGGAATGCTGAAGAGCACATAATGCAGCCAACTTCTATATGCTACATGCTTCACATTCCTCCTGGCCCACTTGTCCAACAGTAGAGGGAGGCATAAACAAAATGTAAACAAATGCTTATTTATTTAAAAGCGTAGTGTCTGATAGGAACTACACAACTTTTTGGTGTTGGTCCTACGACATGGTAGATACTGCACTTCAGATGCATGCTGAAGGAGTGCCGTGCCCTCACCACAACCACCAACTTCAGACTTGCTAAGTGGCTGCGACTCTCCTGCTCATCCTCACTCTCAGTGGCAGCTCCCTGAATTTGGGAATCCTCTTCACTGTTGTTGCTTTTGCTGTGAAGCCCACAAAAGCCTGGTCATATCTAGGCTGGTAAACTCAGCATACACACCCCAAAAATGCCGATAAGCATCTCAGTTGTTTCTGATAGCTCTTCCCCATCAGTGACTTTCCATTTAGCTGTAGGCATTAAAGGGTACTTGTGTTTATGCAGATGTAGTATCTGGGAGAGCATGGTCATGGCCTATGACATACAACCTTTGTGCTGTTTTCTAATGAAAGATAAATACCTCAGGTGGAGGCTGCTATCTTACTTCAAGATAGTCACAAAGCAATAGTGCATTAATGTACAATACATTACAATCAGATGATACAAACATTGGCTGTGCGTGGGAAGAAAGGGTGGGATACACCAGTTACAGAGTTGGTATTTAATTACTAGAATTGATTCTGCCGATTATTCACAGCTCAGACTGATACTTTGTTCCCCAGGCAGATCATTAAAGATATCTCAATTTAAAAAAAAGCAGTTTACTGTTTGCTGAATCGGCACCCTGCAGCCTAATGCACATGCAGAATGTGCAGGCTCCCTCTTTATTTAGGTGTTCAGATACCTTTTCTAGACACAAACAGGCTCCTGGATGTCAGAAGTGGGTAGAAGAACCTTATTATAAGAGCTCTGCTCATTTACAGGGCATGCAACACAATAAAGCAATTTGAATGCTCATATGAGACCCTGACAAGGGTGATAACTTACCATAACCACTACAAATGTCTGCCCTCAAGGAAATAAAACCTATGAAAAAAGGCAACTTCTGCTGAAGGCCTGTTTTCCAGCCTTTTTAACATTAACATGCTGCATCTGTTGCTAAGCAACAGGGAGAAGGAAGAAATGGGTCAGAAGAGATCTGCTAAGCCTGGTCAATAAGATGTGGCATGACTGGTATTTGCATGCTCTCTACCAAGAAGTCATTTGGGCTCCTAGTGCCACCATTGTAATTCAGGACTGTTTAACAGATGTCCATGCAGCTCCTATGGATTTTTCCAGTACAGAGGAATAACTGGGAATTATACAGAGGAAGTTAGAGGCAATTCCATGCAGTCCTGATCACAGGCAGAGAGCACTGCTGCTCCCTGCCTTTGCTGTGCAATCAAAGCTGTATTTAGAGTTCAGAAGGAAAAAGGTTCAATGCTTCTCTCCTGCCTTTAACCTCCCCTTCCTCCTCCTCTACTTAAAGGATGTCTTCTTTTAACAAAACCATGCAGAGCAAGCATTCACAAGCAGGGAACGCTTAGACTTCTGCTCTTTGTAGCTTTCAATCTTTTCCAAGTGCACTGCCGTATCCACCAGCAATACAGCATAAGCATGTTAAAAGAAATCCTCTGTTCCTGACACGGTGCACTAATGTACATCCCGGCAGTACCATAGAGACTCAGTGTTGAGAAATGCATGGGTGCCTAAAAACACAGATTGGCAGATAGTGCCATTCACAAAGCACCAGCAAGTTAGCTCCTGACTTCTTCAGACCTCACCTTCTGGCACATCACTTCTTTGTTGGGACCACTTTGATCCTGTTTCTTTGCTACCAGTGGTTAGAAACTTGCTCTTTCCTTTAGGAAAATATTCACCATTCAGACCTAAATCTACCTTAGGCAGTCCCACATGCATCATCCCATGCTCTTGGAATGGCTATCATCCTTCACACAGCTACAGCAGCAATACTCACTGCTAATGCTACAGGAAACTTTCCAGTAGCATTTACTGATCTACTGAAGCTTCTATTTTACCACACCTTTCTCTGTTGTTTTTAAGAGGCTGTTCAACTCATATTCCTTAGGCTGCTCCTATGCCAGTGAGCCTTACCACTCACTCACAGCAGCTGAAAGCCTTAGGCTGGTGGCTTACCTGTAAAACACCACCATCTAAGTCTGTAGGAACCATAGTCCTTGCTTTCAGTGAAGCATGACAGTTGTGTTAACACCAGTTCACCTTCCAGAGAGCACCCTAAAACAGAACCATGAATACTGGTGGACTTAGGCTTGTTGACTGATAATGGGCTTTCTAACTAATGAAAAATAGCTTCCGATTTACAACAGCATCACAGCTCTATAAGACTGTGGCTAACAAGCTCTGCTGCTAGCAACTTTCCCCTTCACTAATAGAGGAGCTGGCACATTTCTAAAGAAGCCTGCCCCACTTCTGCTACATTTTTTGTAGCATGTTTGCATGTACATGTTTGCAGTGGTGCCATTTTTATAAAGAACTTACTTTTACACTTCAAGCTACCAAATAAAGTAACGCTTTCAAGAACCAGCATGCCAAATCTTTAAGAAAAATTGAAATCAAATAAATTGTGAATTTTTTTCCATGCAGTTTTTCTTCCTGAAGCCAGTGGTTGCAGAAGAAGCAGAAGCAGCTGAGCTTGGTTCTGCTGATTTGTTCTCTGTCCCATTCTCTACCTCCATCTCTTTTTCCATGTCCCCCTTTGGCCTTATCCAACTCCAAACCACCAGTTCCCCACACATGTCCCCTGCACTGTCAATACTGTAGCCTATTCCCATGCCCAGCTAGCAACTGGGCTGAGGGGAAGCACGCGAGCACACGAAGCTGTAGTTAATTCTGATCCGTACACACAGTGGTATGCCCACACACATGCTAATTGGTATACTGGTGGCTAAACAGAACAGGAAACTGCTGAATTTACACTATAGTGCTTCCCACAATGAAGTTAGTAATTTGTATCCTTCTAAACTAGCTTCAAGTTCTGCAAAAAAAATACAGAAAGTCATTCTTAGTTCCGACAGCTCTGCCTGTCTGTAAAGGTTGGCCGAAATTGGCTCAGAAGATGCCAGGGGTCTAGGACAGAGAATTGCACGTGCCTTGTCTCCTCCAAAAGCGGAGAGAAAGAACAAGAAGTGTCTAAAAGTGACCAGAACACCACTTTTCATAGTTTGAAGGAAAAAAAAAAAAAAGGACATTCGTGCTGAATTTGCTGACCATTTGCTGTTTGTGCTAACAACATTTGCAGGACTGTTACTTAACCTCCACACTGCAGGAACACTAAAGTCAAACTCATAAGCCTTATTAAGTTGTGGCAACAATGACAGTTGGCAAAAGTTCTGTCATAAGAGATACAAAGGTACACCTATAAAACCATGTGTCCAGCAGTTCACAAAATGATCTTTACTCAAAGTAAAGATTATAAGTTTAAAGCATGGAGAGTGCCAAATTGAAAACCTATAACCTTCTGACACCATTACCTCACATTGGTGAACCTACACTCATTAAGATAAATGGTCTGGTAAACAACCATAAGGGTTTTTTAAGGTCCATTTGTGTCACATCTGTATGAACATTTCTTCCCAATCAACTTCTCAACTCAAGAAAGGTGTTACCAACACCTTAACCCTGCAGGACACACCAAGCCCTCAGTTTCATTTCACTAATGCTCCAGCAAGACCGAGACTGTGCACCTGTAGAATGTCCTGTGCAGATTAGAGAGGTGGGACGCCAACATGACCTTATCAATCCACATGCCCATTTCACATGTTTCTTTAAATTATGGTATTTTCTCCTATTTTCTGCCTGAAGAACAGGAGAGTCCAGAGGCCCCAGATGCAGTCAGGACTCCACTGCACTTGGCAGCTCTCAGAGAGGAAGACAGTCCCTGCCTTCTAGTGCTGATAGGCTAATAAAAACAAAAAGCAACAAGTAGAGGTAGCAAGTACAAACAATGGAAGTGAGAGAGCAGAGGCAGCAATAGTATTTTGCAGATTTAAAAGTAGGTCAGTCAAGCCCAGAATTAAGTAGTTTTGTTGTGTTTTGATACTAAAATATATTTATGGTTCACAGAGTCTAGTGAATACCTATATGGCCATATTCTGTGAGCAGTTTCCCTTCTGCACCACGGGAGATGCAGCTCTCAAGAAGGGCCTATAGAGTTTCAGTCCAGAGCAGGGCACATTTCATGCAATGGTAGAGAAAGAAAGTGTGAAGCTGCTTGCAGAAATAATAGATGAGAGTGCAGCAGGTGGGAAAATGCACAGGACAGAACAGATCAGTGAGACTTTAGGACCTGTGATCATTTTAGGAGGAACGTTTTGCTTCTGAGGAGCAAAGCTTCGAAAAAAAGCACAGCTATTTTCTGGAAAATCAGTAAGGGAGGAGTGGTTGTAGCAAACCAGTATAAGAAAGCCCAGTAAAGAGTTATAACAACATATACAGAGGGAGCAGAAAAAAAGTTGTCTATGGGAAATGGTCTGGCTGAAAAAGCAGGAAGATTTGGATGTGGTTCAAATGAAGTGTCTTGACATGGCATGGTCCAACTGGCAGCTCTGTTGTGGCCAACCTCAATGGGAATGAAAGGCACAAAACTTCTCAAGACAGGTTAATTTTTAAACAATGCCAAGCCTCCTCTATTAGGGGGGGAAAAAAGGACAGTGGAAAAGACACTGAAGGCAAAATCAGTGTGGTAAAAGAACAAAGCTAAAATCCTTAGCAGCTTAGAAGTTAAGCATGACAGCACAATAATATGCCCTGAGATCCAGCTGTTGCTGTCTAAGAACAAAGAAATGAATTTTCTGTTCTTACTAGCATGAAGCTCTTTTCTTAGGGGAACAAGTACAATCATTTTGCGGTTACCCAATGCTACAACACCAACTGACAAATTAATGGTGTGGCTCTCCTAACTATAAAGAGCAGATAAAGTGATTCTGAACGTTATCATCCTTAGCTACATTAACTCAGCTTCCCAACAGGCACTTGCCACAAGGCATCAACTTTATGTTCAAATTTAAATTTCATATTGGTAACTGAGCAGGGAAACAAGTGGGAATTTATCAGAGTTCCAGTTTCAGTACCTGCAGGACCTGGCGAATAAAGAAAGCAAGACAAACTGAACGGCCCCTGCCATGCAGTGAAGTGAGGCTGACGGTGCAGAGTTACAGTGACATTTATAAACACAGTGGTCTCAGAAGGTGAAGTCTAAAAATCAGCTGTGGAACAGTCATATATAACCACAGAGATAAGTGAAAGATGCTGAGCTTGATAACAGGCTCAGGAGCTGAAAGGAGAATTGAGGAACTGCATAGAAGCTTTTGGGTGACAAGCCAGTGGTTAGCTATGCAATAGCACCATTCCCAAAGGGTTAACAGGAATATATATCATGTGGGGCTTTGCAAGTCCTGGTAAAATATTGATTATCTGCTAGCAGGAGGCACTGCATTTATTTTAACTCAGTTACTCTTCTGCAATGAGAGAGAATAAACAGGCCTCTTGCAAACTCTTCAGTGACAATGTAATCTGTTCCAGGCAATGATTTCACACCCACCATTCAAAGCTTCAGACACAGCTGTATTCAGACAATACAACTAAGGGGATATTACTGTAAAACGAATGAGTCATTTTGTGCCTAGGCCAAGAAAAACAGTAATGTCCTGTTTGAATCCAGTAACTTCTAGTGCTCACAGTCATTAAAGACTGGGATGCTTCCTGAATAAAAGATACAGACTAGCAGCCCTCCAACCAAGCCCAGGGCTCTCCCTTTACAATGGAAACTCTGACCTGCAGTCAAGTTTATTCTCCTAAACACTATCTGCCATTGTAACCCGTTCAAATGGATGCTCAGCTTCAGCCTTTACAAAAAAAGATTCTAGGAAGCCTGTATTTTCTATTGACAATCTAAACCATGTCTAAATGGGGAATTAACGTCTTGTTCTAATTGCACTGAATAGTGCAAAAATATCTTCCCTCTAATATTACTGGGCTGTCTCCTAAGGAAATGAAAGTTACACAGATTTGTTATGAAAGCTTCTACGTTCCAACAAGCTTTGTGAAAAAACTACAGCTAGATGGAGAAGAGAAACCCATACCAGCTGCCATCCCTGGAAAGTCTGCAGCCACCTGGCTCTCAAGTACCAACTCTGCCTTCTATCCAGCCAGAGTTAGGGGCAGGGGAAGAGAGCTGAGGACACAGAGTAGAAATCTACATGGCAAAGCGAGAAGGCTACCCACAAGCCTGCTCATCATAGCTATAGGAAAGGGATCTGGGATTACTGCAGAAGGGGAAAGGGATGCAAAGCAAGGGAAGCAGGCTTCCTTGGTCACAGAACAACATTGCTGTATTGCAGCAACAGCTGGCATCCCCCATCAGGCTTCTTCCTGCCAAGCACCATATCTATGCAGAGTCTTTGCAGCAGGCCTGCAAATCTTTGAACTGAGCAGAAAGATCAACCCCTGATATTTTCATAGGTCTTCAAACACCAATGAAAGTTACAAAAATCTCTCTAGAACAATGTTTCCTAAAGCTAAAGATGTAGATAAACAGACAATTTTCAGAAAGAAACAGGACCTGCAATCACTTGCTCAGACAACATGAACATACTCCAAGAACTGGTCATTAATGTCAGCAGATGCCTACAGTGAAACAGAGCAGTAGTGACCTAAATAGTGCTTATAATGGAAATCTGAAGTGTTTTCAACATTGTCTTCTCTAAAATACGGTTCTAAATCCGGACTTCCAAATTGGGTCAAGCCTACCACAACATTTTTCTCTGAAAACATATAGAAAAGGAATAAAGTAATATTTAAGGAGAGGTACTTAAGTTAATGCACTTTTCCATCCCTCACTGTAAATAAGCACAGAAAGACTATCTGAAATAGGTTACTGCAGCCTTAAAAATTCTAAAACTTGTTTAAGCTGCTTTTAATACACTTTACTGCATCTGTAGAAAGAATTGTATCACTCAGCTGTACGTAGTCCACCTCAATTTATGCCGCGGATTACAGTAACAATGCTGTAATTATAATGAGCGATGCACACAGATTTCTGGCTCTATATCCAACCTTTGAAAAGAGATTGGAATTGTGACTGTTTAAAAAACACTGGGCACCTAATGAACACCAGCTACCGACAAGTCTATCCAACAAACCTAACAGAAAAGGAACAGCAATTGCTAACGCACACATTTGTTACTGACCTGACCTCTCTCTGCTCACATATCTTGCACATATTGAAATGTTTAAGCATTTTGAACACCAAACTTTTCATATGTCTGCTGCAAGGTAGGTGTGCAATAACTACCAGCGCACTTTTCTCCTACTGTAACAAATTAACTTCATTCTAAGAAACAAACACACACACACATGCCCATCCTTTAAATTTGACTCTCTCTTGATAGTCCTGACAATGCCTTCTAAGAAACCTTGGTATGTAATGGGTATTTTTGGCCTGCATATGTTGATTTAAATTTCCATTTGATTATGGGATAGAAAAATCCAGAAATTTTAAGAATTGTAATCTGAAAAAAGATCTATAAATGCAAAAAAGGAAGGTGGGCATGTAAAAAAACAGTGCTGCATACACTTCTAAAGGACGCTCTCCTCATCCAGCGTAAGGTGAGCTTTGACTTCTACTAATGAAACAACAGATTGATTCCAGTATTGAATGCTCTCCTGCAATTGATCTGAACACTGCATTCACTTCCTTCATCTCCCCTTGCTATTCCAAGGCAATTAAAACAACCACCTAGACATAGGTAAGATAGAAAGTAGCATCAACTCTAATGCCCAACAGCATATTATCTGCTGAATCACATACATGGTGATAAAATCTAAACAGTGCACCGTTAAAACTGTGACATTTATCACGTTGCACTATCTATCTTTAAGCACAGTTGTTGAAGCTCCTAAAATTAGAAGGGAACACACTGCAAATACCATGGTAACTACTTAGCACGGTAAATCAAGGTCCTTAAGGCTCCCACACAGACTTACTGCTATTGTGACTAGAGTTATCCAAATGGCACCTAAGCATACTTACTACTTACCAAGCAGTAATGTTACCTTGGATTAAACTAAGAATAAAGCCAAGGGCTTACTCGCTCAAAATAGCACCAAGATTTTTCTGATGTTAATGAGTAGCTCAAAACTACTTTAAAAACAATTTTGTTTGTACTGTGCATTGTAAAGACAAAGCTGGGCAGATATAAGTCTGATTTTAAAACACAAATTTCAGTTTGCAGAGAGAGCTCCCCTCTAAGCAGTTAAGGAAAAAACAGGGAAGAAAAAAAAGGAAAGGGAGAGAAGGTATCAGAGAAGAGCTTACATATTAAAGGAAATAAAGCTGTTTGAGGCTGAATGAGATCATCCAGAATCTTCAGAAAACACTTGCTTGCTGGATTTCATGTCTCCATTTTGTTTTATAACATGTTCAATGATAAATTGAGGGTACTGTTTACTTATTCAATAAAAGCAGGATGGAATAATACATTCTTCAGCCTTCCGAGAGTAGTTGATAGCTAAAGAATTGTGCCTCCAGCCGTTGCTTTCAATTCAGACATGGATACATTGCTCATCTTGAAAGCAGATAATCCCTCACATTATTGTTACATTGATTTCCTAGATCTAAAAGGGGAGACTGGTAGTGTTACAGACAAGTGACAGACAACTAACCATTTTTAACCTTTGTTGGTCAAACACCAGTAGCAGGTCACAGGAAGTTTGCTTAGTCTTTTATATGAACTTTACTCTTTTGTATTACAAAGAATTCTGAAAGTACGTCTATTAGCCAGGAACAAAAGTCGCCGAGTTAAAGATTTCCCTTTCTCTTTAGCTTTCTCTAGAAACATCAATATAAAAGTGTTCACAGAGCAGACAATTTATATATACACAAGTAAGACAGATGAAACGGACAGCTGTGCACTACATACATTGTTAAAGACATCAGCCCTCCAGACACACACACACAACGCTGAGCAGAAATGAAACCATCACACATTACAGGTGGTGTGGGAACACGTACTGACAGAGAAGACACAGCTGTCAAAGCACAGATCACACAAACAGGCAAAATGGGGCTGAGAGTCCTTGTAAGAGCACTTACAAGTAAAACTTCTCTTCCCAAACAGGGTTCAGATTCCCAAAAATTGTTTTTGTCCTCTTCTTTGTTTTACCCACTTGAACGGTTACGTATGGATCGCTGGACCCCGTCTTGTCTTTGGCCTGCAGACCCTGAGCACACACCACTGGAAGGAAAAGAGAAGGGTTACCACCACCACCCAGTAAGACAATGTGTCCGCACACCATGTGAAGCAGCAGCTCAGAATGGCCAGAGAAACAGGAACAGCACTCATGACAGCTTTTCTGTTAAGCCTTAGCTCGTGGTGCACCACAGTGCCTGGGGTAGGAGTATCTCTACCTGCTACCTCTACACTGAGCAGAAAGAGACACAGGACAGGGAAGCCCTTCCTCTCTATTCTCTCTAGCTTTACACCAATTACCTCTTACCTTAGGCTCCAAAGCAAGGCCAGGAGAACCCATGCCTCCCTCACTTACCCGTGATTGTGATCTTTGCTGACCATTTTGAGGTGCCATCAAGCACGCTCTGCTTCACTGTCTTCATCTGCTGAGCATGTGTCAATTTGCTCTCACAGAACACATCTCTAATCAAGTCAAAGATCTCCGGCTTGTTCCGCTCCCGGATTTTCATGCGATCTTTCATGGCCATGATGAAATTCTGGGTTCGGTCTTCAGCTCCATGCTTTGAGCTCTTTTCCGCTGCTCCTGTGCACCAGAAAGTACACAATGCTCATCAGAAACAGACAAAGTCATGTTTCACTGAATGTGGACAGCAGGATCAAAGCCATGAGTTACCCTCCACATGATGGCTCTTGCAATTGGATTTTACAGCCAGACTCTCCCCCCATTTCAACATACACACAAGAGAATCTGGACCACTTGGAGTTGGGAGGGGGTAAGGGAAGGGGAGTGCTGAGACTCCTCTATAAGCTGGGACCAGGTTGCTCTCCTGACAACAGGCTTGAGTTCAATACCCCTGCAGCTAAGGAAGACCCAGAAATTAAGTTCTTACTTGTAACAGCATATATCATCATGCCCGCTCCTCTCATCACCTTGCTTTGAATAAATAAATTCCTAGCTGGGCAAGCGCTAAGAAGAGGACATAGGATCTCCATTACAAATAGTATCTATGCGCTTGTCTCAGTGCTGCATCTCTGCACCATGGTGTCGTGGTTTAACCCCAGCAGGCAGCTAGGACCATGCAGCCCTTGCACCATTCTCTCTCTTCCCCCCCAGAAGGGCAGGGAGAAAAGGACAGGAAAGGAAAGGGGAAAAAACCCACTTCATGGGTTGAGATAAAGGCAGTTTAATAGAACAATAACAGAAAAAGGAAAATAACAATAATAATAATAATGGTAAAAGAATATACGAGATAAAGAAATCAACACAAGCCACTCTCACCACCCTGTGAACTGGTTGCGTAGCCCATCCTGAGAAGTGATTGTGGATTTCTGCCCCCCAGCCAACCCCCATTTATGTACCCAGCATGACGTCTATGGTACGGAATATTCCATTGGCCATTCCATTGTTCTGTCTATGCTCCTTCTCAGCTTCTACAGGAAGCTGGAAAAAGTCCTTGACTAGTATAAACATCACCTAGCAACAACTAAAGCAATATGCATTACTGACATTCCTACCAAATCTGAAACAGCAACCACCAGAAAGAAAATTAACTCTACCCCAGCTGAAACCAGGAGACGTGGAAGACCAGAAGTTCAGATGGGCTGACACGGTCAGCATTTCCTACTAATATGTGCCACGTGACTCCCCATTCAGTACAGAATCACTGCATAATCTGTGTCCCATTCTTCTGCTGGGAACCACCCTGCTTGGATCAGGCATCAAGCTGGAGGCATCCAAACTGCCTCTCTGAATCCCACTCTATTTTATCAGTTTGTAAGGAGACAACTCAAATAATCCATTCTTAGAACTGCATAGGCATAGTAACTATAACGAATACCTATAAGGCAGCAAATTCAATAGTTAAAAACTTGGGTCATCATAAGTATGGGGCACTAGTACAGGATCTAGCAGTTGGAATCACAAGAGCCAGGCATAGGGGTTTGCACTATAGAGGTGTTTAACCATAACTGGAAAAAGACAGGCCTCTGGTCACTTGCATATCTCTTACAAAATTTGAAAGTTCATATAATTATGAGATAAGAATGCTCCCACAACCAGCTACTCCCTATTCAATTTTGACAGTCATGTTTACTGTCAAAATTCAGCCACAGACTATTGTGTCAGATGTGAGGCATGTGTTAATGAAAGCACTGACATGAGCAAACAGGGCAGACAAACCAGGGGGTGAAATGAAAAGCAGGAACCCAAGATTGCAAGCAGTCTCTCTACATGCAGTCTGCAGTGATTTCAAGTTACGATCTTAGATTAAGTCAAACCAGTACAAAAGTCCTGTGAACACACTCAATCATAATATTTCTGTTTAGTTTAACATGCTTTTGCTTGTTTTTCTTTTCTGGGATAGTATAATTAAAGTAAGCTTTGTCCTAGAAAAATGATCTTCATCCAAGTATTCACCAAATATTAAATTACCTTAAAAATATTCATTTAAGCAGGTGCAAATGTGCGCAAAGGGAGCCATCAATGACAAAGATACATAAAACTGTTTTCTTCTGGAAGAAGCGGGCAAATATCATATCTGGAGCACCTTTAATATAAGGCATTACACTTTTGCATACAAAACAGTTTCAGCAAGTAGTGACCAAACATGAATAAAGTTCTACGGACACACACACATAAAGGACCCTTAGCAGTACAACGTAACAGGCAACCTTGTTAGCAGACTCGACAGGGTGCCCAGTGACTAACACTGCCTGAAGACATCCATTTCTAGAGCCTTCAATCTTACACCTTTCACCGTTACTAAATTCACTTCAATAAAGAAACAGAACTCAATTATAACTTCCACTATCCAAACCAAAAAGAACAAAAACACAGTTTGGAACAGACTGTGACTGCTGAAGTTTCAGAAGTTCATTAAGGACACTGCATACCAAGGCATGCTATTAAAGACCTGGGTATAAAACAAGCCATAGCTCTGCAATACCTGATAATTATTTTTTCATTTCACTTGCTAAAGGGTTGATGTTCACTATTTCATTTAGTACAATAAAATGTATCAGCCCCAGAGTTCCCTATTGTTGGCTTAAGATGAAATGAAATCAAAATACTGGAATTAATTACACAGTCCCTTCTGTCTCTACTCAGCAGTGATGAGGAACTAGCACCACCCAAAGTGATGTATCAGGCAATCATCCAGCTGTAGACCCAACATTTATTAAAGGAATATGAAACCGAAATGATACCAGGGGCTATACTTTGAACTTCAGGTAAGAAGTGCTATTCAGCTTTAACAGAACTAGGTGATGGAGGTGGACTCTACACAGTATATGCAGAGCTACAGAAAATTACTGGGAAACTGAGAAAGGCCAAGCTGAACAATTTGCCTTTCCTAGCTGGAATTCTGAAATCTGTAGTGATCTAAAGAAACCCAATCCTGCCCTGACCTTTCTAACCTTAAGGAAATTAAGCAGCAAATTCAAACATTAAGAACTCACGTTGTACATAACCGGAGTGCTCTATTTCAGAACCATTTTCTAGAAAAACTACTAGCTAGGCAGCTTGCAAATATAAGTGTTTCACTGTTGATCACTGACATGGGGCAAGAGTTCTCTCAGTTCTGGAGTGGCATGGTCTACATCATTGCCTTAATGCAAGCAGTCCAGGAGCATCAAACGATGCTTTAGAATGCAAACTCAGACAAATGGAAGAATTCTAGTCAAAAACATGTTTAACATCCCCATCACCTCCAGAGACCTTGCACAGTGGGGTCATTTATCCCTCTGCAAGGCTAGCAGCAGTCCAGGGTATCCTGGGTTGTAGGACGTGCAAGCCATGTCACACAGATATCTAGGTAGCCCTCTCTTTTGTCACCTCTAAGGCTTGGCTCAGCTTCCTGACTTTCAGACGAACTCCCCCACCTCCATCCATGCTACTCCCCCACTCTGCCCAGATAATCTGCGCAGGTAAGAACACTCCATCATTCCTTCCCTGGGAAAGGTCTCTCTTTCCCTGCAGAGGCTGCACCTGAACTGCAGTGCAAAAGATCAGACAGGCACCTTATTTAATAATACAGACTAATAAAGAACAGAAAAACCCTCTAACTCGACAACACACTCTTTCTTAATTTTAACACCTGGTTGTTGGTACAGAACGACCAGAATTTTCAATATAATCATCGGGAGACTAACTACCTGTAATGTACATGATAAAAACCCAAAGCATGTCACTCATACTGGATGGCAGAGGATGCTTTTCCTGCTATTGGATCTGGATAGTATTTATCGAGTTGCAAAAACAAGGTTTTGGCCAGTGGATCTGCTTTTCAAGTAGTCCTATAAATGGCAATAGAACAGCACAGGAATATACAAGTACTGTGCACAGCATCATACAAATGGTACGGGGCTTTTCTTCTCTCTTCCTCTCTGGGTCTGAATTGAGTCAATTTATGACTGGAAACAGAAAGCAAATATATCTATCTTGGGAAGTGTATTGATACAGCTATTAGCAAACCACCAGTGCTGTTACCCTATGCTTTAACAGGAAAAAGTCAAGAAAGCAACACTGGCAGGATAGAAGACAGCTGTTCAGTAGGCGGATAATGCTTAGAAATTATATATTCCTGAAACTTAAAATAGATATTCAAGTTTCAAATAAAGGTATCCTTCCTCCTTCTGTGCAAATATTTTCCTACATAGGATTCTGGGAGCAAACAAGTGTTCATCACCATGGTGTCTAATCATCATTCAACCCAGAAGCCAAAATGATTATCACAAGAGTGACTTAATTGGTCTCACTAACAGTCCACTCACTGAGCTGTCTCTGGACTGCAGTCTCTAAATTCAGCGTGCAACACACACAAGTTTCTCATCCAAAAAGCAACAAACATGCCTGAATTCCAGTCCCCAGTCAAGCAGAACTGAACAGCTCCAGAGGGGAACCGTAACCCCAGGAGCCAGAACAGTACCAAACACAGAGCATTCAGAAGCAGCCTGATAGCTCATGTGAAGTTCTCCAAGATTTGTTACTCCAGCACACCATAAAGAAGCACTAATAAAGACATACAGCTAATCTCACTCACAACACAGATTTCATGTTTGACCATAGTTTGAAACTTGAAACCTCATTCCCTTTCAAGATCTCCAGAGGGCCAAATTTTGATATCCCTGGACAACTTCTTTTCTCAGGTTTAACTGTAATTTACTGAGGACTAGATCAGCATCACTACAAAAAAAAAAAAAAAAAAAGCCCAAGACACACTTGCAGAAACAGATTACGATGGCTTTTCAAATGCTAGCCCAGAACTGTACAGGCCTCTTTCACTACGACGTTGCTAGCATAACGTCCTTCCCTTCCACCCTCTTCATAATTTTGCTTACTTCTCTGCATCTGTTCCTTGGTATCCTACACATCCATCCTCAGATTTACTTTTCCTTTGATAACAACATTGCCAAGCCCATTGTATTTTAGTTAGTACTACACCAGTGCTCAGGGGAAGAGACAAAAGCTCTTTTTCCAAAAGCTTTGCATGCCACGAGGCTTATAAAGAACATCCCTCCATCCATTTTCAGCCAAGTAAGAAAGGAAGTGTACTTATGCAGCAGAGATTTCAAGTACTTTCAAGAATAGCAGAAGGCTAAAAAGAGAACATCTTCCCTTGAGCAAGCACTTATGAGTTTATGATAAAAAGGTAAGCGCCCCATCATCAGAATATTATCTTCTAAATACCTACAGTAGAGATACATCACCTCAGACAAACAACCTGGTGCCAACAGAGCCATAAACCAGATGGCTGCAGTACACATGCCACAACTGATTCCAGTTTACTGCACTTCAGACATTGCCAATTCAAGGAACAGCGCTGCTGAACTGGTCTGCAAATGGATTTTGTTTCATATTGCAACAAAGCATTGCTAAATTTGAGTATTTTGTCACTACAGTCCCACACATTTGTTGACTGTATCAGAAACCCTCTACATTTTTAAATAATTGAGTAAGAAAAACACTCTCAGCACAAATAACCAAACTTAATTCTAACAGACTTGAGGAAATAGATCCTTTTATTTCCCACAGAAAGGTACTGAAGGATAGAATATGGATAAACAGCACATTCGGATCCTCAGGAATAAAACCCCAGTTGTCTAGTCAAAATTTCAAGTCATAGACAATGGAACTGTACTTGTGACCAGCCTGAAAATTCATTTTACTCCAATGCAACATTTTCTGGAAGAATTACACAGACTGAATTGAAGATATATCCTAAGGCATCAAGGTATAATCAATAGAATTGTATTTGTTACCAGCCTGAAAATTCATTTTACTCCAATGTAACGTTTTCTGGAAGACTTAAATAGACGTAAGTGAACATGTGTCCTGAGAATGTTGGCTTTTTTACTTGACAGCAACAATAAAGCTTCTGTTAGGAAGAAACCCCTCCTGAGTTCAGTATACAAGAAAGTTTTGTCTGGAATTTATTGGATCTCTAAACCATTGCTTGTCCCCCAGAAGCCCCATTTCTCATTCCTCAAGAATGGCCCATGCTCTTCAAACATATATAAAAATTAATTTAATTTTTCTATATTCTTCTGGCCTGGTGGGTTCCAATTAGAAGGATTTTAGGATGATCATTCCAAAGCAAAGAATACAGTTGCATGAAAAAGCCTTTTAACAGATTTCTAGTATCAATAACATTTGTTTTCCCAGCCCAGCAGCACATCCACGTATTGGCCTCACCATCTTCTTAAGTTCTCAATACTATCTTCCCTCTGCCTCCTCTGTCTTTTAATTACACAATTGTCGTCTTCAGTTTCCTTTACATCTCTACCCCAGATGATGGTACCCACCACACTCACCCTGCATACCTCCACAGACCCTGAGGTCACCATCTCTGCATCTTCCCTGTTCTCATGCTGGGTAGCTTTCAAATAACTCAATAAAGATTTTGTTTGGTTGGGTTTTACCTTTCTACAGGCGTCACAAGTTTTGAGTCCAGTGTACTCAGTTGTTTCCCCTCTGTTTCTTTAACTCTGCATGCTGAAGTATCTTGTGTTTACATTTTGAAAGGAAATGTGCAAAGAAAACATCTGCAATTCCCTGAATAAAATAACAAGTTCTTATCTAATGCTTTGCCATATATGAAAAGTAGAGTTGTTTCCAGTTGTTGCTTCTATTCCACAGAAAAGTGCAGACTATTGCCATCACCACATCCCACAGCCCATTGCATAAACCTATTTAATTCCAACCAGAGATTAGAAAACCTGTCCCCATGGTTATTCTTCAGAGGCTGTTCCAGAGAGACTCAGTTTTCATCACTGAAGTTGTCTTCTACTTCCACCTTTAATTTTTTCTTACAGCAAATTTACTCCATTTTTTTCTTTTGTAAACAGTAAGCTTTAAACAAGACCATCTTCCTCCCTGCTGCTTATCTCCCTCTTCCCCAACATAGCTCAGGCATAAACAGGTTCAAACAAGGACTAAACCAATTCACAGAGCTGTCACTGCCAGCTATTAAACATAGCATCTACTGCTCAGAAAAGCTGGATAGCTGCAAGAGCAAACCAGAGTCATAGGAGCTCTACACGCACGTCTTACACCTCCGCCTTGGGCTCTACAACATCGCTTTAGAAACTTTCTATTGGGACAGACCTAGTAAGGCTATTTTTCTTTTTTGAAGGAGCATCGTTCCTGTCCTCCCCCTGTCCCACACTGCCAAGCCTTTCTTTTGAAAGATTAACAAACTCATACCAGCCTCTCTCAGGACATTCTTATATTTTTCCCATTACCATTGAACTCTCTCCAGTACCCATTCCCAGTGGGAAGCCTCCCTTCTTGAACGTGGACAGCCACAGCTGTCCTCTGCAGGAATATATTTCTTCTTAGTCATTAGCTATTTCCTAAATTTAGTTTTCTATTATTTTTGACTTCATGATCTGTAAAACAGCTTTGTGCCCATTTCCTCGCTGCTGCTGGCGCGAACCTAATTTTCCTCTGCTCTCCAGAGCATTTTCCCCATACTGAGATATCACAACTCCATTGCAATATTATGACATCTTGACATGCATCTGAATCAAGCCTGGATGCACGTATCAGCCGCTTTTCATCTCAAATACTGAAAATCACCCGTCAGTAGAGGGTTCTGGTGTACTCCAGAAACACATAAAGTTATCCTGAGTCTAACTGACCCTCTAAATCAGGTTTTGACAGAAAAATGAGTTACGGCTTAAACTACATTCTCCTGAACTAACTGCAACACAGTGGCTCTTTGCTTAGTCACAAAATGATTGCAACAAAGCCAAGGTGTCAATGGTGCAATTCCTTGAACGCTATAAACTGTAAAGATCACCTCGCAACCCTCAAAGACCAATCTAGAAACACTAAGCAACTGAGGAGGAACAGAAATGTTTCACCAGCATCAGCTGCGTCTGATAAATATGCCATTGCAAACAGCCCCAGTCCTAACTATGAATTATTTAAAATTCTGCACCCATCAAAAATACAAGCATAAACAATGTCCATTTGGGGTCTCAAGATAAGTCATGAGAAAAACAAATGACCTATGAGTCACTGGTATCCCTCGCTGGATCATCCAATCTGGCTTTCCTGAACAACTAGAGCCTGCGGCAGATACAAGATTTGATTCTCTATATTCCTGTAATCACTGACATGGATTTGCAATAAGTCTGTTTATACTTCACAAACTTTTTTGATTCTTTAGACTTAGTCCATCAAGCTGGAACGCCAAGAAAATCAAGAGTGAACAGAAACAGCCCCACCTTCCTACTCAAGATTTAATACACATGGCAGAAATTTCTATTCCATTTAGACCAAGATATTTTGTTCTCAAGCAGGAACATAAATTTGAGACCAAATCAAGAAACTGTTTTAAAAGCAAATAAAAATAACCTGACCAAGCCAGCTGCCCAAATTAATACTTTCTCTCTCGTTGTTTTTTTTTCCTTTAATCAAAATCCTTTTAAACTACTCCATTGTTTGTGTAAGCTCTCATTTATTCTGCAATGTCACAGCTCTTTGAAGAGCTCTTCTTTGAAGTGAGGCATTAGTTTTTGAACATGGCAGAAAAAACAACAAAATAAACAGAAACGCTAGTCAGCAGATGAAATACTGCCCATATACTCAAATAACATCTTCCTATCGGACCCATCATCTGTACTGGCTCAGCCCCAGGTCTCTAAAGCAATTCAGCCAAGAGACTCTACTATTAAAAACACAAAATGCCTTGGCAATCTGGACTTGGTACAGAGAATCCAAGCTAAGTCCACAGACTCCGTTCCCTAAGCAGGAATCCAGTGCCACTATGAAGAGCTTAAAAGAGTAAAACAGGCTGATGGTTAAAACAAGCAACCTGACTGGGAAAGCAGGGCAGGAGGGACAGAACAAAAGTCAGAGTATCCAGCCTAGTACTCTATTCACCCAGCCCACTACCTCTCTTCCATGCAGGATATATTAGCAAATACACCACTTGAGCTGACAGATTAAATATTACATGGCTTAAAACCAAATAGATGTGAAACAGTCAAGAATTAAACCTTCTTTCAAAGCACACCAAGCACAATGTCGCAAAGAAGTTCTGTGTCAGCGGAGCCATCTGTGGCCACAGGGCAATGGGGTTAAGTTTAGCCCAATGGCACCTTTTCAGAAAATATGCAGTCATTTTAATAAATGCATCGTCACATAGGGATCCCCTATACGTTTAGGAAAGCTCTGATAAGACTTTTGGAACAGCCGCACTCCACTGGCCACTACTCACTCTGTAAGCAGTCAGCGTTGAGCAAGTCTTGGCACTTCTCATGGCACTTGACTCCACATTCACCGCAGCGCATTCCCTGCCGTGCAATACCCCACAGCAGCCCCTCGCATTCGTAGCAGTAGGTAGGAGTTGTGGCTGTCCACACTTCAAAGTTGTGCGGGGTTGTACAAGAGATGGGGTAAATTAAGGCTTGCAAGGTCTTTTTGTAGACATGAGATTTCTGAAAGGCAAGAGCACACATAAACCAACATCCAGGAAGGTGACCAAACCTATTTTTGATGGTTAACACATGACTTGTAAGGGAAAAGGCATGAGCAGTGTAATAAATTGACATATTTGAGGTAGACAAATTTATCAAACTTTTACAAGCAGTAGCAGAGGACACCCTTCCAAAAATGTTTCTCCCAGCATTTAAAAAAGTGGAGGAGATGGAAGAAAAGAATTAAGTTTTGTGGATGAGGGATATCTTGCACAACGCAAATTTCACACACTGTCTCCCATGGTAGATAGCACAGAAGGAAATGGTAAGATTACATTTTTCAGGATGATATTGACACATTAAATGTTATTTTTTACATGTTTGGTTTCTTTAAACAAATGATACAAGAAGCTTTGCATCTATATTTTTAGACATCTGTGAAGCTGGCTCTGCATCCCAGAGAGCCACATTCCCTTAATTTGCTTACTAAAAGTTAACAGGAGCCAAGCAACCCTCCCACTTACCAGCTCTTCATCTTTGAGAGATGTTCTAGTGGCCATTGCTGAGGTAATTCCGGCTTTCCGGGACTGAACCAGTGACTAAGAAGGAAGAAAGTTTGTTATTCACCACCAATATTCAGAAATGCACTGGCATTACATGCCCGGAGATGTGATCAAGAAGACTGTCATCCCAGACACCAAACCAGCAGCCTATTACATTCAAGCTGGTTTCTTAAATGATAGCTCACATTTCAGAAGAGTCAAATACATACTTTGAAAGGTCTCCAACTTGTTTCCATCTGCCCACAACCAGTCTCACTCTGGTAAATTTTTATTTGTTTCTCTGGTAAGAATTGTCAATGAAACCTGGGTTCACATCTCCACTTCTGTGTTCTGGTAGCAATGGTTAATTCTGCTATTGCCTAATGTCACTACGTGGGACTCTTCTATATCTAACTTCATTCATAGCCAAAAGGAGATTATTTCATCGGTTTTACAACAGACTCAACACCCTCAAACATGACAGTGAAAGGGTTACAAATAAACAGGTTAAAAAAAGAACAGACTGGGCTGGGAGCACAGGTCTGAATGTGCTAATGTATCACATTCACTGGCCATCACTGAATACAATGAACAGCATTTTCTCCTCAAAACTGCTTCCTTGACATCATGCCAATGCTACATTCTGCAGCCTTGGGCAGAACAGGGCAGTGCCTTTGCAGCACCTCACACTGGCACATAAAGGATTTCTTCAGCAAACCACTGCAGTTAGATGAAGGCAAAGAAGGAAATCGATGCTAGCAACACCTGGTTTGAAATCATCAAACCCTATCAGAAACCTCCATTTACGCTCTGATTCATGCTGTTTGAAGGCCGACTGAAAAAGTTCATTCCATCAGTGATGGACCAGGTCAGAGTGCTGGATGCACACACACTGCAATACTGCAGGTTCAAAGTAAAAAGCTAAAAAGCAGAGGGAAAATAAGGTAAAATAATTTTTGTTTCTGGTGAAGACTTGGTGGATAGTCTTTAGCTCCACTTACCATGGCCTGTGGAGAGAGAGAATGAAAGCATACAAAGGAAGTAACAGAAGTTAATGCCATTATCACGAAGATTTAAGATACAAACAGTAAGACACATATTAAGCTTTCCACGCATAAGCTGGCAGAGAATTGCATGCATCTTTTCATAGGAACTACAGGATATGGAAACTTTGGTCTTTCAGCTGTTACAGCATTTCTCTCAAGCATGAAATTGCTACGTGTCCTGAACACAGCCAACAGAAAACCATTTGTCCCGCAAAAGCCTTATTTCACCATATCACACAAGCATATGAAACTTGTCCTTGTTACTTGCTTGGTTCTTGTGCTTCCTCAGTGCAGAAGCCTACTGGCAATATTGCAAATTACTTTAAAAATCCAAGCACATATGCTCGTTTATCTACCCTCTGAAATTCCAACCTTCTGGCAAGTTGCCAAACCTCACATGGACGTTATAACTTTACCCAAAGTATGTGATTTTTAGGAAAACATTTAAAAATAATGCAGGCCTAAAAATAATCAAATATTCTGTGTAGAATAAAAAGGAAAAATAATGTGAAAAATGTCTTAATTCTGCCAAAAGAATGAAACTCTCTATGAAACCATAGCTCATTCTCACTGAGATTTTTCCAAGAACAACTCTTAACCCATTACTGTAAGAATTAATTTAACTAAACAGGAAACCTTCAACTTCTTGAAGTGACAATGAATGTTACCATATGTGAAAAAGTAAAGCCCCTTGCATTAATGGCTGTGTGGCAGAAGAAAAATCTCTTACCAGATCACTGACAAGTGGAATTGGCTTTTTTTTGCGTAGATCAGGCATGCTATCAATGCCATAGAGACCACCTGCAGGCCTGGAAATTCAGGAGAAAAAAAGAAGGTTAAAAGTCCCATCAGCAGCGAGAGACAAAAAAGAGATGACCAAAAAAATTCCTTAAAACATCAGTCTCCTTGCTAATGTCATAGTTAATGAGAACAGGAAGAAATCAGTTCACTGCAAATGCAACTTAGTAAGAAGCCAAACTTGTTAACACACCGAAAAAAGGTCTATTTCCCATTCTCAGTTCTGATGTCTGAGCTAGCTCAGAACACGCTGGGCACGTGCTTGCAGAGCACCCAGTGCTTGAGCATCACTGCTGCCACCACAGTGGGTTAAGGCAGTCTTATCCCCACTGCTTCTGTGGGACACAGGTTTGGCAAAAACACTTAGCCAATGGCAGAACCAGAGCTCCATGACTAATTCACACGTGGCTTAGTCTGTAGTAACTGAGCCTCACGTCTCTGCTTTCAGACGTTCCTTATGGAGAGCTCATTTTATAGTTTACCACTGGCATTGAGCATCATGCCAGGAATCACAGAATCAAGAATGGCAGGGGTTGGAAGGGACCTCTAGAGATCATCTAGTCCAACCCCCCTGCCAAGGCAGGGTCACCTAGAGCAGGTTGCACAGGATGGCGTCCAGCGGGTTTTTAATATCTCCAGAGAAGGAGACTCCACCACCTCTCTGGGCAGCCTGTTCCTGTGCTCTGCCACTCTTTAAAGTAAAGAAGTTTTTCCTCATGTTGAGATGGAATTTCCCTTGTTCCAGTTTGTGCCCATTGCCCCTTGTTCTGTTGCTGGGCACCACTGAAGAGTTTGCTCCCATAAGGAAATACTTCAGAAACTTGAAAACATCCTGTCTCTGGTCTTTCTCCATCCCCTTTCTCTCCATTTAGTTAATTTAGGGCTGGGGGTGCGAGGAGGGGGATGCTTTACTGGAGGAAGCAAAATCAGCCAGAAGATTATACTTAAGGAAATGTAAAGTTAATGCTAAAAACAATTAAGTGTTCATCATCTTCACGCAAAACAACCCAGATGTTCCTGCCTATTGTTGGCTGGGAGGAAGCATGTCAAAGCAGATCAGCCCAGGGACAGGACGCTGCTACTCATCATCTGATTCTAGGCTACAAAATACTTAATCCTGGCCCTCGAGGTCCATATCATTATTAGGAAAAATCTCACATCTGAGGAGAAAGGAGATTATTTTTATTTCTGTAAAAGGGACTGTCTGTGATGCTCAGTGTTTCAAACCATGCAGACCTCTACATACAAGAGTTACCATTCGCTGGTGGAAGTGGCAAGGTAGCAAAAGAGCCATTACCCCAGCAGTACTGGGATCCTGCAAAAATAAACACTATACCCTGCTTCCTTCCCGACAAGACCAGCCTGAATAATTGCATCTGGATCCTGCCATGCACTGGTAACACTGCACAGATTTAAGCCTGTGCTTGAAGAAGGTCTGTTAATTCAGTTTAAAGGCCCCAAGTATATCATCTCCATTGCCTTAAGAAAATTGTTTTTGCTGAGGTTGGGAACTGAGCATCTATTTCTCTGCTGTTGTGTCTATCGTATTTGTCCCAAACTAGAGAACAGACCTGTGATGTGACTCCCTCCCTGTAATGAACACCCAGTTGCCAGCCAAAACCCACAGCCCCTCTCAGTCTCTCACTCAACTTCCCCATCTCCACGCTCTTCTCATGCCTTACTAACACTACAAATATGGTTCCAAGGCTTTTTTCTTTACTATATATTTTTCTTCACTTCTTAGATATAAAGAAACCTTTTGCCTCTCTAACCTTAGCCATTTGTTTTCACCCTGTACCATGCTGGCTTACAGCTTTTTGCAGTTGCATCATAAATTGGCTGGCACTTTTAATCTATGTATTTTGCTGATTTGGTACACCACAACCAGCTGAAGGGCTTTAGGACACCACAGCTACAGGAAAGAGGAGTATAGGTCACACTGTTCTTACTGCAACAAAAGATACACATGGAGCTACCCTTTAAAACAATCTAGGAAACTAAACTGCCACTACAAATTTGCACATGCCATGAAAATTGGGAGACTGGTAAGTGACAAGAGGCCACTTGCACTCCTCAGCAAGCAGGGCCTACTCAAACCCCCTCTGAATACAGCCACAAGTCAAAAAAAAACCATCAAAGGTGACCAAACCTACGTTATAGCAGACTCTGCTCTAAGATGGACAAGGATATCACGGCACACACAAGGCTGTGTCAAAGAGGGAAACAGTCTATTATATACAGAAACATGCCATAGCACTGTAATGGTAAAATTGACTTTTTCGACAGGGTGTAGGAGGGTGACATGTCCGAGGCACGGCGGAGTTGACAGCCGCTGCTGGCTGAACGAGCCTGGTGGGAAGGTGAGCAGTCACGTGTAACCGCGCGAACTGCATCGGCTCTGCATGCAGCGTGAGTCACATCTGCACCGCAGCAGCGTGCACGGCTCTCTGTGCTCCTGCACGACGAGCACAAACACCCGCAGTCAGCTGCGACAGCTAGACCTCACAGCTGGGAATGGAAGACGAACTCGGACATGAGAAAGGTGGAGATTTACAGCCGTTAATTAAAACTCCTGGAATCTTCAGCCATGAATGAGAACAGTTTTCCAACACTGGAAATCCCTACAGCAAGGCTACATGGTGTTTTCGCTAAAGGTTACCCTCATTTCCAACAGAGAATTACAGAAAAACTTACTGCCCAAGTTACACCGCAATAATCTCTTCTGGCTTATTATAGAAAAATTTGACCCACATCAAGAAATAAGAAATATCTGCATAAAGTTTTTATATTGTCAGAACTCAGCACATTCTTGCTAGGATCAAACATGGAGTTTTGTCTGCTGTCCTAATATTACAGAACCTTTCCAATACTAGTAATACTGTTTTGGGGTAAAATAGGTGTCACAGAAGCCTACCCATATGATGCCAAGAATTCCAGTATCATTTAAATGACAATACAGCTTATTGGTAAGTTTTGAGTCAAAGATTTGTGTCAAATTATTTGAATTATGAAAGCATACGTGAAATAGAAAGGGAAAGTCTATAAGCAGAAAAGATGCAATAAAATGGTCACAAGTAAAAATCCACAGTCTCTGGTCCTGCTGAAAGTCAATGCCACAGCTGGGAATTTATACTTCTTTTTTGCACGATTTCCAAGGATTATTTTTTTATAATTCAATTGAAAGGGAACTGTGAATACTCTGACATTTCCCAGGAAAGAAAAACATTAAAATTGCATGTTTTATAAATTCAGGATGAGCCTAAACAAGTTATTGTGCTTGAGAAATGTGTCTAGTTACAACATGGTTTGTTGCAAAATATTATGATAGGCTGAGGTTTATGATAGAACCAGTTGTAAGCCAGACTGACAGCAAACAAGACTATTTGAAAGGTGCTTGTATTCACTACTGAAGAGAGGTATCCCAGTATCTAGATAGTTATACACTCAGATGACCTGCTTTTAGCTTGTTAATATTTAAAAAAAAAAAAAAAAAAAAGAATTTTCAGTAACAATTCTTAATTTTCAAAATTATTCAGCTTGTGTTTTCAGCTACCTCTGTCTCTTTATTCAAGCACAACCTCTACTTTGCTTAACAAAATTACAATGTTTGCACAGACAGAAGTACTGACAGTGCCTCAAATATGCGCATTGTAGCTTTATATGTAATAGGGTAACTCTCCTCTGCAATGCATGTAATATTTATACCATTATTATGGAGTGCTGTATTGAGGAGTGAATAGCATTTCTGCATGAGAAGATGATTTGCACTAATAAATAAAATATGTAGATATGAGATATTACACGCAGAGATTGATCCATAATACTAATTGTACGTTTTTTGGAAGCTATCTCCCCAAAGCCAGGATTACAAATGGAGCTACTTTTAGCATTATGCCAGAAGTGCAAATAGCTTGAAGCATGTATTCATCTTTTAATACAAGTTTTATTAGATGGATGTTTCCATTAAATCTTGAAAATTTAAGCAAGCAGAGATGGTTTGCAATGACAGAAGGTGATTACTTCCTTCAAAGGACACTACTTCTCCAATCTTTGTATGAAAGAACTCCAAATATAAGTGCTTTAATATACTTTGCGGCTAATAAGCCACAACGAGGCCAGCAGTGGAATTAAAGGTTCACCACCCACAACCACCTTTTCTGGAAATCCCTTGCATGTGGGGATACAGTGAATAAGCTAAACTTTTTTCAAAACTGCATTAGCCAGCCAGTTTTGTCATAGCTCACATAGATAGGACAAAAAAATCACAGACTAAAGCAAACATTGCTTTGAATTGACAAAACACATTTTTAAGTATTTCAGGACTGGGACTTTCAGGCTGGGAAACCATTTTGTCTGCGTGAACCAATAAACTCAGTACATTGTGTCCTTGTTAAAGCAGGAAAAAGTGCTGTGTATAGATAGAATAAATCACTGTCTTCTGCTCCTGCTAATTGCCAGTTTTCCAGCAGCCTGCTCACAGAAGTCCCGGGCTCCTTAGGAAAGTGCAGGGTTGCTAGGCAGCTCCAGGCATCCGCAGGTGTGGAGCACGCTTTGCAGGAGTACCAGCGCCGCAGAACAATGACTCCAAAAGCAGAAAGCCATGTAATGAAGCTTCTGATTTAACTTTGCATTTTATTAGGGAAGCTTCCTTCAGTAGTATCAGAATTAACTTATGTGTGTGGCAAGCCAATCTATTCCTGAGATTTCAGGGCAAATCTGCTTCTAATGAGTGCACCACCACTAAACCGTATCGCCCTAATCACGTACAAGGCACATAACCTAGCAGCTTGTAAAACGTGTCACTGTCTTTTTTTCCCAGAGCGGATTCTAAGGAAGCTACCATGCTGGCACCTATTATGCAGAGTATCATGCTGAAATTACACACAATCAGAATTTGTCTGCTTGATTTGCTGCAAGTAGTGTTGCAGAGAAAACACACAGCCTCTCACTTTCACCTGTGCAAAAGAGGCATGATGACTGCTGCTTTAAAAATTACAAACTGCAATGATTTCCAGAGCTACTGCAGTTTTGACTACTACAATGACCACAGAAATCATGGCAAAGACAGAAGACTTCCACAAAACTACTTCATTCTTCTAAGAGCAAAAGACACAACAATCTTTCTGAGCTACTCTTTCCCTTCCCTGGTGCCATCAGTGATTGATTCAGGAAAAATCCAGACCACTCTGTGGTCCTCAGTAAGATTTACTTAATACTGCTGCCATAAGCACGTGGCACCATCACGTTACAGATTATACGCTGGAACTATAACTTTTTTCTTAACCACAGATCTCTTGAAGAGCTGCACAGCCCACCTCCAGCTGTTTAAGAGCAGACTCTGAAATAGAGCAGCAGCCTGGCCCTAAGTGAGGCATGGTCCTAAAAACATCAGAAGCGCTGCTTTTACTTCGGTTGAAATGCAGACCTTAAAGTACACTGTAATTATAAACACAGGGAAACAAGGTCTCAAAATACCACTTACCCTCCTTTGAGCCAGGGTGGTTTTGATGGATCAGTCTCATCTTGACCCTTAAGTGGGGGAAAGGCAAAGAACAATATAAAATTAGTTTCTGAAAACACCAGAAAAAGTATTCAGGTTATACTGTCAGGACAGGGTAACAGTCCACACTGCATGCAGGCAAATGCATACAGAAACTTATTTGAGCACCTCCAATGACCAACATGTCAGGACAAGCCATACAGACACAGAGAGGCTATGTGATTTCATTGAACATCTAGAACCAGGACCAGAAGAGCCTGTTCAGTGCACCTCCTCTTTCAAAAGGCAGCCTCGAAGACCAGCTTTTCCTTTTTTTCCAGCCCAACAAAAGCATGAGTTACCAGAGAGCTTCTGTTACTACAGGTCACCACTTAACGTGAACATGGTCATAATGAGGATGTTATAAATTAAAAGCACCTGTATGAAATGCACAAATGACAAGAAACTTTGCAGAAACAGTCGTGAACTTTGTGCATGCTCCAATGCAAAGACTTTAGCCCCCTAAGCAGGGAGGTCCCATTGCAGCTCCACCCATTCATATACAAATGTTTAATTTCCAACGGGTGTCAAACAAGGGCCGTCACTAGCAAGATGACTGCAGGTGAACTGGGATCTCACAGTATGACAGAAAACACCACAGACTGCAAATATGAGGATTCATATTCATGAATTCAATCCATGTTCTTATGTTCATATTAGGAGTGTATTTATAGAGCAATGTTTTGTTTCTTTGACAAATCTTCAGTGGACTGATTACAGCTGGGAAGTGCTTAAACACTTGCAACGTACCTGGAGGAAACGAAAGGTTTTGGATAAGGGGAGAATGGTTTACTTATAACTAGGGAACTTTTTGTTCCAGCTTACAGTTCATACATTCTCCTGCACTCCCTGAAAGAAAAGCTGGTTTCAAACAGGACTAAGAAAGACACGCTGCTAACAGTTAATGCTCCAACCTCAGATAATCACGTCTGCCAAGAGTATAAAGAGGCTGCAACTTGCACACAGTGGAAAACCATGTATTTCCAGCCATGGGACTCTCAACCTGAGAATCATAACAAAGTGGAGGAGTATCTGTCAGGAAATAAGCTCCAGTTTCATGTAAGATAAAAGAACACAGCCCCAAAAGAAAGATTTTTTTTTTTTTCTTTTTTTGGCCTCTGCTTTGGATGAGCTGTGCAACCTCAGGTTGTTCACAGGTCAAAGACAAGGTCTCCCAAGAACAGCAGAAATAACCAAGGAAAACAAGTTTCTATTTGAGGTCTCAACTTGTACAGCAGCAAAAGTCCAAACATTTTTATTTGTTAGCCCTACAACTCCAGGGCTAGGCAGATCTGAAGACTACATATATTTTTATTATTTTATTTTTAAACAGGCATGAACAACATGACATTACCCGTAATTGAATGGACACTCCAGCTTTTCTACGTGATCGCACAGGCCTGCAGAGCAGGCGGGAGCCCAGACCCACAGTCTAGCACAGATGCGTTTTTCCCCATAGCCGGAACAGCGCACCAGGATCCAGGCTTATGCGGGAAGGATCATGCTCTACACATCTCTGCTCCAAGCTATGCTTCCAGAACCCCTCAGCCTTGAGGGGTTCCAGAACCCTGCATTTCCTCTGGAGGGATCTGAATCAACTGCTGGTCAAGAGAGGAGATTTCATGAAGCAAACGCAACCAGATCCTTCAGAGCGCACAAGGCAGGACATCCCTTCCTTTGCCTTTGAACACTTGGAAGAGCTGTGGCTAGAAAGCAATCCAAAAATGGAACAATGTTTTATATTGGACTGAGCTTGACACCGATTGGTTCAGCTGCACTAAATGACAGAAAATGACAAACACAAACATGGCAACATTTACTGGCAAAAGGAATTAGTGTCACAGGGTCTTCCGTCAGTTTATCTGAGAAACTCTAAATATAAGCAGCCAATATTTGAGACATTTATGAGACCATAAATGGCATGGGCAATACTGCAGCGTGGAGACCACAAGAGCCTCAAGAACTCTGTTCAGGGGAAGATGATCCAGGGAAAGCTGTTATTTAACTGAGCAACAACGATTTCCTGCAGGCAACCACAAGTCAACAGAGAACAGCCAGAAGTGTAGATGCCATGTGGAAGCATGATCAGGAAACAAACCTCCACCACCTCCCAGATTTTGAGACATGTCAAGTAAAAATTACCGAGAGTTCAGATAAACTGTACTTCTGCTCATTTATTTCAGCTACTTTGGCCAAGCCTTTTAGACATGCAAATAAAAACAAGAAAAGTGAAAGAGCTTCTCTAGGGTCCAGATTAAAAGTCCTCTTGGTCCAACAACACAAAACAAAAGAAAGAGCTTTCAGTAAGTGACAATATTGATGCAGAGGCAAGGCGGGTGATGGCTGTGTGGAAACAGGAGTTATCACCTGCTGCAAGCAAAGTAAAGAGGTAATTTGCTCCAGGCAGCATTCTCCCTCAGAAAATGCCAAGAGAACCAGCACCTGACATCCATCAAATGAGGGCCGGTGCCTGAAGACTGTAGAAGAGCCAATGAAGTACCCACCGTTAAGGTGTGTGGGGGAAGGAGGGAAATCTGATGTAGACTAGCGTAAACTCATCATTGGCTTCAACAGCTTGAAAGGCTTCAGAGCAAACATAAGGAAAGAATTAACATGGAGGCAGTTGGAAAACAGGAAAAAAAAAAAATAGTGTACACCGGTTAGGAAAACTTTTTCTTTTTTTTGTTTGACAAAGCAACCATTTTTTGTTAGACCATAAAATGAATTATCAACTGAATTTTCATTTCAACAAAAAACTTTGGATGCAATGCCATGTGACATTAATAAGGCCCAATAAGCTGAGGAGGAGTACGGAGCTTTAAGGTGGGTAAACAAGTAACCATAACTGAGCCATCCATGGACAACGCAATAAGGAAGCCAGTGGGAGTAAGTAGGATCTGCTGATAAAATCTGCTGATGACAATTAGCAGTAAAACTATTGATACAGAACTCAGATGCCCAATGGAAAGAACTGACGGCAGTGAAGATTGCAACAACAGAGGATTAAACACAGTACAAATGGCAAGGTCAGAGTCACAAAGCCTGCTGTGAATTCGACTGTACACAAGGCGTTCCTCAGTGGAGGAAACGATGTGACAACAGACTTGAGTTCTAGTCATCACACCGGCCATGAGCCATTATGATACAGCCATGTAAGGAGAGAAGATCATCCATAGAGTATGACCAATTAAATGTCTCCATAGAAATAAAAGTATAAATACCACTGTATTTTGCTGGTAAGACTCCTTCAGAAAGGCATATACAATCTTTTTATTCCATAACAAAGTAAAAAGAATTCACACAGGACAATGGCAAAAGCAGTATGAGGATGTAAACACAGTACTATAGGAGAACAGGACAGCTTGCTTACTCTAGCAAAAAAACCTTTTTTCTGTACTTATTCAATAGACACGAGAACATAGTGCATGGAAGAAGAACTGTAGCTAAATATAAGCGGAGGATGAAAATCAGAAGGTGTCTAACTATGACAGTTCTGTAGTAGCCGGTCAAACGCAGAAGCAGACACCAAACCTAATTGGTTTTAAAGAAGAAAATTGGGCAGTTTATATACGAGGTAATGGCACAATATCCCACAGTGGCAGAGGGCTGGCAGTCACCAAGAAGTCCTCTGCAGTCCCTTGTTGCAACGACATATGTAGTCAAAGAACCAGAGGCTACATACCTGCAAGTGTTGGCATGAGGGTTAACAGGGTCCAGACACCCCTGGGAGTGCCAGTTAAACAAAGAAATCCACAGTTTACACCACTGTTGTGGGTAGGGACACTTCCTACATTCCTCTTCATTTGAAGGCAGCAAACAGCAATGCTGTTTAGATGGATTTGCTGCAGCTGGGGAGTTTCCCACCCTCTGAAAGCAGCACTGGCACCAGGGCACAGGAGGGCTCCAGCAGCTGCTTTGGGTCCTGTCACCAGCCATGGATCTGCTCAAGTTCAGACCATGACGACAGTGTGGCTCGCTTAGAGCCTGGGCAAGCAGAGGAAACAACTGGCAGATGAGAAGAACACTGGAACAACTATGAGAGTTTTTAGCACTGTCCTTCCCAAAACAAATGGGAGAGCAAAGGGAAAGTAGACACGTTTAACACCTCGACATCCACATGCTGCGTATCACAAAGTGTTTTGCTGGCTTATGTTTCACTTCTTTGCACAGCTCTGTCACTTGATCTCTCCTTGAAAGCAGCCAGACCAGTCCAAATCTGAAATTTTTATTATTTTTTAAAAAAAATCTCCAGTAAGCACATAAAGCAGCACTGAAAAGATGGAGAAGCAAATACAAACGAAACAGCCCATCACATCTCTATTCAATTATTTTTTTTATTTCTGATGCTGATGGATGACAGTTCTACACCTACTGTCCAACAAATACGTTCAGCCAGAAGTGCTTGTCACCCCTAGTAATGCCATATATTCACTCACAGTAAAGCATGCTGCAATCAGTTGCCAAAAGGCCTTCTCCAAGTAATTAAAGTTTCTTATCAACCAAGAACCAGTTAGCAAAATAACACCAGTGACAGAGTAGCATAAATTTATACCCTGGATTAAAGAAGTCAATAGACATGATCATTTAAGGCACAGTATTCAGTCACAGGGAAGGCAATGTTTAGTGAAGCCTAAAAAGGACACTAATAAGAGTTTTGCTTATTCAGGAAAAGCAGCAACTAGGCTTACAAGTAATTTGAGAAGTTATTTAACCAATTTCTCTCATACACAAGAAGGTGTTCAATGGACAGAAAAAACAATTACATAGTTCTGTAGAAGAGAAAGTCCATAAAATGGACAGCAAGGCATCAAAAAAAATTTAAAAATCACCAAGTTTGGAGCAGCACAGGGAAAAGGAAGAACATCCCCAGGTCTGTTAGCCCTCTACATAAATCCATCTCTCCACATAAAAGGCTTTCTAACAATGTAACTTTCCGTCACATTTAAGTACTGTGTCTAGCACATTATCCTTTTAGATAAAAAAACAGATGTAAAACATGAAAGCTGCTTTATTTAAACAGATAAGAAAAAATCAATAATGACGTCTTATTTGTTTTGAAAATCATCCTAACTTGCTTTCAAATACCATGCTTCATTATTAAACCTCAAAGACCTCAATTTAGCTGTAGATTAATCTGAATCAGGCTAAAACAAGGCGCAAATGTTCCACTGTCTAAATTAAACTTCTGGTCATGCCTAATCAGACCATTTCTTCAGGGGTATTAGCGGAATCAGACTGAACTAAATCATCCCAATTAAACCAGCCAGTCTTGTGGTTCAATGTCTTCATTGACTCAAGTATGCTACATTTTACATGGAATCCAAAGCTGCAGCAAGCCAAGGGATTATTTTAAATTCACTGTATTCTGCAACAGCATCAATTTAAACAGTGACTGAAGAGCCCCAAAGGAAGGTCCTTCCACCTGATATATCTTGCAGTATCGCTTTCTCAGGAGGCCGCAGTGTTTTTGCACTGAAGCCAGAAAAGGACAGAATTTGACACCAATATTTGACACAAGATACCTCTGCATTCCTGAAAAAAGCAATGGACAGACATTTGCCAGTAGGAATGAAACAAAACTGGTGATACATGAGCCAGTAAAGCTTAGAAATGAAAATTCATCAAACTCAAAGGATGAGATCTGCATGGAGGCCCAAAAGCCACGCGATGCTCAGCCTACTCCAGGAAGCTGATTTAGCCTGATTCACACAACCGAGGGAGAGGCAGAAGCACCGCAGGCACTGAATCCGCACAGCATAAATTCAAGAAAATACAAAAGTTGAGAATCCAAAGGCCAGAAATTTTTCCATAAGAGGTACAGTTGCAACCACAAACTAAGATGTTATAGAGCAGTCAACAAAAAAATTCTGAGGATCCTTTTAGGAGGAAAATAGTTACCTGTTGCCCCGCAGGGTGGTAAGTCAAGAGGCAACCGGTCCATGAGTGGAGAAGCAATAGCTGTAGGTATTAAGGGAAAAGTCCTGCCCTTGCCATGGGGCACACAGCCCTGCTTAAAGCAAAGTGCAGTCTGTAGCTAGCTAAAAATGCACAGGATCTGCAGCAGACACCTCCCAGCATCCACAGTCTTGCTTAATCTCAGTATTATAGCCCATAGTGGTACTTTTGACTTTAATTGCTGTAAGTGTATGAATCAGAGATGGAATGAAATAATATAACTGAGGAAAAATGAGGAAATACTTGGTTTAAACAAGATTCATAAAGAGGCAGACTGGAAAAGACAAACAATTTGTACTCTGCTAATGTCGTGCCTGTGCACATTACACCCCACAGAGCACCGAAGGGAGGAGATCACTCCAAGCATTCGCGTTTTCCTCTTTGTACAAGGTAATACGCACTGAACAGACTCTTAACTCATTCACAATGTTAACAATTCCTCTGACAACCATAACATGCTAAACTGAATCTCAGATCCTCAGTGGGAGCAATTGGCATGCATACACAGGAGTTTCAGAAAGAGATGCTGGTTACAAGGGACAACATGTACAACCTGGAGCTCTCCTCTACCTCCTTCTGTGAAGAAAAAAAAAAGAGAAGGAGAGGAAAAAAAGTTAATAGACCAGATTTCTGCCATGAGCTCTGTAAAATGATTTTAGAAAGTGGGGTAAACATTCGCCGCAAGTTGATAAAACATTTGTGCAGCAGAGACTTTTCCCATGTGCTTCCTGGGACATACACCAGTTAATTATTCTCCACCAATTAATCTCGAGTTAAACTAATCAAATTTCATCCATAATTGCACATGCGTTAGCACATATGCTTTTGAGAGCTGATTTTTAAAGTTAAAATTTTTGAGTTAATAAAACAGGACCTGTAAGTAATCTTAATACAGAATTGGAGCTGCTATTTACCATACTGGAAAGAGAACCGGCATTTGTTACAGAGAGGAACAGATTTGTTCCCCCTTCCCCCCAGACTGCATCCACTGCCTGCATCTGAACCATCCCCCCTCCTTCCCTGCTCGCCCCCTGTACATTTTGCCCGTTATGAGGAAACTGGTAGCTCCCACAGAACACATTTTGCTTTTGCAAATACCATAATGCAGAGAGATATTTTCTGGTTTTATAAATCTAGGCAATTCTCCTCTGGAAAAAAAAAAAAAAA
>VFFE01007619.1:1275991-1410407 GCA_008921705.1 Burhinus oedicnemus | reverse complement strand
AATCACTCTAAGCTGAGCTCCTGGCAATAGCGCACTGTGTGATTTAATTACCTCTCTGAATACAGAATTCTGACAATTATTAGGGATTCTATCCCGGTGTATTTCCTTTCCTTTTAAGTCCACAATCTTCATCCTTTCTTGCTTCAAACCAAAGCAGAAATCAAGTTTAACCTGGCGCAGTACCAGCTATCCCACAAGAATTGCACAAAGTGATGTAAAGTGGCAGGAAAACTGGATGACAGATTTTAAGTGTAAAACCTTTTTGCTATTTTAATATTTTTATCTTAATATTTTGCTTCCAAACACTAAAAAAAACCAAAAAACCTCAAAGCTTACAAGCTCCCAAGCTAACCTGCAGTTAAATATGCCACACTCAGCATATGTACGAACAGGCTGAGCTGACAGCATGAAGATTCTGCACGTCACTTCTACTCCAACACTCAAGATTTTGCAGTGGCTCATTTTCCCAATTTAAATCCTCTCTGTAAAGAGCAAAATAAAAAAAAAATACTATGTTAACTACTTAAAACTTTCATGTGTCTTCACTGCTGTACTTACTAAGCAACATACAATCAGCTTTTTCCTCCAGAGAATAAGGCAAACAGAGACCTATATGGACGTCTTCCCGGAGCCAAGGTGACTGGAGAATACCAGTGTCTTTGATGATTCAATTTGGACTTGTTGCTGAAGCACATATTCTCTCTCACATTCTTGTTTAAGACCTATAGCAACTGCCTTTCATTTTAATGATTACCTAGTTCTAAAAAAAAAAATGTAATTTTTTTTAAGCTCCACAATGCACAAACATAATCACCACATGCAACCTTCAGCCTAACAAATTTTGTCAAGTGCCTCCAGCTTTGTGCAGGAAGGTTTACTGTCATGCTGAAAGGAATACAAACAGGGTTTCTAACCTTGGTTTTGGTTTAGCTGTTTTATCATACCAAGATGTTTTTTGCTGCTCCATTCACACCTTCTTTGAGATCTTGTAACCTTGGCTCTCCTAAGGTGGTCTTTGCAACCCTGAAGTCCTCTGCAGGGAGGGTCACCTGTTGTCCAGGAAGCACCCACTGGAGAAGGCTGGACCAAGTGCTGAGCCCAAATATTTCATGCTAAGCAGAGGACTGAACACTGCAATAGGTTTGTTTGCACTGGACTGGGGTGTTGATCTAAGGCCCAACTCACTCAGAGCATTTTCACTGCCCAAGGGCCAGCTCCAGAGCTCAGAGAAGCTTTCAACCAGTGCCTCTTTCAGACATCAAACAACTATTCCCATTTTCAAAACTCACAGTGTCTACACTTGCAGTGATCCCAAGCTGTCACACTACAGAAACCCTCCCTAACACATCCTCCAGCTCCACTGGACAGCCATTTACGCTACTGCCAGCATTTTTCTGTTAGTGAGCATTTTCATCCTAACGAGTATTTTATTTTCATTTTTGTTGTTTCACTTTGGAGGCAGGGGAGGAGAGAGTGTTTTTTGATCTGGAGGAAGCAGCATTTGCAAATACTAATCTCTATAATCAGACCTAATTAATATTCTATAACAGAAGCTGCATCTGTGCTTCAGGTTTAAGCCCCATCATCCAGCATCTCAGCAGAACTTCCACACCAAAGGCAGTACCAGCCCTTGTGTAGGCTAAACAAATTCCCTGTTAGATTGATTGTCAGCTTCTTAAAGAAAACAAGTTTTAATTTTATAGAATTTTCACGCCATTGGTCCATAAAGATCAAGTTTTCGTTTTCATGTCTTTCTTATCTAACTGCTCCCTCATGGAACAGCGTTGACCTAAGACATGTTTGCTCAGGCTCTCTTCTTCCACCACTTACACAGTTTACCTTTCACTTGAGTGGCTAACTGGTGTTTAACACCAGAAAACCACTTCTGTATCAATATTAAGAAGTGAACCCTCAGAGAGCAAGCACCTGAATTCATAGGCAGCCAAGAAGAGCTCTACTGTTGTGGTTCCCTACACGTATTGCTTGAGGGCAGCACACAGAGATGCTCATTTCAAATATTTTCCAGCATATTGAACCCCAAGCGCTAGGAGAAAAGCCTAAACACTCGTGTGCAAGGATTCCCTCAGAAAGCTCAGTGCTCATCATGCTTCCTTCTGCACACAGCTTTCAAGGCACCAGAGGGGCTTAATGATCATTTTAGTTTTAAAAAAGAAATCAATTCAAGCCAGACTTCGCTCGTGTTTCCTTTGTCTGCTGCAAGACTCAACACCGGCAGTTTGTTCAAGAGAATGCTTTTTCCCGCTGAACATTTAGTGGCAGGACTGCAGCCGTTCCAAAGCAGGGAGCTCAGTGCAAACACTACAATTCCGTCACTTTTATTTACATATATAGTGTTCATGGTATATATATGTATATATACGTACATATAGATATACAGAAATACTTACTTCATTAGAGATTTTAACAAAACATCTTTCATTTCAAATACCAGCAATACCTTTCCAGCTTGCCCCAAGAGGGACAGAAACTGTTTCCTCCCAGGCTGGGAACAAGACCAGAGCAGAACACGAGGACAGCAGCTCTGGCTCAGAGGGAAGCCTCTCCACCTCTCCCCACAGTGGGTGGAAGGGAATGGAGATCTCCATTTTCAAAGAGCAAAACACTGCCCACTTACAGGAATGCCAAGAAGCACCTTCTTTGCACCTCTACCACAGTCTCCCTCCCTGTGTTCCCCACCTTCTGCCACCCCAGACCCATGCTCAGACCTGGAGCTCTGGGCATTCCCTCCCTTCATCCTATGGGCTGGCCCTGCAGTGCCTCCGCACCTCCTGCCAGCGTCCCTCATTCCTCCTCTCCACCCAGGGTTCCTGTTCCTCTCCACTGTTCCAGACTAGCTGCTCTGCAATCACTTGTCCCCTTTAAAGATCCCTTATTCCTCTAATGTTGCCTGTGTTAGGGTCATGTTTCTTTGTAGAACAGACAGGCAAAGTGACAAGGGAAGTTAATACAGGTTCAAACAGGGGGGAAAAAAAAAAAAAAATCTAATCTGGATGCAAATCCTTGCTGAAGTCTTTTTCTCTTCCAGAATCACTCCAGGAGCCACATTAACACATAACAAGAAATCAAGTCTTTAAAGAAAGAGTATTTGCATCCTGGTATTCTGCCAGATACTGCAAGCCCTCAGTGACTACAGAAGCTTTGTTCTGACTGCCTTTTTAGCAGGCATTTCTCTCCAGGAGAACTGGAGAGCATGGTGCCTCTGGGTGTACAGACAGAAGAGCAGCATGCACAGGTACCACCATTTCTACATCCCTCCCACTTCCCAAAAGGAAGCCAGGCTCAAGCTAAGCAGGAGGAAGACATCTCTGGCTTTACTTGGGCATGTTTGGGTTGTTTTGCTATTCCCACGAGGACAAAGCTGACATTTTAAGATTTTTAAACAGAGGAAACAGGTCAACTACTACAAACACTGCACAGCTAACGACCTTGTCACTGGGCACGCTTCTGAAATATCCTTGTATAACATGAATAACCATTACTTTTCCTCCCGACATATGGATTTGCGATGACAATAGAAGCAAAAGCATTGCATGCCAGCATCAATGAATGAGAAAAAAGAACATGAGAAATCCCATGAAGGAATAAAATGCAATTATGAATTGTCTGCTCCTCAGCTGGGGATCAGTCATACTTTACACTTACAGCACTCTAGGGAAGGTGAGGCTCTCACCAGATTGAGGAGAGCTGGCTGCAAACCTCTCTGAGCAGTGTCTTCACTTCTGTGAGCCACTGGACAAACGTGGTTCAAAACAAAGGTAGCTTTGTGGTGCCTTCAGCAGTGCCCCACACAGCACTGAGCTGGCTGCAGGCCAGTGGAAGAAAGGGGGTGACAGCACAGCCCCTGTTTCCATTAAAGCTCTGCTAAAATGAGGTTGATTTATCTTCTTACTGGCTATCTGGTTTTCATCACACTAAGGGAAACACTGAGACACCTTTACCCCACACCATCGTGTTAGAAGGTGTTGGTACCCCAGGGCAGATGTGATGTTCAGAGTCACCAGCAAAGAGGTATAAAAACAATTAACTATGAACAAAAAACATTTCACAGCAGTCTCTCTGGCTATCGACTCATGCCACCATGGCATTGAGTGGGGTTTTTTGGATTAGATTATATTTACATTATCTTCCACACAAAGTGGTATTGCATTACTAGTACTACTAATTACAATAGGAAAAGCAATAAACTGACTGATTGTAAACAGTCTTGCAACTTTATAAAGAACCATTTAAACATTAAGGATACCAATAACTAAAATGTAGAATATTCTGAGAAAAAAAGATTTTGGCATTAAAAACAGAAAGAAATCATGGCTAAGGCTGCCATAGCAACATCGCCCCAGCACTGCATGTTGAAACATCAACCCTTCCTGGGAATGTTACAGCATTTTTAAACACATTAATTGCTGAAAGAATCCTAACAACAGGGCTTGACAGAGATATGAAGGGTTACCACCAGCTTTGCTGATGTATGACTTCTGGAGGTGAGCATGCAATTTTCTAATTAACATGATTAGATTTAATTTTGGGTTAGATCATACCTAAACATGGCATTATTGCTTGCTTCTGAAAATGTGTGTCTTTTCAAACCTTCTTCTGATAATTAACAAAAACTCTTAACTGTTGAGCCCTGGCATGAATGATCGGAACAAGAAGGTACTGAGCTAATGCTGGTCATCCACCCTGGGCAAAGAGCAGCAGGACAGGAGAAAAAAAGTAATCTCGAAAAATGTGTTCACCGCAGGACATTTCTGCAAAAAGTAAGGTGCAGAAGAGACACGTGGCATTTCACAGTGCATTAAGGAGGAAATACATCCATGCTATTCAAAAGACAGTAGTTACAAATGGATGAAAATTATTTAAGAAAACCCACAATGTGAGCAAAGAAACTATGACAAAGTCCTCAGTAAGCCTTTCACAGTCCCTTTGCAGCCAAGCCTCAACCTGAGTTCTTGTTCAAGAATTGCTGCACGAGCTGCGAAACCACATCCCAGCCCTGCTTGTAGAACTTTCTGACATTTTTAAGCACTTCCAATGATGTTTTGCAGGTTTCACCTGTACCTACAGGTTTGTTTCAATAAAGCTGAGCAAAAACTGTGTCAGAACACTTCAATGCAGACATCAGTGAGAGCCAGCCTTCCTGCCTGTCACATTTTAGAAAAAAAACACACTTGAAACCTTGCCAAAGAAGTTTGATAGACGTCACAAAAGGTCAGATCTGGCCAGTCAGTCACGCTCATGGTGAAAAACTGATCCAGGGAACACTGCATATTTGCTGAATGAATTACAGAGTTCTGCACCTCCCACGTCACAGTGATTTCTTACCTTTTACACAAGGCCATTCAACTGAGGCAAAAAACACCTCTAAATAATATTTTGCTGTACCAGCAAGTTATTAGTGTAGCAACAAAGTGAAGCAACAGCAAAAATCAGTAAGTATGAGGATAAAACACCCACTAAAGTGTTGCGAGTGCATTCAACAGTGTAAAAAATTCAGTTGCAAAACAGCATGAAATTAAATACATGTAATTAAAGAGTATCGCTATGCAGTACAGCAAGAAGATTGCACACCCTGTGTTAACTCCTTAATACCCCCTACAAACATAAGGGACATCACAGAAGTTGCTAAGTGTCTCTCAGCTTTCTGTAAAATGGGACTAATGTCGGTCATCCACCCAGCATCTCCTCTGTGAGCACAGATGGAGACAGATTGAGATCTTTAGGCCTTTAAGTCCAGCTGTCTTGGGAGACCCCAGAGAGCACCTCGGCACCAGGAAGCCCTGCCATTCTTCGAGATGTGCTCATTCCCTCTGCAGCCACATCCTCTTATCACAGCTTCTTCTGCAAGCTAAAAGCAGCAGTGGCTGGCACAGCGGTGCACCGGCTGCAACAACAAGTGAGGTCTGTCATTACCTGGCAGCCAAGAAAAGGCGGCATCCAGAGACACAGCCAAAGAAATAGGGGTTGTCCCCGACTGCAGAGGAAGGCACAGGCTGGAAGATGACGACCGTAGAAATGCAAGGTTCACGCCTAGCAGGCAGCAAGCTAAGTCTAAGGCACCTACCTAGTTCTGAGACCATTCTGTGCTGAGAAAGAGGCAAAAGGGATAATTGACTGCTAAAAGAGGAAAAGAAATCACAGCTGTTTCTGTTGTTCTTATGTAAAGTTACTTCACTTCTTGGCAGCAAATACAAAACCTGGGCAGCAGCTATCAGCAGTTTAAGAGCAAACTGAGAAGCAATTAAGTTCAGCTGCCCCCTTGTTTCCAGAGCACAGGGGTTTTGCACACAGCTGAATCAATCACTAAATGGTTTACCCATGACAACCTACTCGCTGTTCCTTAAAACAGATTTTTCCCAAACCAGGGACCTAAGGACCAAGTATGAAGACATAAGCCAGAAGCAAGAACTAACTTTTTGTTTAAAGAAAGCAACACTAGGAACTGAAGCCCAAGCATTGGAGCATGCTGACAATTTAGCTGGCCTTGGGATCAGGGCTGTAGAAACATCTGCTAGGCTTTGGGGAAAGGTTTCTGATTATTCAGCTGCCTTTAATCGGAGAGCAGACAGACAGCACTGCCACTACAAACCCAATACTTCTGCTTTAAATAAGGTTTGCGTGCACCATTATGAAAGTGCTGAAGGATGCTAAGATCTCTGCCTTGACTAACAGAAACAGAACATGCTGTACCTTTCCTCTACTTGTAATCCAATTTACAACCCACCACTGAAGCAACAGTGTGAACTCTCCAAGTGCTGCATTTCTGACAAGAACCACCAGGAAACACTCATCCCTAAGAATTTTCTCAGAACTCCAATTACCCTCTGAGGAGGTCAGGAGCCGTTTTCCAGGTGATGGTGCCTCAGCTCACAGGGACACTCAGGTAGGGGAGAGACAGGCAGCACTCACCAACCCAGGGTGACGAATTAGGAGATCCAACTTCTGTTGTCAGGGCAGTGCTAGCACAGCTAGGGTACAGCCTGCTGCTATATGATCTCACTCACTGATTCTGACCTGTCCTGCACTCCTTTAGTGCAGACACCGGGCAGCGTTCAAGCCAGGCTGGGTGAAGGTAACATAGGCAGCTGATGGAATAATTAGGGTGTTCCAGCTCACGCTGCTAAACTGCAGCACTCGGCAACTAAGATCCTCCTGGGCTTAAACTGCAGCTTTACTTTTATAAGCTTTCTCCTTTTCATCTCGAGGACAGAAGACCTTAGCATTCTGGATTAAGTCTTGATGTTTATCCCCCAAAGGCTCACTCCATTAGCAAAAGAAAGCTGCCTGCATAAAAGGAATGAAAACTGAAAAGATATCTGAAACAGTCACACCATCTGCTCTGATTCACGAGCTCGTACAGCATCCCCATCACTCCTGCATGCCAGTCATTTCATCTCATCATCAGTTCACAAGCTTCTCAGTGCAGGAAATCAGACCAATGACAAATACTCTGGGTTAAAAGCAAAGCCTGTTTTAAGTGACATTTAAGGAAGAATCAACCCAATAATTTAATTACTCTCAAGCTATTTGCTTTTCAAGTGCTCAAATTTAAATTATCCCCAAATCCCTTTCCCTTTAACTCTTCTTCACATAGTGATTTTGATGTCAAATTCCAGCTGAGATACAAACCCTCTAACAGAAAAGTATGAGAAGAGAGACAACCTCAATTATACCAGCGATAAGACATCTACAATTAGTGTCTAATGGGTGAACACAAAAACTAAGAAATAGAGCATACAAATGAACATACTAAGAGTAAACTGTTTTTACAAAGCACGTGTTTAAATCCAGTCAGCTTCCAATGGAGCTATTGTATTGCTAAAGTAAACACACACACAGCTCACTCTAAAAATAAAGAGCAGTTCTCCTTGGTTGCTGCCTACTTGCAGTTTATACCCAGCCACTTCATTTGTTCCAATCATGCACTTACCTTGCTGCTTCAAAATAAAACAAAAGGTTAAAGTGTAAAGGAAATTTATAGAATTAATAGAAAACTACAGAATACAATAGCTTGTTCTCATAGAAAAGACAAGTCCTGAAGGATTCCTAATCATGTTAAAAGTTCACCAGATAATGAACTTTCACTATAGAGATTATCAACATATTGTTGGTGTCCCATCTCAGGTATTGGGGAAAGCAATGTTAAAGGCACCGAGAATATCCCCTTCCACGGCAGCACTGGGATGAGAAATCACATAAAGTTGAAGGCATGTTTTCAAGGGGAAAAACATGCAAACAGCTACTAAAAATCCAAAAAGAAAAAAAAAAAATCAGCAGAAGCCAATGAATGTAAAAGCCAAAAATGCAGAAATCCTGTCGGCTTCCAGGAGTATCCCTCAACAGAAATTCTTTAGTTCACCGCCACAGTCCATCTTTTCCCTTTCCCAGGCAGTACCAAGTACAGTTAAAACTTCATCCTTCTCTTCAGTTGTGACTCAACAGAAAATATTGTACTTCAGAGGCAGAGAGAAAGCTGTGCAGCTATTGCTACTTTACTCCTCCTCGTCAGCTGCTTACTGCCTAGCTCCTCACACACGCAGCCTCCCCGTTTCGCTCACACACCAACACTCCTCGCCTCGAAATGATTCTCCACTTTATTATCCATTCAGAAGGAAATACGAACTGATGGAGCCAATCTGACTAAAGACAAAACGCACTCCTTCGGCATTATGAGAGCAGGCAGTACAGCACAGCGAGCTGATCTGTGCTGGAAAAGCACTCTGCCTGACTCCTGGCATCCTATAGGACTGTGGAGCAGGGAGGCTGGGGAAAAAAGCAGGGAACTCAACATAATTAACCAGCTCCAAGAAGATTCTTTGCCCAACTCAGATATAGATGTTTATTTTTATATCTCCTGTTCACCCTCAGACTAACCCACAAGATTCAGCGATGCCCTAACTGAAATGAATCGTATCCAGTTTCCAAGGAAGACTAGTACCAGTTCTGCTACGAGTGTGGGGGACTGAACACCCGTGGATCTCGCGTTTCCCAAAAATAAAAGTCACATTGTTACATAAAAGAATGACTGCAGAAGTGTTGTGCACAGAATCAGATCCACTCACGTTGTACCGACACTTCTCTCCTGGGAGTGAGCAGCAGCAGGAACTCATCCTGCAAGAAGTGCCTGAAGTAAAGGCACCACTTATTTGCCCCACAGGCTGCCCCAGGGGCATCCAACACACTGCTGCTAAGAAAATCTTTCCTGGCCAGTTGGTCCATGTTCACATCCTGCTTTTCACAAAGCTCCCTTCATCCTGTCTCCCTTCTTCATGCACCCAACACAAGCACCCACCTCCTTCCCAAAAGCTGCTTCTCTGCCTTTAGCACCAAAGGCACTGTATGGGAGCTGTGCACATTTCTCGGTTTTGCTCAAGGACAGCTCACTGCATCTTTCAAAACAAAGTCTTTTCACAGTGTGGGGTGGGATTTTGAAGAGGCCTATATGACTTAGCTGTGGAAATGCCACTATGCTCCCATCTGCTCAAATACCTCCTACCTCCTTGTGAGCCAGCCTTGCTGTGAATGATACTTCCCCCCCCAATCTCTTCCCTACACCAATATCAACTTTTATTCACCACTTCCTCCACAAGCATCACTGTGCTCCCAGCCCTGCCCTCGCTGCATGGGATATTCTCCTGCCACCTTCTACCTTCTGGTCCCACAGCTCCATCCCAGCACCTCACCGAAGCATCATCTGACAATAGCCAGGCTGGTGTTCCCATCAGCTCGTTTGTTTAATGGATATAAACAGAAGTTTTGCTTACAGGTAGATTAATGCCATGACTCACAGTACTTTGCCTCAGCAGCACCACTGGTGGACAGTAGCCCCCTGGCTCTTCCCATGCGCAGCCACAGCACTGCCCCTTGCAGCCAGGCACCGCAATCAGGCCGCCGATCTCCTTTCAGACCCCCCATCGGGCTGGCATTCCTCTGTGGTCATTCATACCCTCCATCTCCCAGAAAACCCTCCCTATTTTTGTCCCTTCCCTTGCTGCAGGTGCAGAGACCACAGGTCAGATTTTCAGAAGTGCTTTAGCTCTAAGTGATTTTAGGAGACTGACCCTGAGCTTCTCGTTAGATGTTTGCACCCTGCCAGGAGAACAGGGCTCCTACCCAATTAAGGGCACCGAGTTCCACTGCAATAGAAATGATTGCTGCTAAACACACCAGTTATAGCACTTGAGCTCAGAGCCGAAGCTCCGGATCAAATTCATCCACATAAGGATGAAGACTGCCCAATGGAGAAAATAAAAATGCAATTGAGGATTTGTGCAGCACTTAGTATCTTCAAAGCTCTGCATAAGAATAAGACAAAAAAGATCTTGCCAGGGTTCTCTTTCACAGCAATAGTTTAAAAAAATATTAAACATCCGTCAGATATTTTCTCATTTGCATTAACTCTCTATAGCACCTGAAGCACCCAGTAGGCAGCCTCCCAGGCTTTTACATGTCTTATTTTTTCCAAAGATCCTACTACAAGCGGAGCCAGTGTAATCTTGCCATTGCTGACTCTGTCCTTCACGTCTCTTCCTTCCTTCGTCTTTGCCTATCCCTGCAGCCATCAACACCACACATTACCACATTCAAGTCAAAAATGCACTGGGGCCAAACACAATCCTCCAGTCGCATCCCTTGAGACCCAAAGAGCCTGTGCAGATTTCCAACCACTACCACATAAAATTCCAATACTCCCATGGCTGCCTTATAAGAACAGAAGCAGAAAAAAACCCATGGAAAAAGCGAGCAAGTCTCATTAGACAAAGAGACAGGAAACATCACTAATGGAGGTCACGAGCAATGAAGTGCTGGAAAATGTCACAGCCCTCACCACAGCTCACAAGGAGCTGGAGAGAAAAAATGTGGCTACAAAAAGACAAAAACACAGGTTCCCTCAGAAGCAGGGAAGATTGCACCTTTCAAACATTCAAAAACCCTTACCTAATGCACAGGAGACTGAGACAGGCTCTGTTTTTCAGTGATATTTTGTTTACTGAAATAACTAAGGTAATTCGGAATTGGAAAAAATAGGCACGACTTGCATCTAAAAAAAATCCTGTAAGAGAGTGTGCTTTACCTTAAGGCTCAGAGTACTGAGTTATTTGCCTGCTACTACAGAAATAAACTTCCATTTAAAAATTTAAATACTTCTTACTGCTATTTTTTAATTCACCAACAGATTTTAATTTTAGGTTGAGCCAGTAGGGAATTATTAAAACTGATAAAGCCAGGCTCAGCTATATAGGCCAAATGCTTTGATGTCTGCGAGGTATACATTACCCTTTCTTCTTTTTTAATCCTCATTATCTATTTCATTCCAACTTCCTGTAAAGTACTGAATTACTGATAAAATTGTAAAAGTAAGCAATTCCTTCATGAGCACGAGTGGATTAACCAAAGGAAAATGAGCATGCTTCAAGCACAGGTCCTACTCCTCTCTTTCTTGCACTCACACCCCTTCTTCCTGCGGAAAGACAAGCAAGAACGCATCCAGTGTCCTGGCTCTTGGGGAAGGACAAAATTGGGTGGCTAAGTAAATTAGAGGATAAGAATGTTTCATAGAGAGATTAAACAAAGAAGAGGGGAAAAAAAGTCAAAAGAGAAGAGGGAAAAGTCAATGGAGAGACTTTGTCTGGAACAGCAGGGATAAATTCTGTCCGACTCACACTCAGGTTTAATTCATCTCACAAATGGCCTTAGACATCTCTGACCCAAGAGCTCTCTAAAACCAATTTTTTATTTGTTTCACTGGAAGAAAAATAAGAACCATCTCTCCCAAATGAAACTGCCTGCTGCATCTCCCTAAAGACAGAGTTCTCAGTAAGGTAGCTCAGGTTCAGAGCTGCGTTAGACCTTACAAGTTCAAATACACAGTGTAAAGTTTATCAATTGATTCAGCAGTGAAAACATGCTATTTATTATCTTCTTCAAAGCCACAAGAAGATCAAATCAATCAGCAGTCTAAAGACGAAGTGTTAATGAAAAAGCAGTAACCTCCTGCTGTTTGACAGTTGTCCTTAATGAATACCACACTTTGAGGAGCCGCGCATCACCACAACATAAGCAGTGTTGCTGAGACAGACGCTTGGAAGAGAGGAGACTGTGTATTCCAAGGCATTTAAAACTACCCTGTCAATGCTGTTTCTGTCATTACAATAGCTCCAGAACACGCTTATGAAACATATGCTCAAGATGTTGCTTTCAGAAGAAAGAACAAGTTTCTTTAAGCAAGGTGTCACTCAAAGCACTGATTCTTTCTTCCCCCCTTAGGAAAGGGTAAGACAAAGTACAAGGGCAACCTGCAAGCTCAGAAGGGAAAAACTATACATGTTCTTCCTGCAGCACTCCAAGCACCTTGGAAATTGGCTGTTGCCAGACGCTGGCCTTGAAACACTTCAAGAAAAGGAAGGAGACAATCTTTCCCAAAAGTTCTCCCTCCTGAAAAAGGTTTTTTCCTCCCGTAAAAGAAAAAGGTGAATTATTTGGCTTATAGGAAGACAACAAGAATAGCACTGGCACGTTGAAAAAATTGCTAAAGATGGAGGTATTGGGACTGTTTACCTTCCAAAGACAGGCAATATAATGTTTTGAATAGGTGAGACCAAACCACTGGCTGACTTGTCTTCATATGAAAGATGTTTACACTCCGTATGTTAATGTAATTTGAGTGTAAGGATGTCTGTTGAACCCTGAGAGATGAACATATTTTAACTAATAGAGGGAAGGACTTTCACATAGCCTGGGAATAAAGGGTATTTGCAAGGCCAAGAATGCAGCAAGACTGAAGGGGTGGAATTTTTATAAGGTTAAGGGAAAAAAAATGAGATAACATAGCACTAATGCTTTTGTAGGGCTACAAATCTTCACACTTCACAGTTTAGGCTGATTTTCATCAGGCAGGTATTGAGAAGAAACCTTACACCTGCCTGCAGTGAGTCCTCCCATCTCCTTCCCTCTGAGGCTGCTGCTACACCAGTCAAATACTCCTCCTGGGGCTAGAACACATCTAGTCTGATGTGGGAATTTTTAAGGTGCAAAATTGTTAAAGGGGTCTTGGTCATAAACTTAGAAAAGCTCAGATTAAAATCATCCTCCATTTGATTTGTTTATAGTCATCACTGTCACTCGCAACAACAGAAACCCTTCCTAAGAGATGATCTGAAGCAGCCCCTTAAATGCACAGGCTAAACCTGCTTGTCCCGTTCTTGTTTCCACATGGTTTGCACTCTTGACTTTTGGGATACAAAACCAAATACTATCAGCTCTGCAATCCAACACTTCACAGAAGAGACTGTTTTATTCCTCAGCCAGTAAGTTCCAGCCACTCCGGGGCACTTTGTTAGTGCCTCCTCAGAAGCCACTGCCGAGACAGTACCAACCGCGCTTGTCACAGCCCATACCAGCCTTCGAAGTCAGACTCTAGAAGCAAAGCTGTCTCAGGTGACAGGCCCTGGGGTAGCACGTTGTCTCCTTGTGCCCCAGCAACTACAGACAGAAAACCTTCCTTAAATATGCTCCCGAAAACACTTGCATGTCCCCACCAGAGCCCTTGTCCTGGGTTCTGGCTGCCCACCCAAAAGTGTGGAAGCTTTTCTCCAGCTCAATTGTCATTCTCCATTTTTAATCAAAAAATGCAAGTAGAAGACAGACTCTTAGCAAATCTGTGCTGCCCTCTACAACTCAGCTGATAAAAAGTTTTACCAACTCGATGCCCCCATTCCAGAAACAACTATTGTATCAGCTTTTAAACTAGAGTCAGCTTGAATACCTTAGTCAACAGGCAGTGAGGAAGCATTTACAGCAGAGAAAACTCTCCCTCTGCTGCTTCCTCCTTCAAATTACATCTATCCCTCTTAATGGCATCCAAAACATAAGGACTTAATATTTCATGAAATTGGAAAATTACAATCAATGTCTTAATTGCACATCTAATTAAATAATCAGCATCACCAAAATGCAAAGGCATCTGAGCACAGACATGTGCTGGAGGTGGAAAAACCTGAAATTATACTCACAGAGCTGTAATTGCTTTTTTTGATCAAGAAATCTGGGAAGGAAAAGTTGCAGATGCTGTGAAATGTAGACCTCAGGTAGACGTAACAGCCTTCCAACATGAACTAGTTGAGGCAAGCACAAGGGAAGCAAGCTGTTCAGCATTTCTATTGTAAATACAGATAAAGAAATAACAGGCTTAACTTGCAGCTGTGGAAAGCTAGGTTAGGCATCTGGAAAAGCTTTTAATCGTAAGTGTGAGCATGGCTTGTCTAGGGAAGCTACAAAATCTCCATCCCAGAAGGTTTTAACAAAGGGTGTACAGTCATTTTTCAGGGATGCTTTTGAGAAAGACAGATGGTCTAGTTAATCTCTTCACATGCTGCCTAGGTCTTGGTTTTATGGCTCCTTACCTAAATCATTCCAGAACCTGTCTCAGGTGGGAAACTACATGGTAACACATATACCTGCTAACAGGCATGAAGGTGCATTACTCCCCACGGACAGTCTGCAGGACAACCCAGCTGTCCGTAACACAAGAGCTTAGGTCAAACACTGTAGAGCATGTTTTCCTACCCAAGCGTGACAGTGAGAACGGGGAATTGGTCTCTGACAAAACTGTTCATGCATTCTGCAAAAGCTAGGTCCAACACATAAGGATTTGGCTACAGGAATTCAGCGCCTTGATCCTACAGGATAGCACCCAGTATGAACTTAAAGACAGCTCCTTCTCTGGTTGGAGGTAAACCCCATTCTCAGGAACAGGAGAGGGTGTTCTACTACTCACTAAACAAGAAACTTCTTGTTCTTCAAAGCATGACCACGTGCATTATTTATTGTGTCACAGCCAGGCCCTACCATTACATGCAGTTACATCACCACTACACGCAGCGAGCTAAGGAGTGTTCTTTGTACTCATCACCAGATTACTCAAGTAATTCAAATATTAATTGTAGTTTTCATAGCCTACCTGTGAAGTGAAAGAGTCCCCATTACCATTGAAAAATAATGGCAGGCCAAGACCTTCTTCTCTGTTTGAACAGCCATCTTAAGATAACAAAACCCTGATTTTTCAGAATACTTAAGTTTGGAGCATATCAAACACTATGAAGTCTGGCTTCCAGCTACTTCTCTTACTGCTCTGATGGCTTGTTTCCAGAATCTTAAATCAAATAACCAGAAATCAATTCATGGATCACATGGCAGGCAACGGAAAAGCCCTTTTCAAAAACCACCATGGCTTATCCAGCATCATGTAACAGTGTCGCAGAAGAATTAACAAGTAATAACCATACAGAGCAATGCCCAGGTACTTCTGCCAACAGACTGCTTCCTCTGTCAGCACTTTCTTCCTCATTTGCTACAGATGCAACAACTCTTAAAAAGCAGGGAAATAATCTTTTTTACTACCCTACCTTTGTCTTTATGACTGCTGGCTTAAATAACATGCTATTCTCTGTAGGCAGGAATAATTTTGTATATTTATATTCCCTGCAGAAGGCAGCAGTTGATTAATGGATAAAAATACCCCATAAATACTTGTTATGAACCACATATAAGCCTCTGTCAGTCTCTGAGGACACCGTTAGTGTAGGCACTGAACAAGAAAAAAGGGGCACTGCCACACTGTAGCTCTGACAAAGCTGACTCCAGCAATCACACCCATATTCATAAGCCCAGACACAGCTTTCACACCTCCAGTAAAGGCACTTGGCAGGCTCTACAACTGGGCCCAAATTAACTGGGTCTAGAAACTCAGGCAGTCTGCTCCCCTCATCGGGAAGGATGGGGAGGAAATTTAATGCAAAAAAATGAAAGTGACTGGATTTAGAAAGCCTCTGCAAGGGGATGAAGGCTTTGATTAGATACCTGACCTCAGTCAAGTGACTGGGAGGCCAATTAACCCCTTTGGTAAGTCTGTGACAGGAGGGACAAGCACAGTTTGACCAAAATACACTCAAATACTGAGCAGGGATGGCGGGGGGTCATTCCAGTAGCTGCTGCCTTTGCTCTGTGCTCTCAGGTCACGGAAGCCTCTCCACCTTCACCGAAACTGGAGAGAAGTGGATATAAAGACAGGATGAAAAACGGATGATTCTAGCAGCTGTACACAGTTGTATATTAACTAGCTATTACTACTGCAAGCTAAAAATAGAGCGACTTAATTAGGATGAGTAACATGTAACTATGTCATACAAATATGAAGGAGAGTTGTACTTGCTGGAAATTAAGTTCCTTAAATTAGACATAACAAAATTCAGAGTGAATACACCAGCCAATCTATAGATATTTGTGTAGACAAACCTGGATCCTTCAAGTACCCACTATATGAGATATCACAAAAAAACTTACGTACATTTCAATCTGCTGCACTAACATGATACACTGAATAAAACCAGACAAATTTAAATAAATTGCAATAAAATTTAGTACTTTTAGTTTCTCAGTAACAGTTTCTCAAAATGTGTTATCTTAAAACACAAGGTGAATATCGACTCATTAACAAAAATAAAACACAGATGGAAACACGGTTAAAATAAACATCTTTTACATAAAGCAATCTCTTTGTATTCTGTATATTCTTGTATGTAACAACCTAAAGTATTGACCAAAGTGAGGCTAAACAGATAAATCAGTTCAAGACTAAATCTAAACTCCCTTCTAGCCGGATAGCTCTATTATCTCCTTTTTAGTACACATTACTGGTTTTGTCTTGATAGTCTCTGTTGCTTTTCAAACTCTCCTAGAAAATAATTTTCCAGTGTTAGCTTTTAAAAATTTTTAATGAGTATAGGTTCAATTGCAATTTACTGTCTAAATAAGCAACTGAAATCCCATGGGGAATTTTAAAAATCTCATTTAAGAACAAACCTGTTTACAAACTACAACATATTTTCTGAAACTGTTACCACTTGAACATTTGTCAGAAAACAAAATTATACCTATGACAGGTTCATTACCAGGCATGAGTCACTAATAACTACCATTCTTCACGAAACCTCTCACACAGCCTAGCATCCTTAATATGTGCTGTGCAACTGCATGGAAAAGCCACCATCCAAGAGGGGCTGCAATACGATTTTCGTAATTTTACTTCAGTGACAGCATCTACGTAGCAAACACCTCTCCCACGCACCGCTGGTTGTGCTCCGAAACCCACAGGGTCCTGCAACGCGGCACAGCTCGGCAGGAAAGGCAGGCAGGTGGGCAGTGTGAACACAGGGAGGCCACGCTACGAAAAATAGTTACGGAGGCTGTGGTTCCATGGACATTTCTCACAGCCTACTGAGAGGCTTCCTGGATGATGAAGTCCCATTCTTTGCTCCCACAGGCGACTGTCATATAATAGCTTTCATAAACAGACCCATTTTTAGATTAATTAGAAACAGAAAGGGCAAAGAAACCCATTTGGAAGCTGTTCACTAACAATTAGAAAAATAGCTTTCTGACTTCTAGCCTAGGTTTGTTCATAACCAGCTTATACCCTTCTGTTCTTTCGCTAACATTAACCTTTAGCTTAAATAGCTGTAAACTTGCCAATATTTACTCCCCTGCTCTATTAGTACATGGCAGCAACATCCGCTCTCAGCTTCCAGTCTGCTAAGCTAAGCCATACTTGTTTGGTCTCATCTCACACATCCTCAGCACGTCCCTTCCCTGGACTGCCCCAGTGTCCCCTTTCCCACTTCTGTGACCTAGTCTCTGATTTTTGCAATAGTCCTCATCTCCTCCAAACCATTTGCTGGGTTCCTACATGGCATATTAGAAATATTACGGAAATACAGGCAGATGAGACCCACTGCCCACCTGGCCTGCCATGGTGTAGCACAGAGTATAAAGCAGCATGTAATTAGTTTTTACTACTGTAGTTAGTGTTTTTACTGATTTCCCATTTGCCAGGCAGTAACACTTTCTAGCCTCACACACCAGCAAGGGTGACTAAATGAGCATATAGTTACCCAGAACAGCCCTTTCTTCTCCCTTCCCGATCCAATACATGAGTGGCTTAAACAGGATCCTCCTGTTTTTAAGAGGATATTTCCACAGGCCAGAGAGTAGCACAGCGGCTCACCTGGTACCACATCATCCTGCAAGCCTGAAGGCACAAGCAATCCCATATAGCAAGAGACTCACTGTCTACGGCACCCCAGTAAAGTTGCACTCAGTCTTACCACAGCCCTTCCAGCATCTGGTACCTGCATGCTTGAGCAACAGATGAAAGTCTCAAGCTGAACAGATGAAACAAATCAGATTCAAATCTTTGGGATTTCACCCCAGCTTTATGCCTAAATTATCTTTAGTTTTATAGCACACAAAGGATAGAGCTGCCAGTGCGTTCTGGAAATTCTCCCTGCAGAACAGATATCTGGTATCTTGATGTTCTCAAGCGCCTTTCAGCAGAGGATTCACATTATAAACCCAGCTCACAGACTGCCAGGAAAGGCTGCAGGCCTTTCCTTACAGATTCAAAAGCCAAGGAGAAGAACTGGTCCCACCTTCACCATGAGCAGGTTTCAAATGAAACCAAAAGGGAACCACCAAAAAGCCCTTTTTGAAAGCACCAGCGATTAACCATCACAGCCATGGAAATGAACACACAGCTTGATCCAGGCTCATCTCCTCAGCCCTCCACAGTGTCACAAAGTTGTTCAGACTCTAAACATGAGCAGACAGTAGACAACTTGCTAGTGGCCACGATATGGCTTAAAAATCCTGTTTGGTTGCCAAGGAGTCTTGGATGCAAAGATAGTTCTTGTATGACCGGGCAAGAACTACTTCCTAACGGACAGCTGTACTACAAGACCTTCAAGAGGCTTGAATTCAATAAATCATTAACATTAAAAAGTGCAGAAAATAAAAATGCTACTCTGTTTTACATACTACATAACACCAGCCAGAACTGGACTCCTGCTGTCTTCAGGCAGTACATTAACCATTATTAACAGCATTTTGACTTCCAAATGCCACTTTTACAATGGGTGGAAAAAACCCAATCATCTTAGTTAAATCCAGATGCACAGTACTAGAAGATTCCAGTTACAGCAACCCTTACACAACACCAAAAATTAGCTCAGAAGCATGCAAGGCAACCCTGCCCTACATCTAAACAGGTTGTGTAACCATGCAACTTGGAAAACAAGAAACAAGTGAAAGAAAAACAACACTAAAAGACAAAATTGTCATGTACCAAACCCTTTTTTCTGACCTACTGCTTTCTTCTATGAAGTTACGATGTTATTCAAAGCATTTGCTAACATTGCACGAATAGTTAACGCTTCATTTACGATGCTCTCAGCCAGTGCTGGTTAGCTCATCTTTTCTCCAAGTCTTGTGCTTTGTAAGCCAAAGCCCACTGCTATCTCTCTGGTGCAGCATTTCTTGTACAGATTGCTTCAGTAATACACAACACTGGGAAATATCCCCTCCTCCTACGCACAGCCTTAAAAATAAGAGTGTGAAGTCTGGCTCTCCCAACAGCCAAAGCTATTTTTAAGGGCTGCGTATGTGGCAGGTAGGAGTCCCCCCACCCACCTCTCCCATTGCACCCCTATTCCGAGCAGGAGGAACTGACTTACTCCAGGGCTAGATGAAGCTCTCTAAGTTTCTACTGATGAGCACCTTGCGCAAGTGCCATGTTGAGGTGGTCAGGACACGGCAGGTTTCTGTGCCCCAGTCCATGTCAGATACAAGCCTCTATCAACAGAGCACGTTGCTGAAATTCTTTCTGCCTTTACATCCCCAAAACAAGGTGCAAAGAGGGCAGTTTTGCATAAGGTGGAAACAGGTGCCTCAGCTCCAACATTTTTAGTATTCTTCTGTAGCCTTTCATACACACTATTTAGAGGACTTGGTCCACTCTGCAAACAGACCTGGCTTCCATTTTTCCTGAATGCTTCAGACAACTGCTGCAGGAGGTCCTGGGAAAAGACAAGCACTTGCTCAAAAGTCTTGATGCAAATGTGAATGCAAGCTGGGCAGCACCAGACAGGGAAAAAAGAGCTTACTGTAGTTCATCCTGATTCAGAGGTACTCTGTGCACATGGATAGTTCCTTCAGCCTGCAACAGGCAAGTCACTTCTGGAGATAACAAATATAGAACTTGCTGTGATCAGATCACTTGAGAACCAATACCAGCGACAAAAAGGCAGCAATTCTGGGTTCACAGTCTAATTGGGAACCTAGGAGCTGCACAAGACATAAGGTCATCTATCCACCTTGCCAGCCCACTGCTGCCACCCACATCTTGCTCTCTGATCAGCAGAGGTACAACTTCCATGGAGAGCAAGGAAGGTGAATAAGACACCTTTTCCTTCAGAAAACACCAGTTTGTCAGAATCAAAACTTGTTTTACAGGACAATGATGAATTTGAATGGGAATATTTCTCAGGTCTAAAATGTCCAAACAGGGAGGGGAACGCAGGGAAGAGTCATTCACTAGAAGAGTGTTACAGCTTAGCAGTAAATGCCGTTTTCTAAAATGTGGGAAACGAAGGTTAAAATGCCAATATTGTGCAGTTTAGATCAGGAACTAGAGTCCTGTTACCCCCTTGTTCTAGGCATATCCTAGCTTAAGCCGCTGGCTGTTCTACAGAGGGGTTTTGCATCTGTCATATCCCAGCCAATCTCAAAAAGCAAAACCAGAAAGTCTAACCACTCACCCACCCAAAACCCCCCCACACTTTTCAAAAGCAGCAGCCACTTTCCATCCAGCTTCATTCCAGAAATCAAACACTCACACATGAAGTGTTTCAAGTAAGAAACAAACAAAAAAAAGAGATAATGGTAGACTATTCACAGGCATCCCAATACTGTCATTATGACTTTAAAAGTCAGAGATGCACCTGACTGTGGAACATCCCATGGTTGTAAACTATATCCCAGATGTTGCACAAACATCTTCCCTTTCTTTTTAAGGAAATCAATGGAATAAACCTGGGAAGAAAAGTAAATTGCATCTAGATTCCCATTCAGAGGCTTCATAAGAATTTTGACTTATACATGTGTAGAGTTTACAATACAAAACTATAGAAGCAAAGCTTTAGTCCTGAATACTACTATAGATCGGGAAAAGAAAGAACATGTCATAATTCTCTGCCTTCTCATGGAGGCTACCCCAAGCCTCCCAAGCCCACAGGAAGCTTCCAGTGAAAAAGCAAAATAGTGTTATAGGAAAGTTAGCTATCCACTCTGCAAAATCCTATTACAATTAAGAAAACTTGTTTTTTTCTAACGAGCAACAGGAGGGTATGGAGGAACTCTGTTGTCACTGAGGGGGACAGATGTCCTCTGTGCAGGGGAATACAGATCATCAACACCAAAATTGGTTTATAGCAGAGGTGAATACAAGTTGCGTGTCAGTATGTTGATATGTTCAGAGAAGCTTGCAGAAAATCCTGTTAGCAACTGAACAGGCTCCTAGCTGCTGTGGTCATTATAAAAAGCATTTCTGACCAGCATGTTGCTTCACAAGAGAGCATTTCTCTTAATTTTAGCATAACTACTCTAAAAAGGGCAAGCATGTTGATTTTTCCCACTGGAGATAGTGTTATCAAAAAGCTACTCTAAAATCACAACAGCAGCTAATGAAGGCACAACACTATTTTCTTGTGTGTACATACAAATAATTATCTCTTTGCTGTAATGTAACTGTTAACATTTATTGCAAAGCAGGTTAAAAAAGGTAGTAGGCCTCAGAGAATCTCAGTAAAGATAAATAAACATGCATTCTATTCCAAACAGATGTGAATATGCAGACATCTTCTTTAAGACATTCGGAGATGAAAGAAGGTTTTCTTCCTCTGAATGCAGCATGACAGCCGAACCTGCCCTCACAGAGAGGCTACCAGAAGAGACAACAGACACAGGTTGTTCAAGTACCAGGGAATCACCCGTGAAAGCTTTGGGGAGTCCTACAAGACTTCCCAGTCTGCAAACTCAGATGCAACACAGGGCAGTAAGGTTATGGCATGGGGAGGTAGTAGAACACCTCCATTACTTTTGTATTTAAATGCTTTCTAAATAATTATTGTTGTGCAATCCATAAGGGATCTGAAAGCCGCATAGGCATTTTATAGATAAGATATGCAGAAAGCATCTGACTGTCATTGCGAGCACAGACATCTGACAACAGTCTGCACTACAGCTGGCAGCAACCCTCAGATTGCGCCTTACCTACCAGACCAGATCTCCTCTCTGGTGTAGGAACAGTGATTTCATGAGCTCAAGGGTGTTCTACAGATCCTCACCAACCCTGATCCCTGGGACGTTTCATCAGCAACATAGGTATTTTGGTGGAGGTTAAAGAAAACTTTCATAAATACAACAGGTAGAAAAGAAGGAAGACATTTAACTAGAGATGTAGTTTTTCTGTATGAAGAGAAGTTTCTAGTAACTGTTAGAGTCACAATGCTTCAGTCCGCTTCTTTGCCACTGTGTGGGAGGCTTTGAAAATGCAGAGCTTACTCATCTTCACGGGACTGATAACAAGACACCTAGGCAACAAAGCTTAAGGGAAATAAAATGCCCAAAGTAAACTATTGCATGGACTGCACAGTTCATGAGAGGTGGAAATGGACAGTTTCTAATCTTTTGGTGACTGGCTAAAAGCAGGCATGTCCTCCACTAGCCATCTCGGCGTGTGTACAGTGCATGGTTTTAATGATCAGAGGATTCACACGTGGGGAGTGGGGGCAGGCAGGTTAGCTTACAATCAAACTAGCAACCCAGGCTAGCACCAGTTCATGCCTTGTTGGTCTCCTCACTAACAGTGGAAAGTCCAGAAAGTAGTCTTCAGGGCACCCCACAGCTACTTAAGAAGGGAATAGTGGTGGTTTATACCAACAGCTTTCTCAAAATAAAAATAGGGCTTCACACTCCAAAATCACCAATAAAACATGCTCCCTGGACCAGGGCTTTTAAAAGTGAGACCCTGATGGTTTTTAAATATTTGCAGGTGCTTGATCAGAAGTGCTGACTGTGAAACTATGGGGCACAGGAAAACAAGACTGAGGATACAATTTGGTACCTATAACACTAGAGAATAGTCATTTAGTCCCCCAACTGCAGGTGCTTATCATATTCCAGAACAACAATGTCATGAACTACATCTGCCATCTTGGTACGCGATCTAGTTACATAGCAGTCAAAAAGAACAGACTAGTGACATTTAACAGGGAAAGACAAAGACTAAAATCAAAATAATTGGTATAAAATGTCATCTAGAAGACAAAAGAAGGAGGGAACACTGCTCCAATGACTTTGGGTTTGAAATGAAAACAAGTAAATTGATGTATTTAATCTTACATAAAAGAGGAAAATGATGCGTAAGACATTTTCCCCCATAAACAAATTCAATATAAATGGATAAAATCCCAGACACCACACCCTCTTGTAATACTTAAATATACTTAAAAGAATTGGTAAGAGAGGCAATTTGATGATTTGATTGAATTTTTGCTCTTCTCCAGTCTGCCAATTCTTCTATGTCATACAAAACTCAGATTTAAATTTGCGTAACTGTTAAAGTCACACAGCTGTGTCCCTAGCTGAAGGCTATTTCAGTTAAGGAGGGCTGCAAGTTGAAGATGCAATAGCTATGTGTTTGTTCTTCTTTTGGAAAAGAAGCTCTCACAGAGGGATTGCAGCAGACGAGCTATCAATTAATCCTTCTTTGTAGACAAAGTTCTAAGTGTGAAGGTGACAATTATTGAGTCATTCCTCTCAGGGCTGAAAATCCTAGTTTGATTCTGGCATAATTAAGTTTCCTCTTTACACACACAGAAAGAGAACAAGGAAAACAGCAGAAGTGAAGAAAAAACTGCATGCAACCACAAAGCTTTTTTAACATGCACAGTTACAAATTTCTGTGCCATTTTATAACTGTTGAGTCTTAATTAAAATACTACATTTCTCTGACTCATGGTGCTGTAGGATGCATGTATGTTATTCACATGAATATTAATCTCTTCCCAGGTGGGAGGCTGAATTGCTCGGGGGATTTATTATCACATCACATATGGAAACTTCTTGGGCGTCTTTTTTTTCTTTCTTTCTTTCTTTTCTTTCTTTCACATTTCAGCTAGATCATTAACAAGTAAGAGTCATAAAAATCATTTTGGTAGTCTATGTGAGAGGAACCCAGTGAGCTGGATCAGTGAGCTGGAGTTCCACATGTATTAATGAAAAGATAGTGCGCATGGAGGAAGGGGAACATGGAAAAGAGCTGGAGGCATCGCTTTGAACATGAAGGACATAAGCAGCTGCACTAAGCACTAGAAAAAAAGAGAATAGTCCTCTTGAAAGCTTCTAGGTAACAATACAAGATGGGAAGATGTTAATAGGGTGATCAGAGAAACAAGACATGACCTTTTCTAACTACCAACAGAATCACCTGGTTTGACTATCGTCACAGGGACCTTTAAAATCCTGATACTTATCTGGAATATTTGTATTCATATCACTGACTTTCAAACAAGATCTAGGAATGAGCTGATGATGCACAAGGTACAAAAAGCAACTAGCATAGACGCTCTTCTAGATTTGAGCAAAAGTACAGAGATAAATGAGGATGCAAATGCATTCAAGAAAACTGTGACAGTCTCCCTGATACCTTGCAAGGAAAGGAATTAGACAAGCTAGAAAAACACTATGCAATTCAAGAACACAAACTAATAAAAACTCAGAAAATAAGCAGCTAGAGCTCATGAGAAACAAGCTTATGGGACCAGGAGTTCAGGAAGCTGTTAACAGTTAATGAAACAACACTAACAGACAAAAAAATCACAAGCTATCCCAGTGAAGAGGAAGGAAAGGACGTACAGTGAGAGACCTGTCCAAAAAAAATCATAAGCTCTTCAGAGGGCTTGAACCTCAAACTACAGATACCTTCTTGATGAAGTTTTTAAGGACAAGCATGATTGCACAGGAAGGAAATCAAAAGGCCAAAGCACAAACTTAAACACCCAGAAGTGAACACACAATATGCTACTCATAGGAAGACAAAGCTATCATCAGGTGGCCTTAAGAAGGCTGGAACATTTGATGCCTTAATTGCTTCAGGTCTTCACTGACAGGGACAACTGCAGTCAGGCAGCTGACAGAATTAATATTGTTTTTTAAAAAAAGGGAAAAGAAGTTTAGCAAGGTATAAAAAACAGGTTGCAGTAAAGGAAAACAAATTTGAAAGCAAAGAGATAAGGTAGTTATTTCTAAGTCAGCTGGTCCTGATAAATCTCCATCCTCAGGTACCAGGTTGCAACACTGACAATCACAAAGCGCTAAGAACTTGAAAAACAGGCAATGCACTTGAAGATTTCAAAAGGGCAAAGCAAGCATTTACACTCAAAAAATAGGAAGAGGAGGACCTAGATAATTATGAAAGTGCTAACTTGACTTTTTTCCCCTGCTCCTGGGAATTGAAGACTGGAACAAATAATCAAATTATTTGCAAATCTTCCAGAACATAAAAAGGAGAGAAATAACAGAGAATTTTATGAAGAGTGGAACTGTGTCAAATGCATTTAACTTCCTTCTGTGACAAGGTAAATTAGTCTTAGGGGTAGGAGAAGAACAGTAGAAGTTTTATATCCTGAGGTCTGGACGAAATTGCTAAAATAGATGCACACACACTGGAAAAAAATTATACTCAGGGTAGCCAGCCTCAAAGAATGTATCAAGCAGTGTCCCTCGGGCAGCTCTGGTAGCACACAGCCTGGCAGCTTGGGTACTACACAACTTTTTCACATACAACTTGAGGCATTTGTAGGCATAACAGGTTAGGAAGAGACAGACAGCAGTGTGCTTACGGAGTGAAAAAAGATTCCATAAGAACAAGTGCAGAGCCATATTCAGCTGTAATCCAACAGAAATACAGGCTAGGGAACAACTGACAAAGCCCTTCTTCAGAAGGAACCTCAGCTCTGGAAAGGATAAGAGGCTAACTATAGATTAGTGTTAGTCTGTGATAAAAAGGCACCATCACAGCAGGATACCTGATATCTTGCGATACCAGGATCACAGCCTGGAGAACAAAGTCTTCGTTGCTCTGTAGTGCACACGAGCAAGCTCTCAGCTGGGTTCCTACATTCAGCTTTGGACACTGCACTTCAGGAAAAACAAGAAAAGAGAGAAAAAGAAAAGAAAAAAAAAAAGAAAAAGGCTGATTAAAGAGTGCCTAAAAATAACCTGACAAGAAAAGGCTAAAAGAAAAAGCGTCATTTAGTGAACATGAGGAGAGCAAGTGGAGCTTTGTCCTCTCTTTGCAGCAGCCCTTCATTATTTCAGAGAGGAAAGGAATCCATTCTGCGCCTTTACTTGTCCTGATCGGGAGAAATGGAATTATATGGCACAAGAGAGATCTAGAGCAGAGGTTAGGAAAAGCCTTTGGACAGTAAAGACAGCTAAGCCCTGGAGCAGGCTGCTGGAAAGCTCCATCTCTTACTTTTTTTTGGTTTTGAGGAAATTTTGGATCAGTAGCGGTTAGGAGAGGTGAAGGCAGAGCAATTCATGACATTTTGCTATCATAACAAAACTAGTGTTTCTGTAACAGCAATCTCAAAGCACATCTTCCTTCCAATTCAGCAGAAACACAAAGATTGATGCTGAACCACCTCGTGGACCTTGTACTCTCAAAAAAAAAAAAAAAAAAAAAAGAGCGCGCTATCCAGGGAGAAGCATCACTTAATCTCCTGTCTCTTCTAGTATGTTTGTGAATTTGTTTTCCATAAGACACAGAACTAAAGTGTTTTACTTGCATGCTCTACAAAACCACGACAGAAGTTCCTTTTCTTCTTAGATACTAACAGTGTTCTTAAATTTCACTTTCCTTGTCATACTGACAGTTTTGACCCAAATCCCTTCTGCTCAGAAATGAAATAATTGTTGGATTGGAAAGAATTTACAATCCAGATAAGCCAAGGGAAACACTATTTCTGCTATGGCACTTCAGATGCCTACCCAGAGGCAAAAAATAATAATAATTGTTTTCCTAAAAACTTGCAACAAAACCAGAAGAGAAAGAAAAGTCCTGCTACTGATAGAGACTGTAAAATAATTTTTTATAAAAACAAAACAAGAGAGCTCTAGAAGAAAGTAGTATTTCTAAATGAAATATATTAACTCTGCACTTCGAGTAGTAGGCAATAGTTTATCATCTATAGAATATGAACACCATATGTTATCTTTCTGTGGGCATACAGATGGATGAAAGCATAAGACTTTTTTTAAAAAAAACAACAACTTTTTGGGTCTTAATTGCTGTTTTCTAAAACAAGAGTGTTTATATTGCTGAAGAAAATGTCACAACCTTTTCCTTTTGACTTCCCAAATCAAGATTATTTATTTTTAAATCTTACTTTCATGAGATGGAAATACCAAGACTTATTATACACCCACTTTCAATTAGTATATATAAAAATATTTGATGTAAAGTTTCCCAAGGAACATTTTTCACACGACAAATAATACCAGTAACTCCTACTAAGCTAACAAGCTATCCTCAAGTTGCCTTGAGAAAAAGTCTTCATTTTGAACAGTGTAACACAAACCATTTAGTCCAGACATTATTATTACTATTTGCAAATTCAGAGCTAATTTCTCTGTTTCTGCATCTTTTCTGATATTCATCTCTAGTTCCACACAATGATGTTCAAAATATTTGATAGAATTAGATAGCTCTAAGACCATCAGAACATGTTGCAGTCCCATACAATACCTTTGATTAAATTTTTGTCTGCAAAACATCAAAACTATGAGGTGTCTTACAAGGAAGAAGAAATGAAACCTTCAGCCACAGATGTAAAACCCAGGTAGCACAGAGAAGGAGCGAAGCAATACTCCATCCTACCTCTTGAAGCCGCAGTCGAACTTTGCTAATGGCTCTAATCCAATGGGCTCTTGCTGGAGGAAATGGTGGTGGCTCGTTGTCACCATGGTAGCTTAAAGGCAAGAAACAGAAAATCACTATATGAAGAACACTCATCTGTAGCATTAAAGATTCAGTGTTACACAGTGCAATCTCAGCTTCAGCTCTGAAAGCTGAAGTAACCAACAGGCTCCAGTCAACATTACCCTGCACATGCTCTGGGAAGCGAGAGGCTAAAGCAGAGGTTTCCTTATACACGGGAACCATCTTGGAAACTGATGAGCTGAAAGGTATAAGCTAGGATACAATACAGCCCTAGGAGTAAGATGATGTTGGACAGATCATCAAGAAAGCAGTCCAAGATATGTGATCAAGCCAGTTCAACATGTTGGTATCATAACTGCATACACAAAGAGGTAGATGGAAGATTTTCCATTTCCATGTCTGTTGCAGGTCTCTCCTAACACACTGCCTCTTCCTAGTCACCCCTACTGCTACAAATTTACAGCCCCTATTCAGGAAACATTGGCAGCTGGGCTCAGCTATGCTTCTCACCATTCATTGCACCTTTCTCACTCCACCCTTTCCTACGCCTTTTCAAGAGGCCACATGCATCAAGCAGCAATGCTCCATCTCAGTGCCCCACAGTACCTTTTACGCTGCCTAACCTCATGAGACATTGGGCCTTTGGTTGCGTTCCTTCTTTTATATGTTGCTGAGGTACAAATCGCTGAAACAAACATCATTCCCTGTCTGCGAAGCACCCACGCTGCTGACAGTATAAAAAATACATAGCTGGGAGCAACATGAATCCATGCTACACATCTAGCTCAGGTGCAACTCTAAGGATCAACGTTCAGAGCTCAGTCCCATGGACACAGGAAGGCATTGTCAGACAGTGGAGAGAATGGGAGCCGGTCATGCAGGAGTATCCAAGTCAGATGCCTACATTAGCCTGAAATAGACTATATGAATAACCTTCCCTGTGAAAAAATATAGGCCAGCCATTCTGGGACAAGGCTCCTGCTGCTCTGTAAGGAGAACAGGAAAGTGACTCAGAGTTTACAAACAGTTTAACACTTTTTCTAGTCTTGCTTTCCCTTTTTTGTCTTTAGTGTAAGGTTGCCCACACATGAACTGCTGTGGTTAATTCTCTCATATAAGCACAGTGACACCAGCTGTACCCTTCAAAGGGTACAGACAGGCAGACATCTTTCCATGGATCTAACTGAACCAGATGAAAAGGATCCCTCATACTTATCAAAGTATAACCATACCTACAATAGGAGCTGCAATGACTTGATTACCTCGAGGAAGAAAAGTCACTCCCAAAGTTGTGAAATTTGAAATTCCTGTAAAACCTGTACAAAACCAGTGCATTACTCCCCCAAATTTAGCTGAAATACTTTTGAAGACTGTTTTCAATACTACTGACAGCTTGGAAAGCCCAAGTGCAAGGACAAGAAAAGATGCCACAGTGAGTCAGAGCAACATGTCTATTCATATTGTAATTCTACAGCCTACAGCTACATAAACACTAACTCTAATTGTGGTAACCTACTACACAAGAAAGGAGGACCTAGTGCAGCTCAAACCATGACTACACATAGTTGTTGGTTGCTTATACGTAAGCTTGATCACACACAGCAATGGAAGCAGCTGTCTTTGGGCCAGACTACATTCATCAAACCAGTAACAGAAAATAGAGCAAATGAGCTTCAAGGCACTAGCAGGCGCTCCTCTTTACATACATAGCAAACATAATTTAAGCTTAGCCAATGTCTCATAAATAACTGGTCCTGCACATAAAGATGTTTCACAGATCAGCAACATCAAGTTAGTTGTTAGAGAAGGCTGCAAGAGTAACGTACATAATTTGCCCCAGGAAAGAGCAGAGAGGAATCCTCTTTGAATTAGCTGAAAAGAACTTGGTAATAGTTTCACCTACCTCACTTGGGCTTGTGCATCAACATCCTTGGGCTTCTCAAGTTCCAGAGGTAACTTAGCTGTAGAATGGTCTGCATGTTTCTCCTCTGTCTCGCAGACCTTCTCCTCTTCTCCTTTGCTGCAAGGCTCCTCTTGCTCCCTGAGCCATGCCTGACCATCCTTCTGGTAGCTGCCTGAACTGGGGTAGGAATGTTCGTGGTGATCATCTTCCTGCTCAGAGCCATGGGCACTTTCATGGGAATGGTCCAGCTCACTTAGGTGAGAGCTCCCCTGGCTGACATTACAAGAGGAGCCATATCTACTACTGCCAGCAGGACTATGAGAAAATGAGAAACTCCATCAGAAAAAACAATGGCTTGGAGAAATGCAAAGCAATCTGCACATTTAACAAACTGAGTGAGACACTAAATATTACTGAAAAGACATGTTATGATGGCATATCTAACTATTATGTTCCCTGAACTAGATCTAGACTTCTGAAGCTCAAAACCTTGGTAAGCAGTAGAAATACTTCATACACAGCCTACCTATATGAAGGTATATACCTATATATACCATATATACCTATGGTATATAGACCATATATGCCAGTGGTCTTTCTTGCACCAACTGATTACTTCTTCACCTTGTATCAGCTAGAAACTGCCAGTGAAGATATTCTAATAACCAGATAGGAATAAGAATGGAAACATAGCAATTCAGAGTGGAAGTGTTTCTGTCTTCTGCAGCTTCACTGCAGCTAAGGTCTTTACCATGACCATTTAAGCTATTGTTAAGAAGTACAGTTAACTTAAAGTTAACTTTATTTTTATATGTATTACACATTTATGATAAAATACACTGCAGTCAAGACTAAGGTTGTCAAGACTATCAACTTAAAACCTTTTACAGCAATTGTTCAAAGGGAAGCAAGGTCTCTCACTCCAACAGAGCTTTTCCAAGAATTTAATTTATATAAAAAACTCAATGCCACAGGGGCGTGATCCCTGTGATTCAAGACACCACTTCCAGGACTGAATTCCTAAAATCCTCAAACAAAATACAGTGGATGGAAATTTCTCATGCAGTCAGGAAAACTACAGCCAAGAATTAAGCAGCACTAATGTTTCTCTCACTTGCACACTTCAGAGAATTTGAAGCCAGTTAGGAAGATTCTGAAGTGTAGTGTTGCAACTGTATGATCAGAGGCACAAGTTTCACTTACATCACACAGACATAGAAGTTTAGCAAGTCTCTGGTTTGATTTTTGAGGGCAACTAACTTAACACATGCACAGGACTGAATACAGACTCATGAAATACTGATACCTTACTTTAGTGGCTTTCCTAACTGCATGAAATAACCTTTGCATGGTAGAAAAAGCAAGCATTAGAATACCTTCACTGATACCTCTGAAAATGTTTTAAAATCTTTAATAATGTGAAATGAACCTAATTAGTTCTACAATACATCAGCAGCAAGTTAAATTTATCTCTAAGATTAAAAGCCTTTACTTTGCATTCTGAAAACAAAAACTTCTTTCCTTCTAATACATTCTATGGAGTGTTACCTTTTTTCTTAGCAAATAGAACATAATTATCACTAAACAAGAAAGCAAAGTGAATTGTATGCAGCAGCATGAACACACAAAGAATATAACTTCTGAAAGGCTAATGAAATTAGCACTAAAAGCATCTCATTCAGTGGGACACAGTGTAAGAACATGGGAAATCCAATTACACTTACAGAAAAAAGAGTGGAAAAAGGTGAGTAAATGGTCTAAGGGCTTGTAAATAACTAGTGACTGCAGTTTGCCACATCCTCAGTGACAGCTATCAGTAATACTACAAACACTTTACAACAAATAGGGGATGGGACTGAGCTACAAATACCAGACACCAAGGCCAATATCTACTACTGCAGTATTGCATTATAAATGGTCAAAAAACTTGAAACCATTTATTATGCCTCATTTGTAACTAGCCTTTTCTCATTCAGTTGTTCCACACTATTCAGATCTGTAGCCTGCGTGCTAGGATGAAGCGTTGCTCCATTAGGAGCAGAATCATGCTCAGTTTCTTTCAGTTCAGGCTCATCTGCTGCGTGCTCTTCTGCCTGATCTTCTTTCTGCAGGTCACTTGAAATCACATTCGGCTGATCTTCTGACTCCTTATCAAACTTCTCTCCCAGCTCTTTGTTGGATGTATCATCAACAGCACTTGCACCAGATGGTTCTTTAGAAAGTTCATTGTCTACAGTGTCAGGCTGCTTTGAAGACAAGTTTACTTCTATATTTGCATCAGTCAGTTGATCTGAGACTGCAGATTTTGAGTTTTCATCTGAACTGACTGTTCCAAACACCTTGTCATCTGGTTTTGACAAAGCCTGTGGTGGTATATGTGGTTCCCTTTTGGCAGAGGTCTCCCTGTTGTCTTTTTGCCAGGGAAAAGAGAAATCTAGCTTTTTCCCAAAGACTGCTCCTTGGCCACTCTCTGGCTTACTCACCTTTTCTTCACTACCTCCTTCAAACAGAGTCGAAGAAAGTTTCTTAAAGCTGGACATGAGGCCCTGGTCTGCCCCTGCTTTAGTTACAGAAGGTGGCTGCTGAGAGAAGAATGATCCAAATGGCTTTCCACTATCAGCAGATGACATAAAGCTGAATTTTGGCAAACTGGGCATGTTTGGTATTTCAAAGACTGTTTTACCACTATTTGCATCTGGAGGAACATTATTAGGTTTACCCTGTTTCTTCAAGTCACATTTGGAAGCAATACCTTCTGCAGGCACCTCATCAATTGCTAAATGTTTCTCCTGTTCAGCAGTTTGCTGTTCTGCCTCACCTGTCTTCTCTTCATTCAGCTGGAGCAGATGAACACTGGGCTCATCAGCTGGAGCTGTGGGATCTCTACCATTAGTACTGATCACATCACGCTGATCAATACCAGCATTGGCCTGATCCCCTGTAACAGCAGGCTCTGATTCAAGGGTAGCACTCTCATCCAACTGGGAAAGGTTTGTGTCTGCCCCATTAGTTGGGGCTTCCATTCCCAGTTCAAGCCCACCAGAGGAGCCAGTCTGAAGGATGTCAATGGCTGCCTTGTCCACAGAAGCAGTTTGTTCCTCTGTTATGTGTGAAGACCGCATATCTAGTTGGCATGTATTTACATCAGTCTGGTCAGTGGCCTCAGCTTGCACTGCATCAACTGCATTACTGAAATCAGACTGGCATGGCTTAGTATCTGCTATCTCAGAGGATTGTGCATCATTATCCAACTGCAGAACCTCGAGGGCTTGATTTTCAGTAGAGACTGCTGTTTCTGGAGTGATCCTCAAGGGTTCCTCTTTACAGGTTTCCAAGTTCCTATTTTCCCCAGTTTCTGTTTTCATAGGAGACTCTTTTATGGAGTTCTCTTCTGCTGAAACAGGTAGTACCTCCTCATTCAGAGAGCTTGTGACATCTCTTTTAGGCTCTCTGGCCACAGCTGTATTTTCTGTCTCCCTAGAGCCTTTTCCTGGAACAGACCCAATGACATCGTTCACGCTACTGCTTTGAGGTTTAGGGGTGGATTTTGGAGGCATCTCTTTTGGAGATTCTTTTGGACCTTTGAAGATGCCAAAGAGATCATTTGTGAAAGCTGGTGCTGGGCCACTTGGGAGGGATGAGAAACCAAAGAAAGAGGAGCTCTTCTTCTGTGCAGTAGGAGATGCAGTAGCTTGAGGTTGGGAAAAGAAACCAGATAATGTTTTAGGTGGTTTCATTTTTGTCATGAAACTTGAAAACATTTCAACTGAAGAATCCAGTACTGATTTATCACTCTCAGATTCCTTAGGTTTGTTTTGTGAATTAGATGCCTCTGGCATTTTAGAAGGAGAGTGTAGCTCTTGTGCCTGTTGTAACCTGTCACCAAGAGTTTGTTTGGGTAATTTATGTTCTGGCAACTCACGCTGTACACATACTTCTTCAGAGACTGCTTCATTTTTTGCGTCACTCATAATATTTAAGTCATTTAGACTCTGGGAATCCATTTTATCACCTAAGGTCATGCTATAATCTTTCTTTTCAGAAGCTTGTTCTTTTGAAGAATAAGGCTCATCTTTATCAATAGGAAATGCAACACTGTCCATTTTCCCTGTGCTATCCAAGCCATCTTCTTCTGCCCCTAAGGAAATAGCCTGTTGGTCCTGAGAACCCTCCTGCATACTGGGAGTCTGAAGACAAGGACCAGAAGCAGCCAAATTGGTTACTGCCACATCATCAGCCTGTGGAAGTTTCTCTAAGTCACTCTCTGCAGCTACCTCAGCAACACTTTCTGCATTTTCCACTGCCAGCATTTCTGATTTATTTTCTGGGATCGTGAGGTTATTAGACATCCTTTTGCCAGTCACCGCTGCAATAATATTATCAACTTCTTTTTTATTCTGTACATCTTGTTGCCTGGCAGAACTGCTAATTTTAACACCAGAGTCAGCAGAAGTATTTTGCTTCACATATGGCTTAGAGTTCACTGGTTTATCTGGTTTTGTATTATTCACCTGTCCTGGCGCAGTTTGTGGTTTTTCATCCAAAAAGGATGTCAAATTGAAGAAACTAAAGCTAGTACTTCTTTGAGGTATGCTCTTCTCAGCAGCTGGACCACTGGAGAAGAAGGAGGGCAGATGAAACAGACCCTCTGCTTCTTGCTGCTTCCCACTAGCAGGAGCAGTAGCAGGTGCTGAAGGCTTTGGTTCATCTGACCCAGTGAAGAAGGAGAATATACTCCTACTGGCTGGCTGTGATTTTGAAGCAGTGATATCAGAAAAGCTGAACGGCAAACTGAAACCTGACTCTTTAGGTGTCTGATCTGGCTTTGGTTTTGCCTGATTAACTGTGCCTCCTAAATGATTTCCTCCTTGTTGCTTTGGTGTAACAGTGGGTACGCTGCTTTGCTGCATGGCTGACTGACTCAATTGGCTTATTTGGGGACCTACACCAATTAGCTTCTGTGAAGTGTTTCCAGGAGGCACTTTTTTACTTTCAGGAGACTCCTCTTCAGCTTTTCTGCTTCGTTGTTCCATTTGCACCCCATGGCTAGGAGAGACCTGCCTGTCCATACCTTCTGTTCTCCCCCCTTCCTTAGGGGTGGAGGACAGACATGGCATACTGGGACTCTGAAGACTCCCAGACTTCTCAGTTTGTTGTCTCGACTCAGCCACACTTCTGCTATTGGTTTTTGGCAGAGTCATAGTACTCGAGGTTGGTTGAGAAGACACAGCCTCCACTTTGAAGAGATCTCCAAGGGATCCAAATAATGATGAGATGCTGGAGGTTTCCTTCTGTTCTGGCTGTATCACCTTTTCAGATTTATCACTTTGACTTTTTTCCAAATCTGGTGATGGCTGTGGTGCTTTGCCTACTTGCATTTTAAAGAAATCAAAAAATCCAGAAGCTTGGGTTTTGTTGGCAGCTGAGCTTGCAGGAGAATCTTCTCCAAGACTGAACAATTTCAGAGCGCTTTTAAATAATGTCTCCTCAGGCTCAGTGGCCGGGTGGCTCTGATTTGGCTGTGACTGGCAAGGTTCATTAATACTTGTATGGCCTTCAAGATGCCTGGAAGCTGGTGTTGCTTTAACAGGTCTCTCTTCTTGTATGGCCCTGCCACCTGGAGCAGTTTGGCTCAGTTGAGAAGAGGATTTTGATAATCCTGCTTTTTTAACATGGATGTTTTCATTCTGATTTAATTCTGGGTTTTCATTTCTAGCAGCTTCCAACTTAAGTTCTGATGAAGTATTTCTTCTTGGTTCTGATGTAACAGGAAACTTTTGCCCTGCTCGTGTCTCATCTAATTTTCTATTTGGTGCAAGTGATAAAACATCAGTTCTATTTTCAGATGATTTTGACTGTGCGTCTGTTCTCTTCAAGGCAGAATCTTCTGATGTCTCAGGATCAGGACCTGAAGACTTTCCAATTAGTCCACCCAAAGCAGAAAATAAAGAGCTAACTTTGTTCACTGGTGTTTTCTTATCTTCCTCAATCTTCTTTGCTTCTGTTACTCTTTCAGTAGGTGCCACAGTTTCTTCAGCTTTAGGATTAGATTGAAACAGGTGGAAACCAAAGAATCCTGATGACCCACTCACAGTAGTTGTCACAGGGACAGCCTTATCCACTTTCTCAGTGTGGACTTCCTTACTCAGCGATTTATTGAAAGAAGCTCTGGAATGTGTTCTGAGATCAAGGCTTAGCGGAGACTCCTCTGAATAATTCAGGGTTTCCTTCTCAGGTCTAAAATCTATTTTGAGTTTTTGAAGTTTATAACCTGAGAAGTCTAATGGCTGCTCTCTCTGATAATAAATAGACTCTTCAAACATCTGCGAAAAAGTCTCCAAATTCATGTTCATTAGCTGATCGCTCCTCTGCAAAGCTACTGACAAATCCAGGGGTTTATTTGTTGTATAATCATCTAAAGATTCTTCTTCAGCAAACCAAAACAGCTCATCTTCACTGCCAAGAGGGACTTTAAAACCACAAACAGCAATTGTGTTGTCTTCTAGCACAGATCTTGGAATAGAATCCGTCTGAAAATTATAATCCCAGCAGTCCAGGTAGGAATACGTTTCAGGAGCACACACGTAGACATACTGCCCAGTGGGATCAGTGAGCAGCGAATACACATACTGGCTATCACTGTACATGTAGTATCCACAATCACCATCTTCTGATGGCCACCATATACCCTGCTCAAGCATTGTTAGCCACTCCTGATACTCCTGGCTATAGGATGAGTACATAAAGCTCTCATCCATACTTAAAGTCTCTTGGTCAATTAGAGTCCACATGGTTCCATCACAGCCAGATGAGTAGCTTAAATCCATGGGCAACTCTTCTAATGAGTAACTACCATCTCTTTCAAACGGTGCAAAGTTACTATAACTTTCATTGACAGAATTAGCAGTCCATGCATCGTTTTCTTCTGAACAAACATCTTGAAACATTAACTGGTCAAATGACTCATATGACATCACACTTAAATCTAAACTCTGTCCATCAAAATTGGCATTAGTCTGCCAATCCATCACATTGGCATTTGCATCCTTTTTACAGAGATTCACCACCATATCATTTTCAGGCCAGTCCAAGAACTGAGGGGGCAGAACAGAGTTCTGGTTTAACATGTAGTAAACTGGTACTGCTATTTCATGAGCGTCAGCCAGTTCCCCCACTTCATATTCCCATTCAAAGCTAGAATGGCTTCTTGTTTCCTGATAAACTGAGTACTGCTCCATAAGGTTATAGCTTTTATTAGTCAAATTGAGAAATTCATTTGATCCTTTGTTTAAAAGACTTGGAAAAACTCTAGATTCTGCATCCTGATAAGGGATATGCCTACTATTTACCGGCTTTCCAGATAAGTCCTGTACCTTGTCTTGAAGATTTAGAGCATCAGGGAATACAGGATGCCCGCAGTGAGGAACATGGGGCTCAGCTATTTTATTTACTCTTGCACCGGACAGGTGGTCAGTAGTTTTGGAAGATTCCATCGTTTTCACATTATCCAGTTTCTCCTTTGGTTTGGGCAGGAGGTTTTTTAAGAAGCTGGAAGCTTCCTGCTTTTCACCAGTGCTTCTTTGAGTGTCAGAAGCCATTCCTGAGTTGCTAGGTTTTGTCTCCAAGATAGAATCCTCACCTCTATCAAAAAGCTTCATGAAGCCTAGAGAGCTTGTTTTCACCTTCTCTTGCCTACATTCAGACAAGTTTTCACTTGAAGCAAACTTAAATAAGCCAGAAAATAATCCAGGAGAAGTGCTTTTCTGGCCATCGCTCTCGCTTTTAGCAGTCAAGTCTTGATTATTTGATGTGTTTTCATTAGAAGAAATGCGAAGAAAGCCAGAAAGAAAACCCGGTGTGTGCTTCTTCTGCATATCATCTGCACTTGCAACTTCTGGTCCTCTGGCTGAAGAGGTGGATTCAACTGAGCTGTCATTTAAGTCTGGTGCATTTAGTCCTTCTCTCGTCAATCCTCCTTTTACATTTCTAGGTTTTTCCTGAGTACTCTTAGTTTTCTGCTGCTCTCCTGCAGCCTTAAAGGTAACAGAGGCACTCTCCTGGTGCTTTTTTCTATTTACTTGGGCACTAGATAGGTTTTCTTTATTCATGTTTTTTGTTTGTACAAATTCCTCCTTATGATCTGAAAAATTTGGAACAGAGCTAGATTTCAATGAAACGGTATTTTCTGATTTACTGTTTCTGTCTTCAAGCAAAGAAATTCCAGTAGAACTCTGACAACTTCTTTGGTCCTGTGAAGGTGCTAGATTTTCTGCAGAAGAAAATTTAAATAAAGAAGGAATAAAGCCCCCTTTCTCATTCCTATGTTCCTGCTTCTCTGAAAAACCCAACCCACTGAAAAAAGGAAGTTTCCCAGTGAAAGGAAGTGAGTGTTCTTCATTTGATAAACTATTTTGTCTTACATCCTCCTCAGACTTATGGCCTTTAAAATTCCCAGATGTGTTTTCTTTCTGCCCTTGTTCGGCAGGAGGAAGCAACAATTGACTGAAAGACTTTTTGAGTGGACTGAAAAAGCTTTCAGATGCTGTACCCTGATCTTGAGGCTGTGAATTAAGTTCCACATTCCTTCTGTTTTGCTTGTTTCCCAGTCCATGACCTGTAGTATGCTGATCCCCTAAGTGATCTGCAGGAAGCTGCTCCCTGGCAGTGGGCGCACTGTCTTTCACAGTGGCATCTGGCTGATTCGTAACGTGATTCAAATCTGACTGCTTCTGTGGCACATCCTGCTGCTTGGGAGCCAAGAGACCATCAAAATTGGCTTTCAGACTGAAGGAACTGACTGAGTTTGTGAGCCTGCCAAAGATTGAAGACACGGAAGTGCTATTTGCATTTACCTCTGCCTCGCTTCTAGTCTCACTCGTTCGTATCTCCGGAATAATGCTGCTGGTCCTGGCTGCCATCTGTCCAGATGGTCTCTCACTTCTGTTTGCATCATCATCTTTCACAGCATGGCTGTCCTCCTTGGTGTGCTCTTCTTTTATGACTTCTTGTTTTGGCACTTCCTTCTCAGAGAAGATCTTTAAAGGATTAAATATGCCTAGAACAGAATTCATAACCGAATGTTGGTTCTGCTCACTGCCGGTGGTAGCTCCTTGTGATTGCTGGAGATGATGTGGCGCGGAAGCCTTACTCTCCATCTCAGTGGTTTCTGGCTTGTTGGAGTTTATGTTCTGGGCTCTTTTATCACCACTCACCTGGGATGGCAGCAAAGAGTGAACAGAGAACTTGGTGTCAGCTTTATTATCTACCATCACTCCAGAAGGTGAACTCTCGCTTTTGGACTTACTAGAAAATACATTCGAGATTCCACTTTCTGATGAGTTTCTGGTTTCTGTCTTCTCTGGAGTGGAAGAAACAAGCTTTTCAACAGAGGCTGTGAGTTGCTTTGTGCTTGACCCCACCTTTTCAGTGAAAGAGCTGAACAGGGAATTCACTGTATTCTTCACACCTGACAAGTCTGGGAGAGATTCAGATTTGCCCTTGGTAGTCTCCTCTGCAGCAGGCTGTTTGGGCTGCTCAGACTTCCTGCCTTCTAATGAATTATCAGCATTATCCAGCTTCAGTGACATGCTCTCAACATTTTTTCTGGGCTCTGGCAATGTACCAAATTTGCTGATTTCTTCCTCCTTTTCAGCCAAGTATTCTGAAACTGATTCTACCAGACACTGAAGTTCATCCATTGTGTCTATGTACTCCTCCATAGGTTCTTCAACAGGAGACAGTGTTAAGTCTTGCACAGGATGACCATGTTTGCTTCCTTTAGTCTTGTTTTTTTCATCACAGTTAGCCTTTAACTGGCAGCCAAAATTTGCAGTGAAGTTTCTCAAATGGCTGACGTCAGAATCACACCACGTTTGTGAAAGCATAGCCAGTTCCTCCATTTCATCGTCTGAAACAGGTGAGTACTGGAACTCATCAGAAGCACTGCTGTCGAATTCCTCAAGGATATCCACAGGCACAAAAGTGTTATCTGGCATTCCTGTGAGCTTCATGTCTTCACTGTTACTAAGGTGAAGTGAGCCCTCATGGTTCACTCCCTGCTTGTTGGGCAACTTGCCACTTTTAACCATTAAGCCGTTTTTGTATGGACGCAGGACAGGATAAGCAGGCAACTGTTCCTTACTTTCAGAGTTAGTGGTATATTTTCCAGTTCGATCATATACTAGGAAATCATCATTAGGTTCAGAACTAGTTGCCACACCATTGAAATAAACTGTTTTCTCCCCAGGAAACTGCAGACCTTCATTACTTTGCAGGCTTATTTGTTCGCGCTCTTCAAAATTGTATCGCAGCTTCTTTTTCCTTCTCCTATCTATTGTATCATATTCCTGAGGATACCTAGGGACATCTACAGACCCTGACTCCACACACGCATTTTGGCAGCACCTTGATCTTTCACAGTGATTGAAATTTTCTCTTTTTGAGAGAGTTTGCATCTTTTTTGTGTTTGTTTCCTGCCAGCTTCTATTTTTGTGACTCTGTTCTAAGAATTCCTCTATTAGCAGTTTTCCTAGCTCTTCATAGTTACTCTCCTGTTCTTCTCCATCTTCAGAGTTAAATGGAATGATCCTGACTCTTTCATTTCTAGCTAGAGATCCTTGTCTAAGATAAGAAATAAAGGGGGTGGGAAGGAAAGGAAGAGAGGCAGAGAAAAAAAATAGAAAGGGGAAAATAACAGTTTTAAAAGGAGCGCTAGAAAGGACAAAAAATAGTAATGAAAAGACATGCATTAAATAAAGGAAAACTAAAATAAGAACCATCCAGAGATAACAAAACTGAAAACCTGCCAATCTGCCACCATTACATTTCAATCAAATAGTCAAAAAAAGCAGCATTGGTTATGATATTCCACCAGTTACAGTTGCACAAAATTTAGAAATGGCTGTTTGAAGGAGAACAGCTTTTTGTGATCAAGTGAGGGCACACAGCCTTGGCTGTAGCAGTACTCTGCTGTTACTTTTTTAGGCATGCTGAAAAAAGTCACTTATTACAGTAACAGGACTACTTTGAGATACAGTGCCCACGCACACCATTCCACTATGCTATGCATGCATTTCGGTCACTCCACACTGCAGACTTTGTTTTAGCAGTATTCATAAAGCACACAGGCACTTTGTTTCTCCCAAGGGTGGCTGCAGAGCAGAGACTGCATGCCAGGACTCAGGAGTCGCTGGGCTCCAGGGAAGTCAGGACAGGCGACAAAATACAAACTGTGCGCACCAACAACACAAGGAGTTCCAGCTACTCCACCACTCCTCTTTGCTGGGAGGGCTCTCACTGCAGCTAATGCCCTCAGGGGGCTTCTACCAACACAAGATGAAGATCCTCAGAGCTGTTACTGGATCAGAAGGCAAAACAAAACATTGGTGATGGATATTAGCCCGTGGAAAGCCTCAGATGCTTTTCAGGATCTGTACTTACCATTTACAATGCAGCTAAACAGATCCAGCAATCTATACTTGTCCATTGTGGCAGAATACATTAAGGCAGCTAGTGTTTTGCTATCAAACAAATTCGAAGCTTCCTAGGAACCCAATAAATGACCCTTGGAATTTTGGGATTAATTCCTAGCCCTTGATCAGAAGGATTATCTCAACTGTTCAACAACCCAAAGGCTAATAGCAAGAAAGCTTCCTCTTTATCTAAATCTCACAAGAAGAGTTCCTGTCAGCCTACATAACAATAAACAGGTAGAAAGTAGATGTAAAAAAAAAAATAAAATATCAAAATGCTCATCTGAAAGATGCACTGTGGCTTTGTCTCACATTATTCATTGTTGAGAACTAAGGAGCATGAGGGCACACATCCGGACTGCGTCAGAGCAGGGCGAGAGAAGGGAAAGGGCAAAGGGCTCATGGACATTGTATGGATACTGCTAATACAAGAGTCTTCACCTTGAGAGTTGCCTGGGGCACCCCAACATAGGATACTGATGGAATAGCCCTGAAAGACAAATAGGTCATTGCATTTTCCACTACTGTTGGTTTAGTGCTTCATTTCCACCAGTATTAGTTAACTTACACTAATTAGAAAGATACTCATTACTTTAAATGATCCCTGTTGTACACCATTTAGAATGCTTACTGCACTTCTTGCTTGCAATTTTGAGCTGGTAATTGAAATCATTTTCTTTAAAAAGCCAATGAAATTCAGAAGACTCCCAGGGCCACCATAGTTACTGGATCAAGCCCTTCCAAATCTCAGCTGAAGGCAATGCGAGCTACATGAATGCCTGAAGAGCCATTAGCTGTAAATGCTGAACCAACAATTGACTAATTTAGGCATAAAGGAAATTAATTTTTTTTTTCCTAACTGAGCACCGCCCCCCCCCCAAGTGTTTCCCCCGCTATTCTACAAAGCATTCCTATTACTAGAAATAAAGCAATGACAAGTCCAACACCTGAGAGGAGAAAAAGACAACAATATCAGCCCAGCATTAAAGTACCACAGATCTGAAACGGAGCCAAGGCAAACAGCAAGTACCAGCTGAAATGTATCACAAGACCACTTCACAGCAGCAACAGCAAGGAGACAGGCACACAGGCTGCAAAGAGGTTAACCCACCTATCAGACAGATCTAGAGAGCGCCTGCTCTCTATTGAGCACTGGCGGTTTGTCATTTGACTAGACTCAGATGTGGACTCTAGGTCAGTTCGGCCACTCACAGTGGAATCTATGCTATCATATCGCCTTGGAAGTAAATAGAGCAAGAGCAGGGAGACATGGAGGACACATGGTTACACAAAAATGAACATTGCAAAGAAAAGTTAGTGCTTAAAAAAAATCTGAGGGGAAGATGTGTGTTATTCTAAAGTCAAACTGGCTGTTGGAAGCACAACACGCTTCAAGGTCAAATAAGAATAATACTTGTTATCCGGGCAGGCTGGGGGTGGTGTCTGTGTGTGTGTGTGTAATAAAATACATGCCCTTCTATCAAAAGAACACAATCATGTGTAACAGCTGATAAAGAGGATCAGAACTTTTCCAGCCAAACACAAATATTGTTAGAAAACAAACAAACAAACAGGTGTTAGTACAGCTAGTTTCAATTGAAGCACTTTGGCACCGAACTTTTTGCGCAACTCAAGACAGGTTCTAGCAGAACTTTGTCTGGTTCCTCTGGGTCTGCCCAAGGCAGCCTCCTACAAGCTGTCGCTTCCTCAATCCCCAACTGCAGTCTGCCACAAACACTGATTTCATCAGGTGGCTGCCTGGCCCACAGCACTTAGAGCTGCTAGGGGCAGAAATCAAACACAATTTGGTTTTGCATCACTCAGCTACAACTGAGTTTTGAAAATATTTAAGATCTACCCAGCCAGCTCTCATTAGAAATACCTTACTGGTAAGAAAGGGAATCCCATGTAACTTTTTGTTTATTTGCATTTTCTAAGTTTTAAGGTTAACTATGTAGCAAAAAAATCTTGCTGGACATGTGGAAATTGCAGAGGGAAACAGGAATGCTCAGAGGGAATCAATCACCATCTAGGACTTACCTTCCAGGACTGAAAGTAATTTTAGACAAGAGCAGACTACAAAGCCCTTAGTTTTTAAGTAAACTTTATCAGTCCAGATCCTTTCATATCAATACCTTCAGGAAACCAGAAAAAAATATACATATTCCATCTTGATATTCCTTAACAATTCAAACCAGAAGTGCTTCTTTGGAAGGTCTTATAAACACATTTATCCATTAGATACAGTCAAAAGTTCACAGCCCCACCTCCAAGCAAGGTGAGCCATGAAAGATTACTTGTACTGTAAACACCACCCCAAGAAGCCACATAACTTCAAGAACAACCAGCTCCCACTGGTTTCCCCAGGCTGGGGGACCAATACCACTTTCAGCTTGGCTCTTCCGTAAAGAAAAAGCTTCAGCTCATCTTCCCAGACTCTCAGTAAGATCTTCAGCAGTTTTACCACTGCAAATCAGCAGTACAGAATAGCATGGGAAAGGGAGTAACTTGCTTTGTATAAAGTATTAAATGGACTAGGAAAACAGCACTAAGAATGACAGGTCACACTGCAGTAAGTGCATTTTGGTGGCACATTAACCTCTGCTGCTTCAAATCTCAGTAACAACATTAAACGTTACCATGAAACTTCAGCTTCTACCATTAAAGACCATAAGGCAAAAAGAGCAAAATTTAGCCTCAGCCATACATCTGTGATGGCAACTGAATTCAGATTCAGGCTTCAGGAAACAAGAACATTCTTACCAAGGGGGATGAGGTAGAACAAATTGGTTATAATACATATAAAACCCTGCACCTCTAACTGTGACAGAGTTTAGGCAACTGCCTCCTCCTTCCACACTGAAGGCAGAAACAGCAGCATGGCCTGTTCTACACACCCACTCTCACCAAGCTGACCATCACTGTCCAAGTTCTTCGGCTTTCCCCTTGCGCTTAACTCATCGTTTATTTTAAACAGCAGTTTTGAAAGTTGCCATAGTTCCCAGCACAACCAGCTCTAGTTCACAGCCATTGATCCTGGTAAGTTAATGCTGTAATGCTTAATACTTAAAAAAGATAAAAGCAGTTGTAAAACTACTGATTTACAGTCAAAAAGCTAATTTAGAGCAAGTAAACTGTCTTTCATACAACTCAAAGGAAACCAAAAGAGAAAACACACTATTCAACAGTGTTACATGATAACAGAAAAAAACCCCTAACCTAATTGGCCACAGACTTTCTTCTTGAATATGCTGTTTTGTCAGAGCTAATAGAAGAACAGGAGCTAATCTGAAACAGAAAATAAATCTGCCCCAAGAAAGAAACTCCTCATCAGCTAACTCTGCAAGACCGTGTTTCACTGGCTTGGGAGGCGTACCTACACAATGGTACCAGAACAACCAATTGCCCAGTGCTCTGGCCTTCAAAAGCTAAGGTGAAAGTAGAACCAAGAACAAATTACCTCAGAGCTGAGCATATCTTTAAAAGGTAATTCACTAAACTGCCAGATCTAGTGTAACACATAGCCTTATGGGTTCTTCTTGGTTCACAGCAGAGTCCCAGTGTTAACAAAACATGTAACACCTTCCTACCAGAAGCCTTTCAGAGCCATTGAGCTGCCCTCTTCTGCTAGCATGGCACCTTTAGGGTCTGCTAAGGAAAATCAATGGGAAAAGAAATGCCATGCAGAAGACAGCACCCACCTGATGGCCACATGCTCCCGATAATCCAGATCATAATTTTGTAGGGTGTCAGCACAGGATTCCCGCAAGACCCCTTGCTGCTGCAGGCGTGACGGTACAGTGAACTGGTGCACAGAGGCATTGGGCTGCGCCGTCGTGTGGTACGGAGGAGGAATGCTGTTACTTGTCTCACTGCGATAGTCACTGTCTCGATCATCCACAGCACTGTCAGCATCTTCAAAGGCTAAGAAACAAAAGCAGTTAAGGGCACAGCTCTCAAGTCACCTTGCTGGGACAGTGAAGCCCATTTAATTTTTAAAGAATGGCAAAAAAGGCTATCTCTGCTATGGAGGTATCTCCATCTGGTAGCTGGTTATAACCTCCAGTTCTCTCAAGTATGTACGAAGCAACTTCTGCTATCACCTCCGTACTCTCCTTTCCCACTTCCTGTTATAAGAGTTTATTTCTCTTTAGTCATTCCTAGTAGCAGATTAAGACATTTTTATTTAAAACAAACAAAGAACTCCCCATCAACAAAAATTTCAGGTTCTTTGCTGCTGCCAAAATGAACGTTTAGAAGTTGGGGGGAAAAAAACCAAAACACCACAAAAAAGCCCAAAAGAAACATTCCTTTATGGAAAGGAGCTCTTTCCAGGAAACTTTCCAGCCTTTAAGCTGTAATACTATCTCCTCTTCTCAGCATCCTTAACCAGTACTTTGGGGTTCTGAGCTTTTTTTTTTTGTAAAAGTATTAGTTTAAGTTAAGAGAAACTAAAGCAAAGCACTCAGTAGAAAAATTAGAAGAACTGGGAGAACAGCTCTGCTTATAAACAATTATACTACTACTTATAGGGGAAAAATTGCTACATTTAACGCAAAGGTACATTAGCTTAAGTTTAGTAGTCAACACTAATGATAGCCTTCACAAAGGAAAAAGCTCCTTTCCAATGAGTCCCCTTCCCTGCAGAAACATGACTGCCTGCTAACCCTTCAGAATAAGGGAACGCATAGTATAGTAAGGAAAGGTATAAAAAATACAATACTGATGTACAGCTGTGCTTGGCTGTTCAGAATGCAAGGTTATTTTTGCAAGCTTAAAGTGAAATACACACACTGGACAGCAGTGGAGTGCACCATTAACATGCTTGAAACAAAGGAAAATAAGGATAAGCCATTATTTACACTCTCCGCCACCAAAAACCTGTCTAAAAAGGACAATCAAATTAAAGTGCCCTCTAGAAAATTATTCAGTGGTATCTGCCCTACACAGCCATTCACCATGAGGCTGAACGACAAAGTGAAAGCGCTGTTTTCACAACAGATCCTTAAAAAAACCCCCTGAATTTAATTGCTGAAATTCCAAGAAGATGGAATGCAGCATCAAGGAACACCTTTTTCTTCCACTGGCGTTTCCCACACCTCCAATTCAATTTCTGGTTTTTTAATCGAAAGTAAAGTTTGTTCTTAATGATCTTTTCAGTTCCTTCCCAACTGAGTAAGATTATATCAGCTCCATAAAGTGGATGGAAGAGTAGAAAACAACCTCAAGCAGAAAACACACCTGCAAAATGCAAACCTCTTGAAGAAGCCTGGCTCTACTCTTAAGTAAAATCAATTCAATTTGATTGTCCACACCGAAAATGGAGTTAAGCCTCCTGCTTTTTAGTAGTTTAAATGCTGCATAGTTCTTGTCAATCTCTAGTCAATTGAACAGAAATGAACAGCAATCATACACTGCTTTATTCAGCTTTATTAAAAGCACAATGTCTATCAATTTGATTACAGTTCAGCGCTTGGGAGAAACACTCAAGATGTGCTACAAAAATGATTTGACATGCCAAAGTGCCAAACCATTCTGAGAAGCACCAAATTTCCCGTCTGTGGAGCAAGGGCTGATCTATTTGTAGATCACAAGACACACACCATCCTCAGAAGGATAATGAGCTATTAGTCAGCTGAGCAATGTCATTGCTGAACACTTGAGCCATTACCGTCTAATGCACAATAATTACTTTTATTGGGACAGAAACTGTTTCAAAGAGCTTTCTAATGCCTCACTTCGCTGCTCAACTAATTTCTTCTTCTTCCCATCAGATGTAACCATTTAAGGTAAAGCCTAAATAACTCTGGTGTGATGCAGAGTTCTTCCAGCTGTGGCTGCATAATCATTATAAACACTTGCAGGGGCTTAAGGAAGCCCAACTGATTTACAAGTGTGGGATCTGGTAAAAGACATCAGTCTAACAGCTTTAGGGATAAACAATTTATCTCACCACAACAGTGCAATAACAAATACAGATCTGTAGTACAATTATCTGGGTCAAAACAATAGCAAATCAGTAACTCACTAATACTAGGCTAAACTTAATATCAAGGTGTGCAAAAACTTACACAATTATGGTTATCAGGCAGCAGTAAGCAGGACATAGCTTCTCCGGGTCAGCAACTCTGCCCCACCAGTGGACTCAGAAATCTCTGAATTCCCCAACTGTTTTCTCCGAATTCGGACTGTTGCAGAAGACTATCTGGACTTGTTAACCAGTCACCATGTCTCACCTCTGCACTATCAAACGAAGATTTCCCCTATGAACCACAGTATCTCTAAGCAACATCTAAAAAGAGCTGATTAGCTAAATGTTAATCAAACATTTACAGCATATTTGTTTATGAAAGGCAACATCAGAATTTGTCCCAGTTCTTACTGGTGTTTAGCATGAGGAAGTCTCTTAGAGGTCATGACACAGAATGCCTCCCCAATGACATGTTTAAAAGATGCAAGGCTTCAATTACCACAAACATAGATGAGGCAGGAACACATTGTTTCTCTGACGCTTGCACCATGCACTTACCGCATCCATAGATGCTAATATCAGGCAGAAATCCTCAACTGACTCATAAATAAGGGCCAACTCCAGAAACTCCTACTCATGCTGAATTGCACCTACCCTACAAGCAATCTCACTTTATTAAACAGAAGTGTTCACAAACGAAGACATTGCTCAACCTGATTAAAAGCACCAAAACCTGGCCCACATGTAGCATATAGCACACATTACCTTTGCACGAAAGTATACTATGAAATGCCTGCATATGGGGATGATCCCACCATTAACATAATTGACACTTAAATTTTATTTAAGCAAGAGACTGACAAGAACTTGCAGAAGCAGCTTTGGGGATGCAGCATCCCTTTAAAAGGAGGGGTCAGGCATTACAGCGCATGTTTCAGCAAAATATCCCTCACAAAACACACGGTGTGATAAATTCAAACACTATCTTCTTCAAACAGACAACATATCAACTCTTCCATAAGGGAAGCTGTAGCTTAGCCTTAGTCTCTGAAGATCAGTTAAGTAATAACAAGATATATAACAAGAAACATAAAAAGTCAATAATTGTTTTATCCCAGTTTGAGAAATTTCACATGTACCAAAGAGTTCTCCAGGGATGAAAACTGCTTCTTTCTTGCTGGACCCACTGTGTAGAGAGCGGGGAGTAAGGCTGAAGGGGCAGGGCAGAAGCATGCTGTTCATGTTTAATATTGAATATTCATGCATATAGGCAGCATAAGAACAAAACCCATTGGACAGTCACATCACACAGCAGGATTTTACAAAGAGTAGGGAAAAATCAAGAAGGGAGATAGCTCCTCTGAAACAAACCGCCTCCTGGAAACCCTGTTATTCCTCCCCATTCCTCCCTCCAGAAGTTATTACACCACTGCTGTAGGGCAGAACACATTTAGTTTTTAATATACTGACCTCAAAACCACTTTGCACAGCCCTGTCACACCAGCTCTACTAGTAGCATTTAACCTCTGGCATCTTTCTTTACATCAGGCTTCAGGACAGGAAGGAATGCTAAGAGCAAAATTATTACAGGTGGCTGGATGAATGCACTTTCAGAAGTGTTTTTGTTGTTTTAAGGTCCCAATGCACAGCAGGAGCTCCTCTCAAAAGGCCGCATTCAGCAGAAATTGCCTCCTGTCTCATCAGCCACTAAGAGCTGGGGTCCAGTCCCTAAGCTTAGTTATTCTCCACAAACTTGAGCAAAAAACTTAGACAAAAGCACCAAGTGCAGCACACTCAGGCACTTGGGAAGAAGAAGGTTCATTTGAGGTTCTGTATCCCAAAATCCTTAGTACTTCTCCAAAATAAACCACCGAGCTCTCACAGCTTTTGTCTATTTTTATAACAGTAGAAGAGAAGAAAGTGTACTAGTTGAAGGAATGACTTCCAGTCCAAGTCCGGAAGAGATCTCTGCCAGCTCCACATCAGGGCCTTTGCAACTCACCTTCCCCACCCTTCATCCGTTTAAATTGCTTTTCATAACAGCTGCCAACAACTTCATTCCTTACGGCTCAGACCCCAGTACTCCATTGTCTACTGAATCACCGGTCACTTCCGATAATCATGTACACTTTCTGAAATCTTATAATCAAAATGCATACTAGTTTAAAGAGGACTACTGAAGTAACAAGGAGGGGCAAAAATCTCAAAAGGATATAAGGGCATGTTTTTGACACTCTTTCATAGCTCTCCATGCTAAAAAACTCATAGGTTTTGAGTAATTATTTAACTGCAACTTTGCAGGTCATTAGTCCATCCTATTGCCCTCGCCACTTTAAAAATACATTAGAAATTTGCATAATTTTAAGACAGTAAGATAGCAATATTCAGTGTTCAGTTTAAGAGCTTTCATAACCTTTTTTTTCCCACTTGAAAATACTTTCTGCTGACGAAACATCCAAGAACTGGACTGACAGTCTAAAGTGCAAAGACTGCCCTGAACACCTACCCCACTTCTTTAAGTCTTTCCCTTTCCTAAAATGAAACCAGGTCAGCAGCACAAGATGTCCCTTTTCTAAAGTGCCCTCTGCCCCACTAGCAAGGCTCTGGGCTGCAGCACTCCTCTTGCAAGAAGCTCTCACCAGGAAAATGCCTTCCAGCTACAAACATGCTGGTTTTGCTGCTTCCTTCTCAGTTGCTGTTGTAAGTTTTCAGTTAGAAGTATATTTTTCATTACATCATCAAGCTAAAGGAGATCACTTGGAAACATCATCAACACTGGCCAAAGCCTACCTATAAGGATGCTAACATGATTTCAAAGAGGACGGCACAGGAAGGATGAAGTAGAGGAAGGGAGGGAGCTCCATGAATACAAGCACCTTTTAAAGCAAAATCACCACACACCAACACTCCAGATAAACAGGAGAAACACTCTGCACAACCCTCCTAAATCTCTGACTGCCCAATGCCTAAGCACCTCATTTCCTTCCCAAACACATAAAATTGGGGAATAAAGCAAAGCTATTTAGGACACTAGTCTGTTTCAGTAGTATACAAGAAGTTTAGTTAGTTCTCAGTTATCCTATCACACCTCTGAGAATAGCCCCAAACAACTGAGACATCCAACACTGACAGCATGAGGAGGTTGGTCAATACTGTTGATGCCCAAAGAACTTATGGTCTGATCAAAGACAGGAGAACAAGGAGGACAAAACATGTTGTGGGAGGAGAAACTGGGAAGTCACTGGTGGAAGACTTCTAAAAATGCAGTACAGGTCCATCTGTGAAACACACTGTAACATTAGCTGGACATGAGACTGAAGTTACTTGGCTGCAGTAAGTGTCCTCTCCAAATTCCGCTATGTCAAAAAAGGAGAAGAATCAGGCAGAACTCTCTGCTGGCAGCGGTCGCAATCACCTTTCTTCACATGCCCCCTCAGCAACACCCTCAATCTTTTTTTTTGACACAATGAACTGACACATTCATTTTAAGACCGATGGATCAATCTTTGCAGGTCCTACGGGCAGTAGAAGCCATGCACTGTAGCTTAAGCAGAAGCCTTGCCTGTTGGAACTTGTAAGACTTCCAGAAAGTGAGGATGCACATTTTCTGGAAAAATTAACAAAAACTTTGAGCTGTGTGGCCTCTGCAAGAGTTCACACACGAGTTTTCAGGTGCGGGCATCATCTCTACGTATCACAGACAACTGCAGTATCCGAGTTTTAGCTTTCCAAGGCTGCTAAGCACTAGTTAAAGCAAAACCCTACCACTTCTGCCATGATGCTGTCTCAATGAGCTTGAACACGCTACAATACCCACAACCCTTCTGTCACCCTTGTGTCCACCAGCCATTTCTGCTTTCAGATTTGCTCCTATATGTAGTATTTGGAATGTCTGTGATCACTTTCAGCATATCTTTGCATCTTAGTAAAACAATCACTCTAGATTCCCTCCTGGTTTTCAGTTACTCCAAACATTGACTTGGGGTTATGTGGATATGAAGACCAACACAAAATAAGGGTACAAGCAGAAACACAGAATCATCTTTACAGGAAAACAAGAATAGTCCAATTCTTCCTTCTTATCTTCAAATTCCAGTAGAAGGCACACGCAACTCATTTAAAACATGGCCAAAACAAAACTAAACAGTGGAAAAAAAATGGACAGCCATCCAAGCAAATATGAAGATTCAGTAAAAGTAAAAGAAAATACAATGGAACAGATTTTCTATATGCATGAATATTTCCACTTTCCCTGTACTAGAGCATGCTGCATCATTACAGGATCAGAAAACTTGCAAGAAACCAAACTGTTACGTACTCAGCTGCTCTCCCCATCCGAAATAACTCCAGTTGCCTGCGTGTAACACAAATGGCAGCAAAGAATAGAAATGGAAAAAGAAAGCTTAGAAAAACAAACCACAAACATACTTTTCAGGTATCTAAAATGCCTTATAGATTGTGAGCTTGAAAATTTAAGAGGTTTTTTTTCATTATAAATACAGTATTAAATTTATTTTGGGGCTTGATCTTCACTGTCCAGTTTGTTTATAAGACATTCTGAAGATTAAGATCACTATAAGCTCTGGGAATAATTAAGCAGTCATGCATTTATCAACACAAGTAGACAAAATATTTATCAACACACTGTTTAGCAGGAGCAGTTAAACACTGTATTTCCAAGTACACGTGTTATCAGGATTACAGACAGAATGCCCCAGAAGCCAGAGTCCCGTTAAGAGCAGAATCTGATTCTCAGCTAAACTGTGCAAGCCAAGTGGCAAAAGCTGCTACGTTTCCACTTCTACCCTCTTCCCAGAACAAAATTAAACCAGTGGCAAAAGCACCACACAAGTAATAATAGTGTGAAAAACTCTGTGTGCATGTAAACTAGCATTTAGTGAAGAGTGCGTTGTTAGCTAGATATACACATTGGTAGAAAACCCTCTCTCCCTCACCATCCTAAGGATGCAAATAGTCACAAGTTAATTCTACAACAGTAAGCATATCTCTCCGTGTTAAAATTAAAGGTGACAACAAACTCATGCTAAAGCTAAACTGCAAGTTGGTAAGACAGCCAAGTTATTACTTATCAGTATCTATGTTGTCACCACAAGGTCATACTCAGTATGATGGAGGCAACAAAGTACTACATACAACCCTCGAAGCACCTTGGAAGCATTAACACAGCTTGCAACTCCAAGAAAAGCTTCAGAACCAGAATTTCTAGAAGATGGTGTGGAAAAAATGCTTTAAAAAGTGAAGTTTACAGGCGTGTTGATGCGTAAGTGCAGCAGGCAATAAACAAATCCTTCACATGCAGGCAGAGAACAAGCAAGAGCCTTCTGTCCTGGCTACCAGCCTCATCTCTAGCTACCAGCCAGGCACACATTTGCAGGAGGGAGATAGCTCAGAGGATTCAACAAATCCCTCTCCCTGCCCTCATTAACAAGACTCACAAAGTTAGAATGGACTAGTTCTTGCTTTTAACTAAAATTGCAAAAAACAGTTCAGAAAAAAAATATCTTTCTCCTAAAAAGTCACCACCAGACCAGTAAATATACAAGGTCCTGGTGAGTAACTTGGCTTCCCAAGGGTTTAGTCCCTATGGGCATGTACTGCAGAGGGGCTCTGTTGCCATTTCAGTTCTATGGGGGGGGAAAAAAGGTGGGCAGGAAAAAGAAAAGTAGGCACAGTTGTGAACAACCTCAAGAAAAAAACCAAAAGGCAAATCAGGGTTTAACCCTCTCTCCCTATCTGGGAAATAATGGTGCATCGGAGCTACGACCAGGTTGCTCCTTTCCTCTCAGACATAACAGGTTTACAAAGCAATGCAGTTCCTCAGATACACCTCAGTACTTCAGGGTCCCTGGACTCCAGGCTATCCCACACAGGTGTGGCACAGCCATAGCTCAATTTTAAGTGGCACTTCTATTATCTAGTCCAGCTTCAAAGGTAGGTCATTCCCTTCTGACCCTTACAGGAGCAGTCAGAGGAAAAAAAAGTAACAAGTGTCTGTTTGCTTTGGTCATTAAACAAAGCAGCTTTCACCAAGTACATGCACGGACCAAATTCAATGATATTTTTTACCAGGTTTATTTAGAAAGAACCACATATTACAGTGGTATAATGCTGAATACGTGCAGTTTCCATGGAGTATAAAGGAGTTTTTCCTCTCCTGCCTACAGGAATAACAACTAAAAACTTTTTTCTTGTTCACACAACTTAACAAGCAAGAAAAACTGAAGTCCATGGAGTCGAGCACCAGACGACTACCGTCTGAAACATGACAAATGCTGCTTCTCTGGTCCACAGTAGCAGTTGTGACAATCTATCACTCGGACTATGCATCTGAGCCAGCCACGCTGGCGAGATGAAGATGTACCCAGATGTATCAGAAGCCTGCCAGGATCCACCAGCCAGCGTTTAGATAGCCCTGTGGTCAGGATCAACATCTCAGACTCGTTTTTTTATGACAACAAAAATCCACAGATTGCCTAATGATCAGCATTGACAGAAGTCTGAGTGTTTTTCCAGGGAAAAGGAGAGGAGAAAGAGTAACACACAACCAAGCTAGCAAAGAAAACAGAAGTAAAACACGTGGCAAAGCCGATGAGAAGGGGAAACAACCAGAAGAAAGGGTATGTAAACACACAGCAGGGACAGCAGGAGCACCAGTGAGGGACATGGGCAGGGGGCTGAGGAAAAAGAGCAAGAAGTTAACAGACCTCTGCACTGAGCTTTAATTTGCTGTAATAAATAGTTCACATTAAAGAGAAGATATTTCCCTATTAAAGTATCATTCAAACAATAGCTTATGTGTATCTCATTCCTGAAAATCTCAAACCACTAACACATGTGACAGCAACCTCAGCACCTCCTTCCATCAAAAGGCTCCTATCTCAGGTAAACAGTGAGAGGCAAATGAAGCCAACATTCAGGCATTTGCAGCCTGGATTACTAAAACTCTGCGGTGGCACATTATTGGACTTAGACTACCTGCTCGTTAAACCCATGTCATTATTCACAAATGAATGCACATATAACGTTCCAAAGCAACTGGGGAAGAAATATCAGAAGATATCAATTTCCAAAACCAGTATGCAGATCAGAAAAACTACAGAGGAAATGGAGCTTACCTTTCCCAAAGATAAAACTCCCAGACTCTGCACAAACCTCAGCACAAACCACTGTAACCTCCACAGAGAAAATTAATGGCTCTTTAAGGGAAAACAGTAAGCCTGACCCCCAAAACCAGCTTAGACTGTTCCTAACCCTTGTTTTCTTGACAGCAAACAGTCCAATGGTTGGCACAACACTACTCACAGTTTCAAACTGCAACAAGGAGAAAACCGCCAAGTGCTAAAAGCAAGCCTCACAGATAACAAGGTCTGTCCTCGGAGAAGAAACATTACCATCTGCCATAAGCAAGGGTCCTCGAACTGAGAGTGATATTCCTGAGCCAGCTACTGGCTACCTGTCTACCTTACTGCTACCAAGTTCCTTATGAAAACTGCACAAGCTTTCAAAAGCAGATTAGAGACTATTATTTCCATTCCCAAGACAAATAGTAGTCAATGCCAAGCAAGGCAGAGTGGAGAGAAGAGCAGCTGCCTTTAGACACCAGCTCCTTACCCTGCAAGTTTTCTCACACTGAGAAGTTGGGCCTTGGCTTAACCAGGGCATGCTACAACTGAAGACTAACTGAGAAGGCAATGCTGCAGGAGCAAACAGAAAGAGATGCAATAACAGAGAGCAAGGGATTTTCAGCCAGAATCTCAAAACTCCACTTTTGTTTGTTTTTACTAACACCCACTTCACTTCAGTGTCTAACATTTTGGATAAAAGATGAATTTATTAAAGATTCAACACATATGCTGCTTAATTTAAGATTCAGGAGTTAACAGTACATATCTCAGTCCTTCAGCATAATCGCAGAAGACCTGGGCTGACAGTCTTGATATTTTGAAGGTTAATGAAAACAGAATTTCTTTTTAGCCTTTTCAAGTTGTTTTTCTGCTTCATAAAAATAATATGCATAACCTCAATTTGTAAAGAAAAAATCCCTTCCAGATCACTTTCGGGAACAAATTTAAGCCTGTACAAAATTGAACTGAAAACACCAAGAAGTTCAGACAGATACAAAATGGAAAGTTGTAATTCTAAAAACATACAACAACAACATACATTAACACTGGAACAGATGACACAGACAAGTCAGACTAGTTACTCTGTGTGCTCTCAAATACCAACAGTGTGTGTCTTGGTTATCACATTATTTTGTATTCATAAGTTTCAGTACTCAAAAAATGAGGTTTTATATAAACCTCCAATTAAGCACTAAGCGATGCCAGCAGCCTGGTGCTTTGGAAGCTACAACATTCTTGTCGTTAACACATTTTATAAAGCACATCTAAGTTCCCACAGTTAGCTGAACATAACATATGCTCGTTCTGTGTCTCAGTTATGCAACTATTCAAGGAGGAACTCCTCCTCCCCACTTCACACTGTCAAGCCTGGATCAGCAGGGACACTGAAGAAAAGCAGAATATTCCAAGTTTTTAATGCAGGCTAATTTGATTGCCTGCGTGCCATTTTGTTTCATTTCTGTTTACAAGGCTCAGAGTGGCTGGGACCTACTACCCCCATCAGAATATTATTGTTTACTGCTGTCCACTGCTTACAGTTATGCTGATAAATTATTTAATCCTCCTGTTATACCCCATGCTGAGCGAAGACAGAGGGCACCTAAACAAGCCTATAAAAGTAAACTGAGCTCAGGAAATTACACTATATTTGGTGCTGATAAAGTACTGTTTACAGAATATAAACAGAGCTGGGAAAGTCTTGGTGAGTTCTTCTAGGTTTAATAAGTCTCCTTCTCCCCTAAGGCCCTCAACACAGTGCACACAGATCTCAGATTCCATAAAAATGTACATCCTTCCAGTATTCAATGTACTTCCCAAAATTAAACATCCGGTATTTCAGTGGAATAAGCCTCTAAAATACAAAACAAATGTTGAATAGCTTTTGAGAACAAAGTCAAGTTTTCATTAAGCAGGATGACCAAGAGGGTTTCATAACAAGTACTGCCATTTCCAGTTCAGTTTTGGAACACCACAGATGAGGGCTAAGACCTCTGCTCAAAAGAAAATGAGAAAGCACAGGAGGGAAACAAGCTAGAAGGAGCTCACAGAGACAAGAACAGGCACTAGAGTACTCTCCTTGCTCACCACTCCCTCTTTTTCACCACATTTTACTCTAGTTTAGCATTCACCTTATGCTGAAATTTTTGGAGTGTTTTATTTCACTAAATGAAATGCACTTCTAGCGACCTTTACTATGGCTAAACAAAATCAGATTGAGAGCTGAGCATTTAAGCAGGGCTCGGATCACCATCAAATCATCAAGAATATCCACTAAGTTATTACAAGCTTGTGCAACTCATTAATAATCACAGTAAAAAGAATTGGGCAGAGTGTCACTTAATTTTATTTACAGTGGAAAAACTGTAACATTTCTGTCACTGCACTAATACCCAACACAGCTGTCTTGTCTTACAAATTTCTGGGCTACTGACTCACACAGACTATTTGGCTAAGAGGTGTAAACACAGGAACCAACAAAAGTTTTATATACTCTTCATGAGATACAATTTTGGACTATAGCGGATCACCTAACATTACCTATATGCATAACAGCAAAGAGCAATATAGTGCTCTACAGCAGCTGAGATAAAAGATTTGTTGCCTTTTTTCCTTCTGATTTTCAATCTTGGACTTTCAGTACAAGCCTTATTACTCAAGGACACTTATTTATGGCTTGTGTATGAAGTTGAGCAATAATTTTTCTGTCAGTTTAAAATCTTTAATCTAATTTTTAAGAAAAGGTTATATTCCACTGTGGTAACAAAACTCTCATTAATTTTCTGTTATTACTATGACATTAAAGGATGACTGAAAGTTTCAGAGCCCTTAAAAAAAATCCCCACCAAAAGAAAAAAGAAGTATTCATGAAAAGCACTAAACAAATTATGAAACCGAGAGTGATTAATTGAGCATTTACTTTTTTGATCACTGCTTATACAGACACATATCAGTATTACCTATGTTCAGCATTTCAGGAAGAGCTTTAGGTTTGGGGCTTATTTAAAAGTCAAAGCTTTATTTCCTTGTCAACACCTTTCAAAACACAGCACGTAATCTAGGAAAACAACAACTAATAAAGCACATTTAGAGGATCAGCAGCAAAACCACAGATGTGTTCTCCTCTAGGGTTCAGCAGTAAGTCAAGCTTTGTTACTATATAATCTTCTAATATAGCCAGTTTTTTTTATTTTTAACTTCCATTTGCTGAGTACTTTTCCTTAGGCAAATCCAGTCCTAATGTAGCAGCTTTATCCTAAAAACGCAGGCAGACATTTTAGAGTAAGACCTTGAATCTCCGTTCCTTCGAGTAAACCTATCATGCCTTCAGCCAGCCCAGGCAGTGAGTACCACAAAGGGACAAGAAAATAAGTCTCCTAGATGGGATTTATCCTAAAGAAAAAGGAACCGGAGCTGCCAGTCACCCAGAAGGAGACAGGCCAAGACACTTGCTTTTCCAGCCCATCAGCAAAGTACCACAAAACAGCCCATGCAATGGTTTCACTTGCACAGACAAGAGTAGTTTTTCCTCTGCCTAGCTTAATTTAAAAAAAAAAAAAATGTAAAAAAAGAAAAGTAAAAAAAAGTCATTCACTTGTCCTGTTTTGAATTACACTTACACTGGACATTTTTTGAGGACTGTTGTTAGACTTACTATTTGCACTGTGGCCAGTAGTTTTATTCTTAATAGAGCATAGCTTTTCAATGACTGCAGCAGTATCTGTAGTGTCACCTACCCTTGAGAAGGGTAAAATAATCATGGACCTCTTCCTTACTCTTCCCAAATTGGCCTGGCTCTAGAGCTGCTGTAGGCAGCTGCTGACCTCTGTTGTTTCTAAGTGCAGAAGCAGGCTGGTAACCAGAAAAAAACCCCATCAAGAATCTAGATGTATAGCATACATCTCTACAACAAGGAGGGCAGTATAACCTCCCAGCAATCACAGCCAACTATGCTGCCTGCTGATGCACTATTACAGATCACACATCTCTATGAACAATTAAGATGGTCAGCTTGTGGCCTGCTTAAAACATTTTGATGCTGCCTACCCTTCAGAGCCTGGTATAGCAGATCATTATTTTATATATTGTTAGCAAAGAGAAAAAAAAAAAAATCTCTTAATAGGATGTCATTTCAGCATATTTGCTGCCATAGGGTCAGTTCACCCAGTTGAACGCTGGCAGATGGCAGCCAACATCACCTTTGACTAGAATAAATCACAGGATTCAACAACAGCACAAGATGGCATGCTCAAACGAGTGCACACGTAACCTTGGATGGCTATGACTTCATTCCATGAAAATAGGCTGCAATGCATCTTCTGCCAACCAAGCTCTTTAAGAACTTTACCCAGCTGCCTTGGACCCACAGCCTGCCCAGACCTGTGCACTTGGTGCCACCACTTCTGCTAGAACCGTGCAGCACCCTAAACAAAAAAATCAGTGTGGATGTTATCAGGGCTTAATGAGGAGTCAGGGGCAGGGAAGGCAATCACCTGGCTTTTTAGCAGAAAAAGCTCCTCATCAGTGCCATGGAAAGCACCGTAACCTCAGCATCAGAGGAAGTCTATGCAGAGGAAGGCACAAGCCTTCCTGATGCATCAGTGGATTTTGAGCTCATAAAAAGAGAACTAATGGGCATCAGGTATGAAGCCTCTCAAAGTCAGCTTTTGGTACTTTTGAGATAGTAGTGAATTTGTAGATACTAACAGAATTCTGCCTTGTGCATTTTGCAGAAATAGACTTCTTCAAACGTTAGAGGGAAAGATGGGACAATACAACAAATTGATCTGCCATCAAATGACACCTATTCCTGTAATGCGTATACAACGTTTTTGCCAGCTTTCAAGTAGTTAAAAGGCTGCTTATGTATCTACAACAAAGTTCTAGCATTTTTTTCCCTGCATGCATGTGCATACAGACTGCAGATAGCATTTAGGGTTCCTTCTCACTCTCCTGGAGGAGATGTTGCCTTGCTCCTTTCTCTCTGCGCTGCTGGCAGACCAAGCACCGGCTAGCTTTGGTTCTTTTTGCTGGTATAACAGTGTATCAGAAAAGTTATTTCTTTCCTTGTTGTACCACCTCACAATCCGAAGGCAAGCAACAAATTTACCTTCTGAAAAAAAAAAACAAAAACGACAAAACCCACAATGAAGAAAAAAAAAAACCACAGCCCTGGTAGACAGGGATTTTACAGAGCAAAAGACATGCATGACAGAACTGTGGTGCGCTGTGGTCTTACTGTGAAAAGAGCAACACCATAGACTCAAGGAAGTGGAAGAAAAAAATGTATGCCGAGAAGGGAGAATAAAGCATTCTCAGAAACATTACCAAAGATAAGAGGACAGACATGACTGGTTGATTCAGTGGCACTTAGGTTATCTTTTCTGAGAATCATACTGAACAAACCTGCTCTTGTCCAGATTTGTAAACTCCCTGACAAAAGGTATAGGGCAGTGTTTACAGTAGCTGGTATTAACAAAGACTGCCAAATTTTTTTGACAAAGATACAGAATACCTTTATCTCTCCAGTTTGCACAGTGTCTGCTCCAAGTCAGAGCTGCATTTAAAATACTGACAGAGTGACTCACTTACGGATTATAATGAACTTTTATGTTGCCAGAAATGATCTTGAGCATACAAGGAAAATAAATCTATACTTACCACAATAAATAGCTTAGAGCTTATTGACTCAATGAATGCCAAAGTAATCAAATAACAATTTTTCAATCTGCTTCATTTAAAGTGAATTTCCAGACAATAAAAGCTTGTTTTCTTTTTAATTTACATTCAATTTTGGGTTGTGGGTAAAAGCCAATATGAGGATGATGCAGTTATCCAACAATGAGGTACCAGGAAATTAAAAACTATAATTACATTTAATAGAAATGCAAACAAAAGTGGATCCATAGGCACTACAGTGCTTTGCTTATTGCTTGGGATCACTGAAAGTTAAATCAATTGGAAGCATGTGATCTTTTTGGGGCAGGAGAAATACATAGGGAAGCAAGAAGTTGGGAAGTAAAAAATGAAATGGCTAAGTATGATGAAGGAACAGGGAGGACGTGCCAAAATCAGTAGGGCTTAGAAGAGACTGCATGTACAAGAACAGACCCACCTGCTTCATTTAAGAATAGGTAAGAAGCCCGAATTCCTCATTACCTCAGAAGTCATGGGTCAGATTCTTGTAAGAACAAAGCAGCATTTTAGACTGTGAAAGCAGGTCTGAAAGCTCCATAATCTCCAGAAAAATTAGAGCACCTCATTTGGATGAGATTTCTCACGGCACCATGCCAAGGCAGCAGCCCACGCGTGACCAGAGATGAAAACCCACCATCACAGATGAGATGTTGGCTTTCAGACACAGCCCAGCTTTCTTCTCTCATACCCTGCTCCATCCTTCTCCCCTTCCCTCCACAGGGGAGATAACAGAACAAGTTGCGCCCCATGCAGGAGGTGGGGAAATAAACATGAGAGAAGGTGTTTTGGAAAAGGGAACAGACATATATGGAAAACATAGAAGCAGAACAGGGTAGAAATATAACCTAATTTTAACATGTAAGGACACGTATTTCCCCATTTAATGAACCTCACCCAGCCTGCTGCAGTAGGATTTTCTCTAGCTAGAACAAAGCAGCTAGAAGAGTCTTCCGAGAGATGCATGAGGGCTATGCAGGACACCAGTGGCTTGTGCAGTTATACTGTTATTTCTTGAAATGCAAACTATATAACAGTGTTTGCTGCATCAGGTTTTACAATAACAATTTTAGGATTTGGGAAGATATTCTCATGGGGCAAAACCCACTCACACTCGGGAGGCTTTTTGCTTGTTCTAGATACCTAATCTGTTGTCTAACTGATTGTGTCCTGCTCCCAGCAGCAATCACATCTCATCTAGCACATCGTGATGGAAAATAGGATGAGTCTCACAAATGTTCTTGACAATATTTTTATTATATCTAAAAATATATCTATCAATTATTTATCCACATGGTAAGTAAGAACACTCTGTACTCAACACATTTTACTTTAGGGAAGGATATCCACCCTGCCCCTATGTAAAAGGGGGTTGAGCTCCTGTGTCATATGCAAAGGTCAGGTCAGCTTTCAAGAGACACAACCAATGCATCTTGTGGGTTGAATTCTCAAGTTCCAAAGGACTATGCTACATTCAGGCAAGCTTACAATTCTTATGCACCAACTGACACAGGCAGAGTTCATTTTTCAAAAGTACTTCTAAATTAAATGTCTATTTGATATTTGTCCATGTAAATAATAAGATATTCATAGATGTTGGATACTTGCAGGCAGCAGATAAGCAAAAGTACACGCAGTGCCACGAGCTTTATTGAATTGCTAGAAAATTCTTAAATACATTAAGCACATACTTCTATGAAATATTTAGCATCAATTCTAATGAGTGTTTTAATCCCATGGATGATTAAATTAATTCTTACGCAATATTAACTCTTCAAACCAGGGGTCTACAATTAATTATTGTAAAAGGTCACTTCCTAGCAAGATGCAGGCTATGAACAGGCAACTTAAAAAGGGCAGCTGCAGTTCTACTCTACTATGTCCATTTGCAAGAGCTGAGTGGGTCCTCCAAGGAAGAAACTGGCTACAAGAGCTTGCGGATAGAAAAGCACCATGCTGTGGGAACAGGCGCAGCTACTTTCCCTACACAGATGCATTCCTCCTGATTTCCCCATACATCCCAATGCTTAGAAGAGTCAATCAAACCAGCCTCTCTCGAACAAAAGCAAAGTCCAGGGCACAGAGCCAGGAAAGTAATTTCAGCAAATAACACATTAATTTCTTGGACACTTCATATCAGATTGTTTTTCTTTGATCTTTTGACATTAGGGGTTCTGCATACTATGCTAGTATGATTTAGTCAAATATTTGTTTCTCCAAGAACGTTTTTTATTTGTAGGCTTTACAAATATTTAAAAATAAACAACAAAAGCAGCGCTTTGTTCTTTACATACACTCTTTTTCAAGAAAGGGAGGACACATTTGGTGTTACCTAGGGTACCACTGCTGGAATACTTTCATATAGCTTTGCACATGTTCCAGCTACCCAACACATTCAGATTTCCTAGGCAACTGGTTAATGTCCATGTTTTGTTGAAGATAGTTTTAAGATAACATAATAATACACAGATAAATTAATTCTACTCAAAAAAGGTAAACAGTAATTAACATTTCCTAATGTTAACAACTTTGTAGAGATCCTGTAATCAGCCTAACAGATAAACAGCCTGCGAAGGGTAATATGCACATCTTATAGGATTTGAAGTACAGGATAAAAAATTTGTTTAAATTATGAGACTTGAATTTTATTAATGCTGTTGCCAAAAGTAGATAAGACATTCGTAAGAGACATCATTGAGCTTTCATCTATTGTACATTAAAAGCAGTGTTTCAGAAATCTAATTTTGCAGACCATCAGATACAGTATGTCCTAGGTTATTCTTTCACCTGTGTTTTCAGAAGCATAAAAAATGCAAGATGAGATAAGCAGAAATTAGTAAAAATATTTTTCATCCATCAACACAGCATTGAAAAGTAATATCAAAGAAATCAGGCATCAAGTACACATTTTAAAAAGCTACTGGCAGTACCTGTCTCCATTTATTCTCCTCCTCTTCAAATTTCATTAAAAAGTCATAAAAGTAATATTCAATACATGATGTTTAAAGAGAACATAGCATGACATAGGTATATGAAAAAACCTCAGCATTTTCTTACTTGCATCGATGTTACTTGGGTCTGACAATCCAGGTGACTTTGAACACATTTTGCATTCCTACCGCACATTATGACGCAAACAGGTTAAAGATTCAATGCCTGATTTCACTTTTTAGCATCAGAAGCTTTAGACCAACATTTTGAGGGACAGAGTTTTTCATAACTGACAAAAATTATCGGCTTCACAGAGATTTTTGTACTTCTAACAAGAAAATATTGTTCAGATGTACCATTGTTTGATAACTAACCAGAGAAAGAAATAAAGTACACTGAAAGAGGAAAAAAATATTGAGAAGAAATAAAGTCTAACTTACAACACTGGGAGGCAGCACTGGGCAACGGTTTCTTCTGGACTTCCTCCTGAAAGGAATACTAAAGAAGGAACATAGACCAATAAGAAAGCACAGGGTAACTTCATGAAACAGCATGCCACACACAAGAACATCCCTGTAGTATCAAAGCATTAAATAGCCTCTTTAACATCCATATTCAAACACACTTGCAGAAGTCTCATCTTATTTCCTGCCAAAACCAGGTGTTAAAAAGATCTGATTCTCCACACCACAATGTCACTGTGATGGGAAGCTCAGAACTGAGTATAAGCCCGTTTATGTTTAGACACTCAAGCACGGCTTCAACAGTTCAAAACTCATATGGGCTCACAGCAACGCTGCACTAGGAGATAGAAGCGGTTAGATAATCAGTGTGCCCAGCAGGGCAGTAACACAATGTTTGCCCAGCCAACACTCACAGACTCTCCTGTGATCCGCTGTACATCCAAAGCGGAGAATTTATCATCTCATTTAATACTAAATTAGAGAACATAGATATTTCAATTAGACAGCTTTGACTTTTTACAAAGCTGTTTGTTACAGCATCAAAGCATTCCCTAAGGGAATGCTAGTGGTATTGTTTTGTTATTCTCCTCTGTCTCATATTACACAGAGATATGAGAAAATTAGGACAATTGAGAAAAATAGTGAGAACAACCTTTGCTAGGAAAAAAAGGTCTGACGACAAAGTAAGTGGCAACCTTAGCAAGATGGTGATGCAATCTGTGCAAAACAGGGTGACCAGACAGCCTCTCCTTGGATTTGGTAAGGATTAATGACCAGTTCATTATACGGAAGGTGACAGCCTGCAGACTTCCGCTGTGGCTATCTTCTGATCTGTGCTATTTAAAAATGCACAAGTGATCCTGGAAGGTGGTTAGTCTTATCATCAGCAAACTGTCAACTCACTGAGTTAATCGGAATTGTGAAAACAAGAACTGCTGGATCTCACAGCACTGCCTGGTTGACAAAGTGGTGAAAGGAAGTCTGTTGATGAGCAATTTCAGCAGCACAGGACACCAATGGGTTCTGAGTTATTATACTCAGAGATCCAAAAATGGTAGTAGTTTGTTCTTTTTAAGGCATCAGCCCAATGGCTCTCAGTAGTCCCAAAAAGAAAACAAAATGTTGTAGGAATAGAGATTGGAAAGCATTTTTATGACACCATTTAAACTCCAAATTTACCTGCTTCTCGAATACTGCTGTGCAACGTTAGTCTGTTCTTTCATTGTCTCAAACAGAGATAGCCAAACTTCACACCCAGAAAAGAAGATAAATGCACAAAGTTGTCCTGTACTTAATACCACTGTGCAGACTAGGACTCTGCAGCCCAAAAGTCATGTAAGAAGGTGAGGTCTGTAAAGCTGAGTGGATGAATGAGGATCAGTCATTCAATTTCTCCAAATAAACCCGCCTCCAGCTGGTTTCACAACATCAGGTTTGTTCGCTTAGGGCAAATAAGAGATTTCTTCAGGCAATGCACAATTAAGGTGCTGAATTCCTTTGCTACAACAAACTGATCTAGGTGTGTTCAAAAGGCAACTGACATTCACAGAAGAAAAATCTATCCAGTGTTATTAAACACAAAGATACTGCCTCTGGTTCTAGAATCCCTGAGTTACAACTCGCTGTAAACTAAGGGAATATGCAAGGAAGATATCATCCCCACTCTGGGTCACTGTCAGACATGGGACGAGATGAACCTTAGGTCGGGCCCTGCACAGAAGTTCTTATATTTTTGCATTTTCTCCCTGGTGACAGGGAACATCCATAATAAGTTTGAGATCATTAGGTCACAAATATAGAGACATGATTTTGTTACTAATATTTGACAAAAGCATGCACTTAGCATGCAGATGGATGGCACTCCAGAGAAAGGGGAGACTCACAATGCTCAGGACATCTTTCAGCAAGTACCAGTTCAGTGAAGCACTAGAGGGCACCTATGCTTCACTCAAGTACCTGGCACAGACTGCTGTTCCAGTCTGCAGGAGCAGGGAGGCACCACAGCAGTATCACTGACAGGCCAAATCACAGACTGAGTTTGTCATCAACTCCAAGAGGTTCTCAAACTTCTAGGAAGGCAGGAGAGGTTGCCCTCAAGCAGTTATGTTCTTATACACCCCAATATTGGTCTGTCCTGAGTCAAAAAGAAAACACATCTTATTTTTCTCCATCTGCACAGTAAATCAAATGACTCCCATAAGGTGCAGAAAAGAATGGATGAAGGATCCCAGAACAAAAACCTCTTACAGTCGCTGGCAGAACATTTTGCAAGTTATCTTACTACAGAAAGAGACCTATTAAAGAGTTTAAGCAAGCACCATGTTTCTATTCAATGATGCTGGTATCAACACATGAGTTTGGGTTTTTTAAGTGCTAAACTTCTGGTACAGGCATTAATATGTCAGATCTTATTTTCCAAACAGTATGAACTGTAAAGAAAAGTTTTAACCATCCAACTGTCTCTCTAAAAAAAAAAAGGTAACTGTATTTTATAGTTGTTTAGCCAAGTACACACTAGAAAAAACAGGAAACCAAAATCATAGCTAGCAGGTATTATATTACAAGATTCATATAAACTGAGCTATTAACAACTGGATTAAGACAGCTCCACAAGTCCTCAGTTCCAAGAAAGATTCAGTATCTTGCTTTGTCTTCTTCCCAGAAGCAGCTAACTGCAAAAATGTCCTTTTTGACTTGATTTCACAAATGAAGAGAACCTACCATAGCTTGTCAAAAACAGTTTCACTCTCTTGTGAGGTAAAGCATGATATTACCCTTCCTTTGAGTGTATGCGCATTAACAAAACAGTTCTCACTATCTGAGCACTTCCAGCATGTGGAAAAATGTTCCTCTCCTTAACAATAACAGTACACTTGAGGAAACAGTTCTGTAAACGGTTCATGGGAGACTTGTAAATGATGAACATTTAGCAGTTACCTTAACCACAGGGATCCAATACAAAGAGTAAAAGCAAGTTATAAGGCATTCAGGGCTATATTCATCTTTCAATTTAGATATTTACCTCATCATCTCCCAGTGAATTTATTTGTTCTAATTTTCTGGTCCAGTATCTGGCCTCTTCTTCAGGGATATCTACAGCAAAAGAATAAGTCACACCATCTTATTAAACAGGCAAACTTGCATTTATCACCAGTAGCATTGAAATAAGGAAGGTATTCCAAGATCACACCACCAAAAAAACCCCACACTTAATTTTGAAGTAATAGGACTGTCTTATGTTAGCACTCAGATGAAAAATAAACATTGTAAATAGTAACACGGTTCAAGGGCTTACATTGCTTTCTTGTTTGAAGCTGATTAACCAAATGCACACTGCACAGAGGCAGGAAAGAGTAAGATAGACTGGTTCAGACTGAATTCTAGTATTAGTTTTATGAAGAGCCATTTTACAATTATATTAAAACACTTGCTATATGCTTGATAACACATAGCAAGATCAAGAGCCTCTTCTGAAGGCTTTTATAACCTCAAAAGAATAAGGGCTCCTTTTGAATAGGACATCTTACTTACATACTTGGTGCAACACAAATTAAGTACCAAAAAAGAAATAATGTCTTGTTTTCCTTTGCAGGCAATAAGCCAAATCTTTTGAGGTAATGAACAGTGTTATAGGCAGTCACATTCACATGAAAGCACACTCTTATTTTTATACCACACTGCAACTTCATTGTGAAATGAATCACAACAAACCTTTTACCTTCTGGAAGATTTATGAAGTTGATGACTGACAGCAAGTAGCAAGCATTATCACCTTTATTTTGGTAACTATTTTATATTTCACACTTTGAAGTAATATAGTGTCCTAATGGTTTGAAGGGAACACAGACTTCTGCCACTTAAAACTTCACCTCTCCAAGTGTACCCTTGGAGGTGCAGATGAACTGCTGTGGAAAGCTTAACACAAGGCAAGAGAGGTACAAACTATGCTTAATGAATACAGCACAAGGTGTGCAGCACCGAGGGAAATAACCTGCCAAAACAAAAAGCATCAGTTAGACTCCCAATCCAGGAGAAGCAGGTACTGTATTTAGGGATGCGGGGGTGTAAAGTCACTGGAAAGAGAGAAAAAAAGTTTGGGGGTTGTTTTTTTTTTTAGCCACTCAACATCCCCGTGACTGTAGAGTGGTTGGCTGGTCTTCCCTCCAAGAACAGGTAATGACTTCTGAAATTTGGCTATTCATGGCCCAAAACTGCACCAACTTCAGAGCTCACACAGGAAGGAAGTGGAAGGACTGCTCCAACAAGGCACCACCAACCCTGCAAGCCTCACCATCCCAAACACTGACAACTGAGCATGAATATAATACCAGTTCCACTAGTTTTCCTATCTCTTGTAACTCTTTGCACACTGAGGTGCCTCATTAGGAGCCATTATGTTTACACCTAGCAAGTTTGCTTCCCTGCAATGAACTGCAGCCTACAAACACAGCCCACAAACACAGCCACAATGATATGCTAAGCTATGCATTGGCAAGAGTGGGAGACATAGGCTGGGATGGTCTCCTGATGAAAAGGTTCTTCTAAAAGTTACATCCACTCTTGCTCCTGAGAGGAACAAGAACAAGATTTATTGGCAGGTGAGCATTCCATGTCCTACATGTATCCTCTCTCAGCCACACAAACCATCATCTTATGAAGCCAGTGACCCCATCTGGAGATACTAGTGGCAAGTGTACTAGAACACGAACCACTTTCAGGAAGAAAAAAGAACATGGCAGATTTAGTGGAATTTGAAGTTTCAGAACCAGGTATTTCCTTGGACTATGAATGAATGTCTACATCTTTATAACAGAAACACCACTGTATTTTTATGCAACCAGTCTAATCCAGACAAGGGGGATAAAACATCCCCACGTGAGAAAGTTTTAGGGACCTGGCCCTAGAAAACCTGCGTTAAGTAGAAAAAAAGACAACCTATTTCTCCTTGCTTGAAGGGAGACCAGCAAAGCAATTTATTTTAACCACAATACACAGAGCCAGTTGTTCTTTCTGATGTACAGTACATTGCTTTGTTGTTACACGCTATTAGAAAACAAGGTGAGAGAAACACGAGAGAGTCTGCCACAATTACAAGAGCTGTAGAAAAACATACAGCTTTTGATCATCAGGGCTGTGGATCACACCTGCACAGATTTATTAGATAAGCTCCACACAAATTAGGGACAGCATTCAAAGGAAATCTGGACATAATTGATCTAGAAAGAGGTTATCAATTAACTGAAGGGCTATCAGCACACAACCTGATGAGATTTAGGAGGACAAACTCCAACAAGGACCTGAAGCAATCCAAACATTAAAGCAAAACCTATGGAATTTTGTCTTTGAAAGCCATCACTTCTTTAAAAGATGAAGAAAAACTCATGAACTGAGGACTACAGGTCAGTGGCAAAACGACTCAACTCTAGAGCCTGAGATCAAGACCAAAGAGATCTTGGAGGCATGAAGCACTGGATTACCACTGACACTTCAGGAACTGCAGTTGTCTCAGGGTAGGCTTCAATGCTTTCCCATAGACCATGGTTTAGCGGTATGCCCAGGCATCAAGGAGCACCATGTGTCTCTTGGATTTGTTGTTCCTATCTTGTATCCAAGGTGCCCGTTTCCTAAACAGAGCAATCGGATTTTTAGTGCAGGATTGCTGCTATTCTATTGAAACAGCTTCTTATGGAAGTCAGAGGTAAAAATCTGCTCCTGTCTAGGTAGTGGCTACTTTAAGGACATCTTCTTGATCTTAGAGAAACTCTTGTCATTAATACTAATGGCAGTACAGCTATTACAACGCAAAACTTAAACATGAAGCAACTGGCCTATGAACTTGAGTCAAGTTACCTGCTCAGAAGAATAAATGAGACCGAATTCTCAATTTTTTGAGGAGACATTTTATAACTATTTTTTTGTTTCACGATCCATTTGTGTGATCCATCCTTCATCTCAGCTGTTCTGTTGAAGCTAGTTCTGTGGAATGCAGAGAACGGAAATCCCTAGCGCAGAGATCACAGACTGACTGGTTGGAAGGACACGTCTACTGGGCAGCTCCTACATCACTGCTCAGCTTTGATTACAAGACCAAGTTACTCCGCTACATTAACTTTTGCTTACAAGATAAGAAGCTGAACTAGTCCAAACAGAGGCCACCTGATGCCAGCTCAGGACTCTGCTGACATCATGCTTGGTAAACAAGAGGAGCAAGGCCATATGTCAGTTAAACAAAACTGCTAAACAAGAACAGACAGGAGATGGCCAGATCTGTTCACTAGCTTTTGGGGCTTCTTAGTCTGATGCCAGTATGGAAAGGTTGCAAGCTTTACTGTCCTTGCTCCTACTGCCATTTTCAGCTGGAAGCTGAAACCCCCGTCTTCTCTGGGCTCCTGGTGTCAAGAAGCAACAAGGTCTGATTGCTCCCTAAGGGAGGGGAGACAAGGGAACTTGCCAGCCAGGGCTCCGTGCTGCAGCACCTGAGCAAGGTGAGCAGGGCAGGCTCAGAGATCATGGTCAGGTTCAACCAGGAGCCCAGATTGCCAGGCAGGTCCACAGTGACAAGGCAGGTCTTAGGTCAAGCCTGGAAGTCAGCCCGCAACTGAGCCTGGATCTATGGGGTCCATAAGCAGGCACAGACATGGCTGTGGCTGAGGTGGGGGATCAGTAACTCCCACAGCATCACTCAGGAGTGAAGGCTCAGAGCTGAGCTGAAGTGGGACTCCTGGGCTCATGAGCAGGGGGTATGGGTGTGGGGTCCCAGGTGAGGCTGCTCAATGGCATTAAGACTTGGTGGAGCACTTAGGACCCTGACACCTGGATACAATGCAGCACCACAGAAATGGGGACACTACAATACAGAGACTTGATCAGACTGAGGAAGGAATTAGAGGAGAATTTGCTGCATCTATACAGACCACTTTGCTCACAGTTAGACTCCCTCAGGTACGTAAACAGGACAGTATTCCCACTTAGAGATCTCTAGCTTGGCAATAACCAGGAGTTTCAGCCTTAAAGCTTTTCTTCACCTCAAGCTTGGTGGTCCTCGCTCTATTGCTTGCACATCACCTTGTGCCACCTGAGTTCTTCCCCCAGTAGCAAGTCCTGGGCTGGGGCATATCCCAGCTATGTACAACAGAGAGTAAGTGCTGGAAGGAAAAGAGATATCCCCTCTCTCCCCCCTTTCCTACAAGCCTTCACCTGTCTTCCTCTTTTCCCAGCCCTAACTTCTTCCCCTTCCAGAGGTATGGGAATCTTCACAAGTTCTCACTGAAATAACTTTGCAGAGCTGAGCATTTCTTGTCTTGGGAACTTCACAGAAATAAAACAAGAAAGCACATTTATTCCATCTGATGGCTGGATGCAGATCAGCATGCTCCCAGCCTGGGACTGGTGAGAAGACTAAAAGCACTTTCACTCCAATTGTCTACTAGAAACAGCCTGGCACAGACACAAATTGCTATAGTTTGGGAGCCAAAGGCATTTTTGAGTACTCCATCCTGTGAGGCACCTGCACATAGCCACTGCAGTTCTGAAAAAGAGAGGACAGAGTAAAATTGCTTCTAAATAGCACAATTTTACACTTGAAAAGCAGCATCTTGGAAGCCTGTGCCAGCACACGTTCACTGCATCAAGACAACAATAGCAAGACTGTCTTCTCCCTACTAGCACATTTTCTAAACCAACCAAGAAGAAAAGCTGTCTCCCTTCCTTGATATGTCTGTCTTGCTCCTGAGAAGAAACAGATATGATCAGTGGAGAAAGCTCCTCCAGCCTGTCTTCGCTAACAACCACCTCCTCCCATCAAGAAGGCTGTTTATTGCCATTTTTAAAAGACTACCAAGCATAAAAATGCTTTGCACCCTAGGGGTTAATATCAACTCTCACTAACACTTCACATTTCAAATGTTCACGCTTTGCTGCACTTTTATAGAAGAGGATTTTCAGCCATTCTGTTTCTGCAAGATTGAACATTTAAGAATATATGGCTGGCAGAGAGCATTAGATGACAGTCTGGTCCCCAGCACCACAGTCCATCACACACAGATGCTCACTGCAGAAGGGCCCACAGATCTGCTCTCTCCCCAATACACCACAAGCTAATGTCCCACTAACAACACTACTGAACAGAATGCAAGAGCTGAATCTGGAACATGCAATGGGACATACGGAGGATATATCAAGACCACCATGGATGTTCTTTGTCCCATTAGAAACCTAGGCATTAACACCGTTTAACTCCTGGATAACCTCAGGAAAGGTTATTTTCTACCACCAGGAGTGGAGACGACAACACTCACCAGCCTCTCTTAGGAAATGATTGCTTCCCAACTCCACGCCTGGTAAACACTAAAAACAACTTCATATGAAAAAGCAAAAAAACCCCACCACCCTCTAAGTTGCTTTCGTCATGTACTACCACTAGCAGCATCAGCACATTCTGCATTTATTTCAGCTTTAGCTGTTGCCAGTCTCCAGAGTACCAGGAGAAGATGTGCCAGGGAGAAAGAATCCTGAACATCAGGTGGAAGCAGAAGCAACAAACTAATCCAGGATAAATATAGTACAAACAACAAACCAGTTTCTAAACCTCTTTGCATATACAATCATGTTTTACACCAAGGACTTCAGCTTTTCTGGTTTTCAAATTCATTTATTCACTCTCATGTCTCGTTAAAAACTTATCAAGCTCCACCTAAATACAATGAAACATTTTAAATACACAGGCTGCATAACCTGGGGTACTGCATCCATGTGCATCATCTAACCTAAATGAAACAGAGCAGCCAGAAGCAACAGAAGAAGTACAGCCAAACAGAAGAACACACTATTTTGTTAAAGCTCTTATCCCAGACAGCTATATATTACCAGACCTGGAAAGCAGCACAAGCTGTACATGTGCACACATATCATTCTGGTTCTCATGTATAGCCAGGAGATGTTCACCTGGGAAACAAAACATGATACACAATGTTCCTGAGTGTCACTGCAAACATGCTGTTATTAAAATGTTACCTCTACAACAACAGAGCTGCTGATTTAAGAACTTCCACAGCAGATCAGTGATCCATTTAGTCCTCTGTGTAGGTTTAAAGCAGCAGTTTGAAGCTCATATGACAATGCATTCTTAACATGTGGGGCACTGAAAGCCCATACTGCTACCCTCCACTTAATGGGAAACTGACTTGCAAATCCATCAGGAGAGATGCAGAGGCAGTGTTGTGAGCTGAGCTACCTCCACGCATCTCTACAAGTCTCACAATACTGCAAGGGCAGGGAGACAGAGCCTAATCCATCTTGCAGGGTCCTTCTCTATCCTAGAGGGGATGACAGGAGACACTCACTCATGGTATGAAGGAAGCACCGCTGGAGAAGCTGATATGGGTAGACGCTATCTTATGGAGAATACGCGACACTCTTGGTGCCTACCGCTTTTCAACTTGCTTCTGACCCTGCCATGGCAGACTGAAAATGGAGAAGATCCAAGAAAAACTGCAGCACTCTTCAACTGAAGAGCAGCAGAAGCCTTGAAAGAGCTAACTGATGCACCCATTTTTTTCCTAGACATTATGAAACACTGGACAGGCAGAAAACTCTTCACAGTCTGAAATAGAAACCCTTCAATATAGCACTGTGGAATTCCTGTTATTTCAGCATTTGGCATAGTAAGCAAAGGATTAAGTAATAGATGTGCTTTAAATGATCAACTGTGTTAAAAACAGAAGTCTCACAAAAAGCTTCTTATTTACTTAATGTTTTCAGTTTTCTGCATGAAATCCTGCTTCTCAGAATTCTATGTTCTATAGATCGTATGTTTTAAAATAGTAGTTTAAAAACCCCAAAACAAACAAAGAGTCCTGTGTTTTGAGTACAGTAGTAGGTAGAAAACACACCATTACCTGAAATATTTTATTTTTTAAATCCAGATGTTCTAACACATAATGGTTTACAGGGATTCTGTTTTCCTATACTTGAAAAAAAAAATAAATCACAAAATGTAGTTCAAAATATGAATTGCAGAAGAAAGAAATTTCTCTTTTGGATATTCTCTGAATACATAGGGAGAGGTGAGAACTTGGTTTTCTTTCAAAGCAGTGACAGTTTACAAGCAAATATGTCAGAACGAACTTAGATGAGAAGGTAGCAGCTACAAGCCTTGCCTTCAGTTATGTATGCTGTGTTCTCTCCCTCTCAAAAGCCTAAAACGCTTGCCCCAAAGAGCCAGTGTTTCACCCCACAAGGAATTCATATGAGTTGTTCCTTGTCTTACATAACAAGAAATTTCAGCAATAAACTTCCCACTGACAGGGTGACAGCAGCAGTGAATCACCAGGACATTTTCATGAGGAAGAGGGATGGCTTGAGACCAACATGAGACAGCTTAGTTGTCAAGACAGCTGAGCTGTCAGACACTTTCTCCCCTTTACACACTGGACTGTAGTCAAAGAGCAGTGCCTATTACATCTATAAAACACTGCAGTCACCCTGAACTGCACCATCCAGTGGACTGTGCACTCAAAATAGTACACTCAGAGCACAAGATACAATTTGTATTGATTGCAGGGCTGCGGGGCCAAAGCATGCATCCTCCCTTGCACCCAGAAGGGCGGTATGAAACTAGTAGATGACCTAACTTTTTTCCACAACAGATGGCCAATCCTGACAGTTGCTGGCCAAATGCCAGAGGGTGCACAAATGCTCCACCAGTGCTTAGAGCATGATACAAAGTGCTCACACTGCCAGGAGCTTGGCAGCAAAAAACAAGCAACAGGCAGAGGGGGAGAGACGAGCCTTGCAATGACAGACAACTTCAAAACACTTCAATGCCCAATGCAGAAAAAAAATACCACGAGCCCCAAAAACATCATCTCTGTTCTTGGTCCCAGAAGTCAGCTAAGAGCTGGAATGAGAAGCTGTGTAAGCCTTGGATCCATTCTGGCCAAGGCCTTACTTTCCGGGTTTATTTGTTTTGGGTTTTTTAAAGTAAAATAAAATTTAAAAAAAATACATAAATCACACACCACTTTACGTTAGATGGGCTTGCTCCAGTTAGCTACTTTTCCACATTCCGCATTTTTCAACCACAAGTAATTGCCGGAAAGGCAGTTCTTATAACACCAAGTTATTTATATACTCTGCTAATGTTCAAGAGCACTGAGCATTAATGTTTCACTAACTGAACTGTACACTTCTAACAGGGTTTAAATGCACCGACCACAGAACAGTTCTAACAACGCACTTGACCTCTTCTAGAGCCAAATTTGTCTAGATACAAAGAAGTGAATGTTCCCTGCTCAGGACAAAATGTCTGACTGCACAATCCTGAAATAGTATTAATAGTTTCTTAAACTGCTGCTAGTCTAAACATTCCAGCACTCGGAGACCTTCAAGTCTTCCCTATTTATTCTGATCTTGTTAGAAAGACAAACAAGAAATGAACACCAGCAATTTGATCTGCACTGAACTATTCTGACTGAACTGAGAATGAACACAGCTTGATTATAAAACTCAAGTTGCTCCCAAACACTTTCTCTCCACTGTCAGGACCCTGTGTAAGTTATTGAAATGCACTCACCAAAAGGTAATTCAAATCTTGTGTCCAGCAAAATTTTATGAGGAGTTGGGTTTTTGGTTCCACAGATTTCATCATGTTTCATTACAACTTCTGCCTCCAGCGTAGACCACTCCCCAGGACCTTCCTGTGAATTACAAGCCACAAGTGAAGTTTCAAGTCTGGCAGGCCTTTATGCAGCAACTGTCACACATTTGCTAAGATGAAAGACTCCAGGAAGAGCCTTACAGTATTATCAGTATTTTAACATCAAATTACATCCATTCAGCACATGCTGGCAGCTTTTCTTCCAAGTCTCAAAGGCCTTTACCAAGACAAGCAGCAAACACCTCCTAGCAGAACTACTGCTTTCTTAGTGGAACTGCAAAGGTTAAGTCCTCAAAGGCAGGCACCGAGGAGTGCCTGGACAGCCAGAGGAACTGAGCATCAGCTAGACCTTATGGCCACACTGCTAGGCATCCCCACTCTTTTCCTTTTATGGAAAATATAATCTCTCTCTCTCTCTCCCAGCTCAAATTCAATAATTTTTAAATAAATGCCCTGAAAAACCAAACGCGTCCTGCTTAGCAAGAACCACCAAATTCAGTAGTTATGGCAGTTACAGACATTGGCACATCCCATTTCCTACATTTTTCAATTCATATTAGCAGCACTAGACACCCTCTAACACTGCAACCAGAAGTTTAAATAAGATGACGTAGACACGCTCTGGGCGTACCTCAAAGGCTCACGTGTCAATTATCAGGGTACCCTCCATCGTTATCAAGAACTCATAGAAATTTGAGCACCACACTAAGCAGTCAGTCCTTAAGACTTCAGATACTTGTCAATTATTTGTGTTCCTTAACAGATTAAGCCCTGTTTGAGTCCACGTGAGTGAAATGAGACCAAAGACCCCTACTGAAGCTGACTTTTGGTCTCACTATTGGCAGCCTCCTTCAAAAACAAAAACAACAATGTGATGCCAAGAGTCCTCTCTCCTCACCCAGCCTTCCTGACTTTGCAAGTGGAAGTTTTCCTGAGGAGCACAGTCCTGGGCTACGCCAGGCCAGATTTTATTAACTACCAACATTGGAGCTGTCAAAATAAAGCTTCTGTGTCAGCTTAACCTCATCAGATTGGTGAATGGCCTTCAGAGCAATCCACACGGTCCCAACCAGGGTGTCCCAGATCAGTCCTTTGTTCCATACTTCAACAATTAGGCCCAGGTCCAGCCGACTGATCTCACTGCAAGAAAAAAAAAACAAAAGGCAGAACAGGTAAAAAAAAGGCAGAATACAAACTAATTGTGCTTTAGGTTCTGCATTACGACCATGATTATACCAGTGAACTCTTTCCACACACCTGTGTCAAGCTACAGAGAGCTTCTGGAAGCGTGTGGTGGAAGTGGCTCATACTGACAGGAAACACTGGTTTCTAATGACTGGTTTCTCACAGTTTAACACTAACCACACAAAGATTGCAAAATAAGACTCTGAACTACGTCATGCATGGGTTGCTAGTTGGGAAGTTGTCTCTGCAGCTACATACACAGGAAGAGGAAGTATATCTTGAGCCAAAACCTAGCGGTGAGCTGTTCTTTGTCATCAGGCACCCCATTTCTAACAAAGTGGGTGTCTCTTTTCCCTTGGCAGCAGAGCAGTACAAGCATACTCTGGCAGGTCCAAACATGCCAGTACTTACCTGTGAGTGGAGCTACCGTATGCCAAAAGTAACAGTCTCAAACCCAGCATAGCTCCATCAGCAGCACTACCTACTGCTCAGGGCTGCATTGCATCACTTCTGCTCCAGCACTAGCTTATTTCTCTGCATGACACTGCAAGGCTTTGAGCCTTGCAAATCTCTGGCAGCAAGCGGCAATACAGCCACACGACCACCAAGTGCCAAGTTCTTCGAAATACTTGTCTGAAGGTTTCCACAAACATCTTCCCTCTCAGTAAGGAAAGAATGCATCTCAAATTCGCTTCTTCCTACCGCTTCACAGCATTTATGCCTCCCTCTTCCATGCTGGTTTATGATGTGCCTACTTATGAAGGGCATAACACATGCACAGCCCGAATGCTGGTAAAAACAATGAAGCAGAGAAGAATCTTGAGCTGTCGATTCATACGCAAGTGTCTCACACTTCCCATCAAGAAAGGCTATCGCTCCTACTTCTTTAAGCTCAGGATTTTCCTTTAGTGCAACCACTAAACCCCCAGAGTAGGTATCTTGGACACACAGTGCTGCTGCTTGCTGTCCTTCTGTCCAAATGTATCCACATGAAGTTTATCAAGGGAATTTAAAAGCACATTAGTCCCTAATTTCTACAGACTGCCGTCATGGCCAAAAAAAGAGAACTGCTGCAAATCTATTTGAGGTTTACCCCTGAGACTTCTTACAATTTTAAAGGAGAATAATTTATCTACAACGTTCAAGACAAACCCTACAGCTACAGCAAAGCACATTAATATCTATTTTAAACCCAAGTGCTCCTGTTCTTGTTTAAGACACAGGAATTAAAGTCAGGAGTGTCCAGTATGTGGGTGACTCAGTCTACATAGTTCAAAATGTAGCTATTACAACTCTTATTGTGAGTTTACTGCTAGCATCTTGAAATTGAGTCTCCAGCTCCCTCTGTTTGGATACGGCTACTCAATATGGCCAAAGTAACAACTAGCTACCTGCATTATCACTCCTCTGCCCTCCCACTGCCTCCCTCTTTGAAGATGATATTTATCTGATTGCACAAACTTGCAATAACAACAGAAACAACTGATTTTCTGCTGGCTGGACTACCGTGAGACCAGAATGAAGAAATACTCTTATTCAGGCACACTGTAAAACCACGTTCTTTGCTTCAACATACATCAACAGAGCAAGACATTGATCATAAGACACCCAACAGGCTTCTGTACAGAACTCCACAGGACACGTCCCCAGATAAGAATAAAAAATAAAAATATTTTCAGTACAGTGGCTTTGATTGCCTTTGTGTCTCCCTTTCTCCACCTTCTGGTTACATGCAGAATAGCTTCAAAGAACAAAAGAGTGAGATTGGAATTTGGTGTCCCTCCCTCACATCAAATTTAAACGAAAGACATTTCTAACAACTTCAACACCAATTTAATCATCATGTTCTAAACATCAGTTTGCACTTTTACTCAAGAGGTGCTTGCTGCAAATACGCAGTCCTTTTAAACCTGCTTCAAAATTAGATGTCCCCAAAGAATATATTAAAGTGCTTTACTGGTCTGCTAAATAAGCAAATCTCAAATAACCCTAGAGCACCAAATTTTGAAGTGTCATGTCTCACAAGGAGTTTGGAAGCAAAAACAACAAACACGGAGAGAATGCCTTTTCTTGGTTGTAGTCTATTCTTTTAATATGCCTCATAAAAAGGTAAACACAAACACAGACAGTAAAAGCATCCTTCCCTCAGGGAAAAACTACTGTGTTTAAAAGCCTTTTCCAACTCCAGAAAGAAAAAGAGCAAACCAGTGAATAGTAGTATTGGAATATGAGTGTTATTTCTCCTGGGACAATTTAATGTACACAGGATCATGCAAAACACGTTCCCTGCCATGTATAATATTTTTGTTATAAAGAAACATCAGAACAACTGTGCTGTTGCTTGGCTAAAGCAGGGACAATAACGGCAAGGTAGTTCAGCTAATATTCTGTTTTCATATCCCCTAGCAACTAATTACAGACCAGCACAGTGACCTTACAGCATGCTAGTTAAGCTCCCAGCTGATATAGGACAGCAGTTTCAGGAGTTGTTTGAGGCGAAGGAGGAGGAGCAACCATGAGAGCCGTCATCCAATACAAACCAGCGCCATTCTTAAAACACTGGTGAGCAGCCTCCTCTGTAGCAGACCATGTTTAAAGCTAGTTCCTGTCCACAGGACAAGCGCAAATCACAGGAAAAATGAGTTAGTAGTTTGGGTATGGGTATATGATTTGGCAGACAGGTACCATTCCCTGCCCCAGTCCTGCATGGTTTACGTCAGTGACAGCCACAGCTTCTGTCTGACCAGGAACCGCAGAGCTGAGAAGACGATGGCATTCAGGAGCACACATGTTTCGCCAGATGCCAAAGGATAGTCTCCAAACTCTCTGTGCAGAAGCACACACCTCATGCGCTGCTCCAAAAGCAGAGTGCCATCAAACAAAGGAGGTGGGAGCACAGCTGTGATGGCAACACTGTACTGAACCAGGTGAACTCCTCAACCAGAGGCAAAAGCTTCCCACTTTGGGCAGAGGAGAACCAACTGCTGCTGTATTGGGAAATATCCCAATGTGGGTCTCTTGCTACAGACACTAGGTAAACACCTCAGACTCCCTCAAAAACAGCAGCACTACCTTTGACTCTGCAAGATGAACACAACATCATTACCCCCCCAACAGCAGTGTCCATGCCAAGATCAGAGAAAAGGACTTGGAGTCCAGGATTTAGTAAATTCAGTTCACTTTGTCTTACAAAGCTATAGAAACAGAACCAGATGCAATATATCAATGAGTCATTCATCCATGAGCAAAAAACCCGCCATTCTAAAAGATACAGGGAAATCCCAGGCTACATGTCAGGACTATGAGGACCAGAGCAAAACAGAAGTGACAACTGCACCAGAAACCCTGGGAGAGCTTGAACAGGTTCTGCTGCTCATGGCAGGGACTGGCAGCCCCTCAAGATGCAGCAGGGGAGCTGGAAAACACATTCATAGGCACTAGGCCAATGGCAGAAAACATCAACACACAAGAGCAGGTCCCACACTGAGGTAACCAGGATCACCCTGTCAAGGCCCTGAGTGCACTAGTAACTTAATTAGCCCTTAATTCCCCTAACCAGACTCTCAAGTGGCCTCCACCCACACCCTCTTCCTAGGGACCAGGAGCTCCATTTAAGCTCAGCTATGGGCCTTTACTCCTTGTCTAAGCTATGCTGTAGGTGTGCTTGTCTCCAGCCACAGCTGCGCCTGTGCCTGCCCATAGACCCCATCAATCCAGATCCAATCCAGAGACTCACTTCCCAGCTCAACCTCAGACTTGCCTCATCACTATGGACCTGTCAGGCAATCGCTGGACTATGTCTGACCCTGGTTATCATTACCGGACACAGCCCTGAGCCTGACTTGCTAACTTGCACTCCCAGCTTGACCTCGGACCTGCCTCATTACTACGAAGTTGTCTGAGAACCTGACCTATCGGCAGACACTGGCCTGATCCTTCAGTCTGCCCCACTTGCACTGCTCAAGTACTGTGGGACTGGGCTCTGGCTGGCGAGGACCCTGCCCTACCAGCCATCCTACCACACTCTGCTTCTGGCTCCCTGTCCCTGCGAGAGCAGCTGGCCCTCGCTGCACCTTGACACACAGGTCTAAGAACAGGAATCCAGGAAACCTGTTACTATTAAAGGACACAGACTACTCCAGCCAGTCTGTAGCACTGGCAGAGACAATCTTCCAACACACATCTTCAGCACTGGTCAGTGTGTACAACAGAAAAGCAAATGATTTAGGTTGTCACCAAGCTTGTGCATTTTACCTCCTTAAGTACTCCAATTTATACAACACAACAGCAGCTCCATATAAATGTCAGTGCTGTGGAAGGACTCAACCACAAGCACCTCATCACTGCACAACACTGTACTTACAACATGAAGTCCTGTTCCCAGCAGGGCTGGTCACCACGCACGGCTACCGTCGTGCTCTTCACATTTTGCACTTTCAGGGTCACATATGTATTGAATTTATCTGAGGAATGAGAAGCAAAAAGTTATCTCCTTCACTACACTCTTTCATCACATAAATGCAACATTTCAAGGTTTTCAGTCCATACATTGCATACCAGAGGGACCCAAAATGAAAAGCCTGTATGGGAAGACATCACTGCGTTAATGAGCCAAATGTTCCAGATGTTTTTCACCTGCCATCAAATTTTCAAGCACAGTTTTTTAGAAATTCATGCACAAACAAAAAAAATCCAGGCAACTAACCACTTGCAGTAAGTCAGGGACAAAGAAAGAGTGTAAAATCCTGAAGAACACAAACACTTTGTGTGTAGGATACTGTTAGTGAAATGCAGACAAGAGGAATAATAGACAGTTTGAAGGAATAGGGCCCATCACGCAGAGCAAAAAACAAACTTGCAAAACATACAAGCAAGAAGCAGTCGGGCAGATCGTATCACCTCTTTTTCTTCAGAACCAACTGCTCTCCTAGCTCCAACCTGGTTTTCCAGCCATGACTCCACAAAGAACTTTACAGACCCATCAGGGGCAGAAAAAAATACAGTGATTTATGCTAAATGTGCTAAAACTGATCTGTATTGCTTAAACCAGCTGGCCTAGAAGAACCACATTACAGTCACATTTTGACAAGACGGGCTTTGTTTAGATGTTTTGCTTTTTATTTTAAATCTGAAGAAAAAGCCTGGAACAACTTTTTTCCTGTTGCTGCTATCTCTTTGCTGATAAAATCAAAAGCAGCCAAGCACAGACACATACAAAGTTTGAATATCAGCACCTGAGAATGAACAAAATCCCTTTTAAGGGGAGTTACCACCTCAGACCTATCTATCAGTTTCATCAAGCCTGGAACAAGACATACACTAAGTAACTAGAAAGAAGTGTACATATTTTAATACTTCAATGTTCTGCTGCATCTATTCCCAGCGTAAGTTAGATCACAGTACATTCTCATACTGCCAAAATTTGCGTGCAGAATTGCTGTAGGCTGCTATAGCACGTCCCAGCATCTAGCTTCAAATATCCTAACAGAAAGGGAGGAAAGGGAAACTATATGGTCCAGAAGTCGAGGAAGAAATGGGAGTCGCTGAAAGTCAGATTCCCTCATATCTAGCTACATCATTTGCATCCTCCTGGGACATTGGGCTTGTCAGTGAAACCATAAGCTTCAGTTGAGTTAAACCTAGACTACAGGACAAATATCTTGCAGCTGTGAACAGGCTTCTTAACTAGAAAAAGGATAAAGTACACACTATCTCCCTCCCAGTCTGGGCACTCAGCTTTCCTTCCCTGGAAATTCAAGGCTAGTAATCAGACAGATCTTGACCTGACATGGAGTGTGGACAAGGAGACCTGGGAAGCTGTCTGGTATAACCTGAGGACAGCTATATCAAGAGAATAAAGCTGAACAAATGAGTCATGAATACAGCTGTGCAATTGCTTCAGATCCAAACCCCTGAATAGGTGTTATTCCAGAAGCAAACTGTGTATTCTTTTGTAAACTGTACATCAAATTTCATTCAATAAACATATTTGCCTGCTAAGGGACTCCTTGCTAGTTACTGAACCACAGTGAAATAGTTGCCTAGACTGTAAATTCTGGGTGTCACCAGATGTTTGTTTTTATTTTATTATGCAGACACAAAACCTGGCAGATGGGATTGCAATGCCAAGCACAGCCTTTATGGACTGCCACATAAGAGAATGAATGACTTCTGTGGTACCATCCAGCAATCCCGATCAGGATTGAGGAGGCACTGAATCCAGACAGGCACACACCAGTTCTGCTCGGTGGATGTTTTCAGATTCTGTTTTTAACAGGGAGAGAGGAAGAATGAGAGAAAAGGGCAGGGTGGGGTGGGAATCGGCAACATTAAAGGAACACGTTTCCTCACCCATCCCCTGTTCAGGTCGGGTGAGCAGGTAGAGGTTTCTTAGCACTGTGACACCAGGTCACAGTCTCGAGCCCTCTACTAACTCAGGCTGCCTGGATTCTCAATGTAGCTTTTGTCACTGCTAAGGAGAACATGGAGGAGCAGAGAGGAGGTAGATGAAAACTGGAGGGAGCAGCATGAACAGGAGTGAGAGAGCAGGTGTCACCGCTGCTGTGAACAGGCAGTAGAGCATGGCTTACCTGGTGGTCCTTGGAGTTTAGCTTTTTTAACTGTAAACAGAAAAAAGGAAAAGAAAAAAAAAGCTGTTAGTGATTTCGTCCTGCTACAGTCTCATTTGAGTCAGAGCATCACAGGGCATTATATTAATTGGACAACATCCCCAGACAGGGACTGGTAGCTGGAAATTTGCATTCATTTTAATAGTTTAACAGATCTGGAGGCAAAAACTCTTCTGTACCCCATCTCACCTCTCTAGATTGATACATTTAAAAAATAATCATAGGATTAACGGTTGGAAAGCAATGTGATATGGCTAATGCAAAGCAATTTCAAAACCAGTCCTTTGCAACCAGATGTTACTGCTGCTTAGCAAGATGTCATTTCATACCACCTCACTTAGAAAGTTAGACACCGTAGAAGAAATAAACATTTCTTTAAAAACAAAGTATGACTCATGAACAGTGCAGAGCAGACTTTCAACAACAACGTGAAAATAATCAAGCCTGAATAGCAGCTCTATAGTATGACATCTATAAATCAAATTAACCCACTATGCCAAACAAGAAGCAGTCTAAACACAAATGTCACTTTTCCAAGGTCTCCTCTGTTAATTTAATTCCAGGACAGTATTTATCAAGAACAATGGTTAGAATATAAAACAGCACTGACTCTTATCTCACCAGATGCAGAAGGTCCACGTCTACCTAGGGGAGATTTTGTTTACAGTCTCTTTTGCAAGCTCATATCCTCACTGGTATTGCTAAGTGTAAGCACTAAGAGAAGACATCTCTAGGCTCCAGCTAGTTTTCCCAGTGGAAAACTAACACTAAGAAGAAAACATATTTAACAAGCGAAGAAGCAAGATACACTAGAGAGCAAAAAGATATAAAAACTAGTGTAGCCAAGTTCCCTCCAGAAAACCGAGCACCCAACACTTAAAGGCTCACAGAGTCTGACTTCCAAGATAAATGTTCTAAAAAGGAACACTAAAAATAAAACAAAATAATGGCCCTTACACAGCTATATGCACAGAGCTGCAATGGCGTGATGCTGGAGAAGACCCTTGCTATTTGAGAAATCCTCCTTTGCATGCATTTACAGTCCAGGTAGGTGTTTGCATGAAGGAAATGCTGTACCAGGTATTGTATGAGCCAGAGGCATCTCAAACAGAAGTTAGAAGAGCTGTAGCTCTTATCTAGACTGCCAAGGCCTGTGAACCTTTAGGTCCAAAACAAACAGGCTCATTTTCTCCCAGGTTCAGGGCCTGAAGCACTCCTGATGCTAAACCTAATGGCGCAAGCAAAACATACAGTGGTGGGGGCCAGTGTTCCTGCTGACTGAAGGTGCAGATTCCTTTTTAATCTCCAAATCAATCGGTCTGCTTAACCACTGAGAAACAGGCAGGGCAATCTACCCACTTTCTAGGTGCCTTTGGATACCACACAAAAGCAGGCATTTCATGAAATACCGCCCTGGAGTGGGCAGACACCAGCTTATCTCTGATCCTCCCCTCTCCCCCCCTTCGCAAGAGGCAGAAGACAAAGAAAAAAGTGCATGTGCTTGAGGGAAGGAAAAAGGAGAAAGAGGGCAGGGGATGCACAGTAAGCTTCAGCTAGGCTCTCTCCCTGTTCATAACAAGCTCCAGCACTGTTAGTAGGGAAGTGGAGCCAACCCCAGTGCAGAAATTTGGTATTATTTGTCAAAAAAGCAGCCAGAGTGGGCTTGTAGACACTGAGGTGAGACACTGTCTCTGCAGCAAGCGATACGCAAACTAAGAGACAGATGCTGTCTGTACATTGTGGCCTCAACCTCTAAATATTAAGAGGTTCATTTGATGAAAGGCAGCAAACCCTGCACTGCCTTAGCATGCTGAAAAGAGTGTCCGTGTGGGGCTTCAGCAAGAGCTGTCCCAGGGCTTTCAGCAACAGGGATATTCTGGTGCAGCAGCAAGACTAAATGAAGATCACAAGCCTGCTATGGATCCACATAACAAAAATGGAGTCTTGTGTCTTCAGTATCTACCAGGAATGAACACCATGGCTGCAGACAACCCACACGTAACAAATTACACCTTTAGCTGCAGAAGTAGGGCTTATAAATAAGAGATGGATCACAAACCTGTGAGTCTCATCTCACCAGTTACTCTTCTGCTATATCCACAATTTTACACAGCATGTCCAAAAAGTTCCCATGAAAAGTGACTTGGACATGTTTTCAGTTTGTTAGCCCACTGGAAAGCACTTCCTAGGGGTGTGTAAAAATCATTGCAAAAGTGCAGCTCCCACAACATCTCAGGATCAGGACTGGCTGTGAAACTGCAGGGCTCCCCATACAACAGGGTGAGTATCAGGGAGTTCAGAGCCAGAAAGAGCCATTAGACACTGCCAAGACCAAGCCTGTTCGTCAGCCCAGAGAATTCATGGGTGGGGAGCAATATGCAGAACGGCACACACCACGCCACTGCCGAAGGACCACAGCTTTGGAAAGGCACAATAAGGTTAGCTTCCCTGGGGAAACTTTTGTACCCACATCCGCTCACTCTGTCTGGTTAGAGCTCCTACATGCCAAGGCTCAAGAAAGGACACAAAGGAGTAATGAAGTCGTGAAGAAGCCTGACAGTTAATTACTCACAGTGTTGCAACACAGACTGAAAACTCATTGCTACTCCAGGGGCAGGAGAAGAGCAGGTTGAAATCAAGCCATGTGGAACAGTACATTTTATAAAACAAAGTCTGTATCACAAAACAAAAGCATCCTGCAGAGCACTCAGCAACACCAAGTTCTGCAGATACAGTTGCTTCTGTACTGCCACAAAGTAAAAACCTGAAGACAAAGTAAGTCAAAGGTCTAGATCAGAGATTTCCTGACTCACTTCCATTTATCCCACGGGCACTTCCAGGCTCTGGGGAAGCTGTATTCTTAAACTATCTGGAAATGTTGAATTCCATTCAGTGTCAAATGGCTTCTCTCAGCAAACTGAGCAGCACAGAAAGTCCAGCTCTTCAGAGGCAAACGTTGGACCATGCTGAACCGTAATCCTACACCACTGCAACACTATGGGAAAGACAGCAGGGAGAGAATGAAAACAACAGAAAATTAGAACGGGAAGCTTCAAGACCTAAAGCTTTGCACTGCCACGTGTGAGCACTGCATGATACAGATGCACAGAGATGCACCTGCTCTCACTGTGCAAGCGAAGATTCATTTAATCACTAAAAAAGACGGGCATATCAGAGACACAGCTATTGCGCCTCAGTTCAAGGAGCTATTAGAAAGCAAACAGGCTGCACTGAATTAACCTGATGCAAATTAGACAGATACAAAAGCAATAAAATTGATGTAAACATTCAATTTTTCTCTGGGAATCTCTCACCATTCTGGCGTTACTCTAAATAAAGACACAAGAAAAAAAAAATTAAGTTGAAGTCTTGCCTGCAACTTAAAAAAAAAAAAGTCACAACAGGATTCCAGATGTTCTACAGCTGTCAGTTACCAAAGGCTGAGAGTGAGACAGACTCCTAAGGACTAGGAAAGGAAAATACAAACCAGAGATTGCAAAAAAGGTCCAGAATCATTGTGGGAATGTGGAAAAACAACCGCAGAACTTGTATCAGAGTATTCTTAAACTCAGTTCTACAGAGAAATTTTTGCTATCCACTTATTTTTCAATCAATCTGAGGATAATTATTTTTTTTCCTGACTAGGTGCCCCATACACCCGCCAGAGATTTAAAGTCAAGCATGCCTAATTACTGTGAGGTTCAGACAACACATTGCTTAAATCTAAGCACCAACACGCTCACACTCAGTCAAAGGGAAGCTAGGTGTTCTGAACATCTGCAGATTCGAGTTCACCTTTAATATCTGCTTGCAAATCAGAGGGATGCAGACACAAGGAGTGCCTGAGCAGATGGCCAAAAGATTACATCCTAACTAAATCCAGCACATGACTTACGAGCTGGTCACTCACCACACTACAACAAAATCTACATCCTCATGCAGAGGCCAATAAAGTGCCACCGAAGGGCTGTGGAAGAAGTTAGAAGAACGAAAGGATGCACTTTAATTAGTGCTCTTAAAAAGAAATGCCATGCTGAAAACAGAACATTCAAAATGCATTTTCACGATCAGCAATTTGACAAATAGCTTCCTCTTCCCTGTGAAACACAAATGCAACAAATACAATGTTAATGTGTTTTCAAGAGCACTCTAACTTCTACAGTAACTGTCCTCAGCTCAACAGCAGAATCAATACGTATTTCCATTTCACTTTGTGCTTTTCTCACCTCTTCCAGGTGCTCAGACTTCAGTGCACAGTGATACACAGTGCTAGGTGCAAAGGTTGCTTAAGCAACAGAAATAAGAGATCACAGCAAAATGCTCATACTACCCAAGACTAAGTCAACACGCCAAATCACAGCCTGTGCACCACGCAGCACGTATGCAGAAGGGAGGGAATCCCTTCTGAGAGGGAAGTGCTGGCGAGGCAGTGCTCCAGCCCTTCAGGTTACATTTTCTATAACTGTGCCTTTGGTAATAATTTTGCTGTCTGAACCCTGCGCCAACAGCTATAGCACAGGTCCTCATTGCAGAGCCAGAAACTCAACACCTCCTACTCACTTCGTGAAAGCTATTTACAAAATCTATGAGAGGCTGGCAAGTGGCGCAAGACTGGAGCATTGAACAAGGGGGTGTGTCCCTGAGGATCCCACCGTAATACACAGGTACCTTTCCCTCCCCTGGAAATCAAAACATTTTACATGCACAGCCCTTGCACATCCTCTGCACATCCTCACCTCCCACCTGAGGCTGAGGAACCCTTGTCTTTCCCACTACCTGAACCCAAAAGGTGCGTCAGCCCAGGGGAAGCAGAGGCCATGCAGTGACCTCACCCCTGATTTTAACTCAGTCACTGTTTTGTTTCACACGATCCCTATAAAAGCCCAGCAGCAGAGGTACGCTATTAAAGGCAGTTGCACACGCCACAGCAGAACGGCAGTGCTGACTGTGTTGTGAAACTCTTGTCATCCCTTCATAACTCCAAGAAAGAAAGAGCTGGCTAAAATGCAGTTTAATGGTTTTCCAAGCCTGTTATGAGGACTCAACATGTCACAGTCACTATGGTATTCCCAGCTTGAGACAGGTCTAAAAAGAAACGCTCCACTGCATTCTCATACATTCAGAGCCAAATTATGTTCAGAAGGAAAAGATTTTCCTTAACTAGCTCAGAGGAAGGATAATTGCACAGGAGGCCCCAGGGACCTGCTGGCACTCAGCAGCACCTCAACAGCCTCTGCTGTAACTGCAGAGAGCCCAGAGCAGGGTCCGCTCGGGCTTTGTCTCCTCGCAGCAGAGCCCTGCTGAGCTGGTATGGGTTTTGCAGTGGAGAGATTCCTTCAGCCTCAGGGGCCATTGAGGGACAAGAGACTTAAGTCCCGTTTATTACTTTATACTTTGTTTTTCTGCCAGGGAAAACAGATCACGGGTTTACATATAAATACTGTTCCACTTGAGTGGGGAAGAGAGCACTTTACGCCCCAGCGTATTCCCTTCAAGAATGATGTGACGGAAACTCAGTGGGTACCTTCATGTACCAACACACATAAAAGCTGGGACTGCATTCACAGCAAACAGCAGATAACATTTTGTTATTGCTTGATGTGAATGGAGGGCTGGCCTGCCCAGAGAACTGCTCTGCTGCCAGAAGGAAGAAGAGCCACTGCAAAATGCCACTTTCCCTGGTAATTAGCAGAGAGCAGGAACATAGCACAGATTTCCATCAGCACCCAAAGACCTAGAGTTGCATTTAAGGGCAGAATTTTCCTGACCTAGTTCCTGAAACAGTCCTTCAAAAATCCATCATGTGTTTGACTGAGACAACAGTGGAGGAATAGCCTCAACAGCAAGTCACCAGTACCACTAAATTCACCTCAACTGAACCGAGAGATCGATCTGCTTTAATAAGTAGTCCAGAATAAATGGATGGACACAATAAGAGTTCATTAATTTTTAATAGTTCCTCAAAATGAAAAAAAAAAAAAAAACCCACCACTTTTACACTGCAGTTCCCATTCATGTAGCAAAGAGCTTTCTTCAATTTGACCACTCTAAATGCTCACAGGACAACCTGACTCGCCTTTCTCAAGGCCTTGGGAACCATGTCAAACAAGCTATGCTCCCTTCAGCAACCAACCACATTTAAAAAGCAACTACTATCACTCTTGGATTCTTCTAAGGAAGGAGAGGAAGACAAAAAAAAAAGAAAAGATTCTATGCCTGTAGTAGCAAATTGATCTACCCACGGGATTTCCATTTTGCCAGATGTCTTGAGAATGAATTAGAATCCCTCCTAATTCACATGAATTAGCACCTTCCTGCTCAGATGACCTGCAAATTCGTTAACCTGTCCAGAGACACACAAAGTTTATTTGATTTACAACACAATTTCCAACAAACAGCTTTCTATCAGTCACTCCACACTTTCTGCCCACTGGACAGTGACTGATAGCAGCTGAGACACATGTAACTGCTTGCAAAGGTCTTCCAGATTCCTGTGCTAAGAGCAGACATATTCAATACTAACCGCATTTAACTTCAGCACCATTTCGTATAGGAAATCCAGGAAAGCACTACGTAAAGTACACATCCCAACAACCCTCTGCACTGCCAAACCTCACTAGATGCTCCCCTGTTTACCTGTAAATTCTCTGGTCAGTTAAGATCCAAGGCTTGCACCCACACATGTCACAACCTGCAGGCAGACAGCACCCTCCTTGTTTCCCTCCACAGCCCAGACACCCCATACCTTGGGGCTGACAGACATTTCCAGTCCCCATGGGACACTGCAGCTGCTGCCTGGCTCTGCTTACTAAGCTTCACCCCAACATCTGTTTCTTGCCACAATTTTCACAGCCCCTGGCTCAGCACCCCACCACCTGCATGGGCCAAACTTTGGTGAGCAAAGTACTGAAATCTGCACAGAAAAGGCCTAGCTTTTATATGTAGAAGCTTTATATCATTGTCTTGTCTAAATCTCTGTTACTGCCATAGCCCACAGGCATTACAGTGACACAGCACAGTGACAGGATATCTGAGTATTCCCCACGGTTTCATTCACATGAACTTGGGAGAGCTAACAGGACAACACAATGGCCAATCTACACAAAAGTGAGCAAATCCACAGTTAATATACTGTGCTGAACCAGTTATCAAATGAAAAATGTATCTGACTATTTCGTGGAATCATCCAGTCTGATCACATTAGTGAACTAGGTAACTTCACACCTCCTGCAGATACTGTCACTTTTCAGCTCATCTTTTGCATAAAACTTGGTAAGTGTATACAGCACAGCTTGCACAAGAGCTTCACAGTGCTCTACTTCTTAAACAGAACAAATTAAAAAACTTGGTATTAAACCCTTATTGGCAGTTGCGAGCACTCCAATCAAAAACACATTCTCACTGGAGCAGAGGACCAACTTTGTAGACCCTTTGGCAAGGGTTGTTTAATTGTTTTGTTTTTAAATAAAACTCAGTCATCATTGGCAAAAGAAGCTTTCTCTTAGAAGGCCCTGCTTCTCTAAAAGGTATTTCATGGGACAGAAGGGGTGACAATTCAATTTACTTTCTATGATGGTTGAATGTAGTAGACAGTTAATGTAAGTACGCTTCTAAACACTTTCAATGACAAAATAGATTCAGGCAGTTAGAGACATCTGGGTTTCATTTACAGGTTAATCTGTTACCAGATTTGATTTGACACACTGACTTAACATCACACAGATCTTCAACCTCCTGAAGAGTTTCATATGCATTCTTGTTTGTTGCTTAGCTCAAGAACTACTCACCTACCTGAAATATTCCTTAGACTATTTCAGCAACAGGAACTCACAGATGAAAAAAGTGCTACGACAGTCAAAAAAAAAATAAAAATTTATAAATAGTGCTGTAGAAGATACACCATGGATATTGCAGTTGTGAACAGAGTTTTGGACAGAAAAATCAAACCTGTATCTCAAAGAAACAAACTGAAAACAAAGTGTCTTACTAGGAGAATATAGGACAGGAAAAATGAAACTGAAACTACATATGCAACTTGTAGAAAGCCACTGTGACAAGGAATAAAATGCAAGAGGAAAACTAAAGAGGTCTGCAACCGGTTCCTTCCCTGAAGTTCAAGTAGACATCAGATTGCTCTTCCAGGATCCTTACACCAGCATTTCTGTGGAAAATAGTATCAGGCAGCAAGGTCATGCTGTTATTTGTTGGTTTGAAAACAAAATTTGCAGTAGAGTGACTAGGATAGGATAGGTTCACAAAGAGGAAGGGAGGGAGGAGACTTGCAAAACAGCAGGTCCCAAAACCCAGAACCTCCCTCATCTCTGAACTTGTAACTGGATACAGTGATTTTACTAAAAAGCTAGCACAGAACAGGATCTACACTGGCAAAATACAATCAATATCATGACCATTAGGTACTGCCAAAGGATTCCAGCATTTTAAAACATGCAGATCATTTTATCCCAAAAGCCTCAGGAGATCTTACCAATATAATGCTTAAAACATTGACAAGCTATTTTGTAAACCACAGCTCAAATCATTATTACATTAAGAATTAGCACTTAGTCAAACTTCTGCTTTGCAGTAAGGAAGCTGCAAGAAGTTTACTTACAGCTGATCCCAGAAAAAGCTTCCTGAAAGGCAGTAGGAAGCATTCAATTGATTTCAGGTAAGCAGCAGCTGAAATAAGCTTGACAATATTGTTTCTTCTATCTGGGAATAAAAAAAGCATATTCATGAACCGTACAGCCAAAAAAGCTGGAAACAGATGCTGGGAAGCAGTAAAGGAAGTAGGAACACGCAAGCCTTGAACTTTACAACCTCCTGAAACACATTAACACTGCCCATAAAATATTTTCCAGTTTGTACATGAAATATACTTGGAAACAGAAGAAATGCAGAAGCTTCTACTTCCAGGCAGCTTGTGTGGCTAAATGTTGCGCAGGAGAGAGCAGGCAGCAATTTTTGGAGAGGAGTGGAACATGTCACGCTGGAACTCCCAACACTACAACACTCTTCCAGGAATTCCCATCACTGCAGATGCTCTTCCAGGCTATGGGACTATCTATCTCCATTTCTCCTGCCCACAGTTCAGCTAGCAGGCAGGATACTTCCCCAGCCAACCCAAAGCAGGACAACCCATTGAGCTCAAGTCACCCTTCAGGTAACTAGAACAAGTTGAGAATCATAAGCCATCTTCTGCCCGCTTTGGGACTTGCTGGAATGACAGCTTCCCAGGGCCCAGACAAAAAAAACCAAAAAACCAAAACAAACAAACAAAAAAACCACCCAAACAAACTTTCCTCTAGCAATGCATCTCGTTGCCGTCCTTAAAGGCTGCACAGAAAGTATTAGATCTAGCTCTCAAGAGCCCCACAGCCTGTGCTGGAATACAAGGTGCCTCAAAGAAGGCCAAGTCTGTGTGCCGCTCTCCAGAGAGCCCTTTACCTCATTACTCACCTTTTCAACTTATCTGACAATAATCATGATCTCAACACAAACTGACAAGTTAATTCTAGCGAGGCAAGAGCCAGCATACTCAGATGCTTACTTAGAATTGTGCTTTGTTTCTTTGTAACCTTCCCACAGACACGTTAACATCTACCTGAAATTTAACTTCACTCCCAGCTGTGACCTCAACATCTGTTTGCTACTCAAAACCAAAGGCCCAGGCTCTGAGATAGTTAGTGGAGCACTCAAGCTATTTTCAGATGGTTTTCTTCACCAGGGGAAGACTCTGAAGCGTCAGTTCTCCTGACCTATTTCTCCACCAAGAACTGCAACCAATTCACACAAGCGCATTCACAAACAATACTCCACAGAGACCTTCTTACCATCTCACAGATGTTTGCCTTGTGCTTGCTGCCTCTCCTCCCACAAGCACCGTGACAAAGCCAGATTCATAATTTACTGTTCCCAAAATACCGGTTATTTGAATAAATCCGACAGTCCCACTGCTCAAACTCGATGCTGGAATTCCCTAAGAGACACTTTGACATCAGTGACACCTCACACTTGGGTCCCAAACAAGATGACTCCTGCCCTACAGATCAAGGGGCTCTTTCCACACCTTCAGCAGGAGTTTGCACTGCAAGAAGTGATATCACAACAGGAGGGCTGCAGAACAAGTCCATTTAGCCTGGTATCTTGTCCATACAAAGACCTAGACAATTCCTAGGAAGGGGCATGACATGATGATACAGCAGTACCTACTCTATATATTAATATGCCCTCAGCTTCTAGGCTTAGGACCCAGAGGTGACATTTTGGAAAGTAGTTTCATATGGTCTGTTCTACCACCAAATCTCCTCTGTCCCCAATGCAATCAAGGATGGCAACAGGCAATTTCAGGTGAATTCCACTTTGGTATTTCTTCAACAGCAAGGGGGAACACATGATTCCAAGACCTTGCTTCTCAATTTAGCCTCTTTGCTATACATCTTTGCTGTCACTTGACAGCGTTATCAGATGGTTTAAAGCAGGAAGACAACACACGCAAACCTGTATCACTCTCCATCGAGAAGAAAAGGATTATCACTCAAAGAGAGGCAAGATGCTTTGCTACCTGTTTGACACAGCAAATAGTCTGTTGTTTTGTTTTTTTGTTTTGTTTTGTTTGTTTGTTTTTTTAAAAAAGTAAATTAAATAGCCTCCCCACAACCACAATACACAGAAGAAAATCCTTCTTCAAATTTTGTGGGGCTATAAGCAGAGCTAAGTCCCTTATTACTAGCACCACCATTCCTCAAGGGTAGATACACGTTAGTTGACTCCTAGCTTTGGCCTGACCTAGCACATACACGTAAAGCATCACCCCTGACTGATTAGTCTGAATCAGTTGTATTTTTCTTGAGAAGTAGGAAAACAAACACACTGAAGTTTTGTTATGTTGTGCTTACAAACCAAGAGATGATGCCTTTGTCCAAGTTTGCTTTCCAAAGGGGGAGAGGAAGCACAGAGTGGTGACAGTGAAATGCATTTAATACTATTTGTGTAATAGAACACCTTATAAACAAAAAGGAAACTGAAGATACAGCCAACTTCCCTGATTCTGTAGAACAGCTCCACCTATATACACCTACCATCCAAACAGTAAAATCAGTTGCTATAAAGCAGTTAGGAGAAATCCTCTAACATCTGTTTCTTCCTTTTTTGGCTGACCAACACAGACACATTGCTGAAGATTCACTGAAGTTTCTGCTCAGCAGCTGCTTTGAACTGAGCAGTGAGGACAGGAACAAAATCTCTTATTCAAATCACAGAGATTATGAGAGGTTAATCCTCCTGACGCTGGCAACACAGACAACTCTGTCAGGCGACCTGGTTCCCCAACCAAGAGGTGAACTACACAGTAATCCAAGCTGCCTCTTCTCTCCAATATTCTGTTGCAGCCTTTATTTTATTAGTAAAAAAGCAGCTTGGTTGCAACGTACTGGAGTGAGTTACATGCTTCTGACGCTCTCTCAGAAGACATATTCTGTTAGATTGTGCTTCAGTCATTTTGCTTTAAGGAGTTCCCTGTAGGTTACAGATTTCTCCTGAACTTGTAACTGTTTTATCATCAGAAGAGACAGCATCCCTATTCCTGAATCCACGCCTGATTAGGAAGGGGGAAAAAAAAAATAATCCATCAAATCTTTCAGAATTTTTAGACATAGAAGATAAATACTACTGGCTAGAGAATAAAGGAGGCTTCCAATTTTCAGTGGCAGAAATTATCCTTCTTTCAAGTTCTGTAAGGTTCAGAAATATATTATTTTAAGTTAGTGGAAATGCCTTAATTGAATAAGGGAGCAAAACCCATGCTACTTAATTTTACACAAAACAGACTTCAACTCGTATATGCCCCCAGCTGTCAAAGACTAAGGAAATATGCATAATGAAAGCCATATCCTTGCACCAGAAGGCAGGAAAAGAGACAGACTGATAATGTATTAAGTCTGCCAGGAGCCAGTCTGAGCTGGTAAACTGACTTTGCTGACAAACCAATAGTTCAACTAGTTTTTAAGAAAAGCTTCAGTGCAAAAAAAAGAAGCCAAAAAGCAAACAACAAAAACCCTTAAAACTAATTCAGAAACCAGAGAAGTGAATAAATTGGTTTGGGATTTTTTTTTATTTTGAAAATGAGATACAACTTTTTACAGAATAATTTCTTCCAAGACACAAAGCATATGCAGCTGCTGCTCAGACATTGTACGTACAGGTACACTTAAACGACTAGAATCTTGACAGAGTTATTAGGTCAAATCACAGAGCCTGGTCATGGTGAGGTAACAGCTGCAAGAAGACACAAGTACTTTGGTACCAAACAAATAAGAAAAAGCAGGAACTACAGACAGAATAAAACAACTTGTGTGCTTTTCCTTTGGCTGGCATGTGCTTCTCTCCTCAGTCAACAAAAGCACTGAAGTCATCTGTATAGTCTCCTGAATGACTCGAGTTTCTACATTCCCTGTTCAGATTTAGTTTAAACAAGATGCACCCTGGAACAAGAGCTGCTGACCAACCACACCAGAAGTGATCACCACCTATCACAGCCTTGGTATATTTTGTGGTAGTTTCAATTCGAGTTACAGGATTGCATGCAATCAGCCAACTGGAACACAGCTACTTGTCAAGCAGGACTGAGCACAAGCTTGCCCTCAAAGGCATCGAGATAAAAACTGACACTAAAAAATTGTTCAACTTCAGAAGTCTAGCTTATTCATCAAAAGAGAAACACAAATAAAGCAACAGCACATTTGTGGTGGATTCAGTAACTTTTTTGTTTTAATGCAAAAACACCCCACCATACCACAGCAAATGATAGGCTCCAGGAAAAACAGCACCTGTGTTTTCCTGCACCAAATAATGAAGCAGGATTGGTCTAGTTTGAAAAATAGTTTTAATTAAAATATTAATATTGTGCTTCATAAATATTTACTTGCTTGAGTTCACAAACCAGAGAAAAGATTAATATCTAGGAGGTAGAAATAAGCTGACTGTGAGCATTAAGAAAGAGTAAAAGAACTGTTTAGGATGAGTTATGGTGTAATTGAATTACATTCCCAGGCAGGTATGGGAGATCTAACAGAACACAGTCTGCAGGCTAATTCTCTGGCAGCCTGACTGTACTCTTAGCATTGGCACTCTCAGGGCTACAAAGATGATTAGGGGACTGGAACATCTTTCTGATGAGGAAAGGCTGAGGGACTGGGGTCTTTTTAGTCTGGAGGAGAGAAGACTCAGAAGAGATCTCATCAATGCTTACAAATACTTAAAGGGAAGGTGCCAGGAGGACGGGACCAGTCTTTTTGCAGTGGTGCCCAGTGATAGGACAAGAAGTAATGGGCACAAACTTGACCATAGGAAGTTCCATCTAAACATGAGGAGGAACTTCTTTGAAGGGTGGCTGAGCACTGGAACAGGCTGCCCAGAGAGGTGGTGGAGTCTCCGACTCCAGAGACATTCAAAACCCACCTGGACGTCATCCTATGCAACCTGCTCTAGGTGAACCTGCTCTGGCAAAGGGGTTGGACTAGATGATCTCCAGAGGTCCCTTCCAATCCCTGTGATTCTGTGATTCACAAACTGTTCAGACAACACTGGTCCCTGGAGGACACACACAGACTATAGAAATAGGACAGTTAGATTGGCACCAACATTTTTGCGGGGTTTCTTTGCTTAAGGTCTTGGGACATCAGTCACTTACAATGTACTCCCAGAAGGAAGCTGAAAACGATGATTTGGGTGTGTTTGGAGCTTTCTTCCAGTTAAGTTTGTAAAGACAAATTATGTTTTATAAAATTCAGCCTAGAGACCTGAGCAAGCATGTGATTTTAACTCCATCTGGGAGGAGCAGTTTCACATTATCTGAAGGAGCTGCATCTCCTAAACACGTTAGCATTCACCTGCTAATGGTTTTGTTTTGTCACAGCATGTACACAAAGAACTGAACCACAACCAAGTCTTACTAATAACAAGGATTATGCCGAAGACTGTTCTCCCGAAACCCATGCTGTTCACTTGCATTTAGGTCTCCATAAAAATTAAAGTGAAATTCCATCAGGCTAAATGCCATTAGAATCAAAATCATTAACTAAAATAAACAGCCTTAGGTAACAACTGAGTATGAGCAAGTTCCCTCAGAAGTAGTTTGCATTTGTTATAATTAAAGTTTACACCTAAGCAAGATGCTACATCAAAATTTTACCTTAATATACAATTTCTCTATAGTAAGTAGTTGTCAGAGCAGTAACTCCCATCATAATGAAGTTAGCGCTGTGTAAGGAACATAAGACTGGAAGGGCCCTCTGGGGTCACCAACTCTAATGTTGGTTCTCCCATCACCTGTACCACTTAAGCCATTCAAAATCATTCCTGACTTTCAGCCTACACTTTAATTAATGGCACACTTATACCTTCTATATCTTATGTCAACACTATCCTCCACCTTAATGTTTTTCCTCACCCCATGTTTAATTTCCTGATATCTTTAATGGACAGAAGTCAGAGATCTCATCAGTTTCTGTTTATCAGACAAAAGAAGCCACAGCCTCCTGGTCTCCTCTCCATAGAGACTGAAAGGCTGAGAGAGCCAGTCAAGGCTTCCTTTCCCCCTCTCCATTTAGTCCTACCTAAGTTCACCCTTCCTGAACAAGGTCAGCCAGCGCAGGCCACAGCACGCAAGGACAAATTACCCATGCCTTTGTCCTTCCCTCTCTGCCAGGAATACTTTCCCCAGCACATACTGTTATCACCTTCTCTTCTCCCCACAATTTTTCTGTATTGGTCAACACCACAGTGCTGAGTCACAGGGACTCCCCACCATCTCTCCTTTCACCAAGCTTCGCACTTTTCAGAAATTCTTGTCATTTGCCTCTAAACGTATAGCTCTTCTACACAATATCAACTCATTTTCATTATTGCTGTCCTCAAGGTCATTTAATCGTTCATGTGTTATAATTATCTGCTTCCAAACTGATTATGCCATTAGGATTCGTCTTAAAAACGACTTTGACACACACATTTCTACTTTTCTTGCCACACCACAAGCAGAAGACAACTATCTGCTTCTTCCACCAGTCTTTGCAACATTACTAGCTTCACAGGCAGTTCCGTATACACTTTACATGTCTTTTGCCAATTCCAATTTTCTTCAAAAAAAAAGTGTCTGCTATGGTGATTTGTGAGATATTACAAAAGTCCAAATAGACGCATGCTTTCATCTAGAAAGAAGTTAGCCCAGAACAATCTTCCTCTCGCAAACCAACACCACTTTTTATACCTGACGATCTTCCATGCTGCCTCCACCTGTCTATAAAGTTTTTATTACCCTCTCTTTACAGTTTATTTTAAACCTTGCATATTATCACAGCCTCGCCTGCCTTTGAAGACAAGACCCATACTTACTCACATTTATCACCCATCTCCTTATCTTCCTGCCAAACCACAGAAACCACCTTTCTAGTTCTCCAGTTAGGTGATGCCACTGCTTGCTTACAGCCTTGGTTAAACTTCTGCTAACAGAGTCCAGATTTCAAGTGCTGCATGTTTTAGCACTCTGGGCTACAGATTACCAGTCTCACATTCAAGGTGTTAAGGTTTTGCTCCCATCCATATACTCCTACAGTTCAGGGATCATACCCAGATCATCTTTACTCAACTCCCTGTCCCTATGTACAGCAGTCTGATAACTTCCTTTGTGAGACTGGCTGTTTCTCCTTTTCATGTGACCAAAGCACCTTCTGTTATCTGTTTTAATACCCTTTGCAAGATGTTACCTTGTTTGCTGAGGTGGAAGCCCCTGCCTTAGCCTTGGACTTCCTGATCCTCAAAATACACCTTCCTTTACAAACCGATTTTTTTGCCCACACCTCTCGGAGGTTCTGTGTTTGCTCACCATACCCTGACGCAATGACCAGGTGAATCATCAGCTCTGGGGTCATTTCCTAGGTGGAGCCTTTTCTTGTTATTTGAGATGTTAATATTTACCCCTGTAGCTTCACTGAATTTCATGCCCTCCTCCATATCCAAGCACCTCACTTCAGCAAAAAGCTCCTTCAGTTTCTCTAGAGGCTCGACAGTTGCTGGCCTACATGTTTATCTGTTTAACTTAACCTAAGTTAAGTTGCTGTCACTCAAACCAAGTTCACTTCTATGTCCAGCTTCCCTGAAGCATCTTCTGTGCTTCTCAAAGTCACATCTACAGTTAACTCCATTGATTTTACGGCTTCAGTCACTATCTGATGATGAAACTGCCAGATAACACAGTGCTCTGTACCCAGCCATTACCAACAGCATTTGTTCTCTGGTGTGGGGAGTTAGTCTCTCACAGTGACAACAGCCAGAAATACTTCTCCCTAACCATATTACGACATTTCTACCCACATTTAAATCCCGGACTACGTGCGGTAGATCTCTTGTGCTATCACAGCAAAATCTCTTATCAGCTCTTCCCAAAGCAATTTCAGCCCAGCTGGTTCTCTTTTATCCACACTAATGCTGCTTTACAATTTTGCATCACTAACACACAGTGGAATTTTCCCAGTCACCTTTATTCCTCTCTTTCCAGAGCACGGCAGCCCCTCCAACATCTCTGTTGCCCTCATAACCACCAACCCTCGTGGCTCCTGCTAACCCTATGAAAGCTAGTTCCGAGTCCTACACCAACAGCCCCCCTTGCCACCACTTTAGTCACAAGCTCCCCATTTTGCATTATAACACTAACATCTTCGCACCCTCTTGGAAACAAGCTCAAAACTACTAATTAAAATGCTTTTTACTGTTTATTTTATATAACTGTATCACTTGTCATTTCAGGATCATGTAATCCTTATTTTATCTCCAACACCAGCTCTTTTTTGATGCTCTATGAGAGAGACAAAAAAACCCAAAACAATGCAGGTCCCCAGCCGGCATGCACAGAGTTAACTCATTCAGACCTCTGTCACATGCTGCTCTGCTCCAATAAAGACTGAACACATTTCTATATCTTTGACTGAAGTGTGAGATATATACAGAACAGTAACTTCAGACTCAAGTTTACAACAGAAGTAAAAGGTTTGTTGGTAGAGCACTGGCAGAGCACACATTCCTCCCACCAAGCCAAAGCATAACAAAATACTGATTTAACACTGCAATCCAATAGGCCATGGCATGTCTTGATCTCTTTTTAACCATGGAAAAATATGTAAAAACTTCTCATTATAGTCAGATCAGTCATAATACAACAGCCACGTACCTCTACTCAAGTAACAGACATTACCAAACTCCATTTTGCCCAATCCTTAAGTACTGGAAGGGCAAGGAGTACAAATTTTATAATAGCTTCTCCAATGTAAGGAAAGGCAGACCAACTTCTGCTGTTGTGATGCTGAAACTAGAAAAATAGTTCAGTCTAAAAACCATAAATTTGTCATGTGATGATAATCAACATAAAGCTGCTGAGAACTGTAGAAAAATCATCAATTTTAATTCAGAGTCTGATCTTTTTCTAGAAGACTCTAGGTTGTTAAACTCAAAAATACTATGTCCTATAGAGGGTCACATTAAATGATTACAACAATCCATTCTGGTCTTATAACTGTACAGTTTCTAAGCAGTTAATCTCCTCAAAAAATCTCCTCCTAAAATGGAGCATACACAGACTCACTTAATTTGATATGTCAAAAATCTAATAAAATTTTGCACATGCAGCAAGTTATACCAGGTAGGAAAGGCCGAAATAAAATTACTGTTTCACATCCATTTTTCCCTCCCCACCAAACCAAACCAATGTTGTGTGCCAAATTCAAGTCACATACTACAAGTTTATGTTGAGGTCAGGAGTTCAAGGTTGAGGGATGTTTGAACCAGAAAATAACAAGAATTTGTTTTGTTAAAGAACAAGACTTTATTAATCTATGACATGGCATGATTTTTGGTAGTGTCAGAACTCCCAAATCCAAAACGAAGGTAGTCTCAGCTTTCTAGTAACTTACAGCCCCTCAGACTCTCAAAGAGGAGCCACATGAAGCATGCCTTTCACAGAGACCAAATGATCTTCTGAAGAATGCCACCTGCTTGCTTTTAAAGAATTCTCATGATGAAGAGTAACTCATGAAATTGGGAAGGTGAACAAAATAGCAACGAAACATAATTTTCTAAAACGTGTACAGTATTTTACTCAGCAGTCAAATTCCTTCCTTACCCAAAGCTAATACGCTACCTTCACATCATCTCAATTACTGTGTGGTACTCCTGGCCCTATAAGAAAAAAGAGTTATTAAATATTTCCAGAATAACAGTTTGTAGATCTCCAGTGTGTAATTGCAGCCATAACGCTCCACAGGGACTTCATTTGCAAAGGACTGTGGTTGTTGCAACAGAAGACTGTGTGATGACTAAATGTGAATCACCACAGGTACTGAAAGTCTGAAGTCCCTGGACATTTTCTGAAAACACGTTCTGAGGTTTATACAAGCCCTCAGGAAAGGAAAGTGTCTCTAAACGGTTTCTCTCTAGAAATTCAAATATCTACATATTCATATAGAGAGAGATATTTATTCCTTGGAAACTGCTGTGAAATTTTCATAAGCAGGAATTTTCAGTTTACAATATACCTTAAGTGAAATTTGACCCAGAGTTTCTTCATGCCTAGCCTTTCCATCACTACCCGACTATCTGGAACTGTTTTGAAATATTGTTAAAAACGTATTTTAGAACAATTGGAAAAAACCCACAAGACTCAAAGAACTCAGTTTGCACAGCAGTTTTTGAACAATCTGGTCAAGGATTTGCTGAAAAAAAATGCCTTAGAGTAAGCTTCCTGTGACACTCAGAAGATCTGTACTGTACAGACAGTACAGAGCAGAATAAAGCACACAACTCCTCATGCTTTATAGAGCTGTTTGGCCTCAACCATGTATCCAGTGGCACAAAAACCAAGGTAAATCTATGACAACTCCAAAAATTATGGCAAGCCAAAAGAGGTGGCCAGGTAAGAGTCCCATGAAGGTTTAGAAGCACAGTGCACCTTCATCAGCATACCAGGGTCCAAATCAGCACCTGACTCTGGGGGTTTGCTCTCTGTGCGCAGCACCACTACCCACCCCACTCCCCAGTCAAAGTGCTGCCCTGGTAAAGCGGAGCAGAGAGAATGCCTGGTGGCACAAAGTCACAAAAACACCTGGCAGTAGGCAACACAGGACAGATTTCCCAGAACATCACAGAATACATTTAAGCAACAACCCTTGCCTGTTCCCAAGCCAACCAACCAGCCCAGGCCTTGGCCAACAGCCCTACATCATCCTCCAGAACAGGTTTCAGCTGACACAGTCCCTTCATCAGTTCACTTTGCCTTATTCAAGCACGCCCGCATCACTGCCACATGGCCTGCCCCACTGTTCTGCTGAAGAATCTTAAAAGAATGAAGGGTTTAATGGACCACCATGCTTAGCTCCAGACCCAAACTCCTTTCCTCAGGAGAGGCCAAAGACGGCAGCAGGTTGGTTATATGTTGCAGACTTTATCTGGACAGAGGGGTGACCCAAGAAGTCCTCTAGCATGTAATTTTTTTTTTTTTAATGACGTTTCTTAAACTGAGTATTACTACATTGGCCTGAGCTGAGAAAATAAGCGTTGAGTGTGCCAATACTCTGAAGTCTTAATTCTGCAGTTATTTTATATCTAATAATTATGTCTCCATGGTGGAAATGCTGGAGTCTGTTTAGCAGAGCACTTAGCTGTAAAGAATTAAGAGACTTAAGTCACAGGAGCTTTAAGTAATAGGTTAAAACCAGTATTCCTTAAAGGGACACGGTCAAGGCTGGAAGCCAAACTTCTTTTAAAACTCACCAACAATTTTAGGCTACACATTATGTTGAACAAGATACCTCCTCTTATCCCTCATCAGACATGCCATTCCAGTCCAATTCACTTTCCATTCATACGGGATGTTCAACTGCAAGGAAGAGCATCAGGACCCTGAGGTCAGCACAAAGTTGTTGAAAGATCACACCTTCTTTATCTTTCTAAATGCCCCAACTCCCCAAACACAGGCAAGCAAAAAGGAACAAAACCAGTTTTTTAATCCCTTTAACACAGTTTCTAACCCATGCACCCTGCCCAGAAATGTTAAGACCTTTACAAATTTAAGCCTGGTGAGCAAAAGTAAATCCTGTGAACAAAACGGGTGAGGTCTACATATACCTGACAACACCTCAATTTAATTTTCCTTCAGCACAGGATTTCCATAAACTGAAGATGTCTGAACATATGCTTGCACTTCGCATGCAGGTACCCAACTCCCTTACAGTTCTTTCCAAATCCCACCCCAACTCATCTGACAAAAGGCTGAGCATATCAACAATCAAGAGGGAACGTAAACTGAGCCATAACCATTAGCTGGCAGTGTTTCCTTTCGTTTTTAGGATGCCCTCCGCTAGCTGTCAGAGAGACAGCGTACCTGCCAGTACCATGCTCCAATTCCTTGCCACTTTCCACAACAGCAGGACATGTATCCATGCCATAACATGGTGCTCATGAAGTTTACCAACACCGCTCAAAAGAATTCCTCAGCTGAGGACTTATCATTTAATTTGATCCCATAGCTGGTGCAATCCACACTGCACAAGAAGGAAAAGGTCACTGATATTTGTAGGTACACAGTGTGTCATTTGTTAGTTAGAAGTGTAATTATGCAATTATTCAAAGTTAATACTGGGGAAAATAACTTAAAAGGACATTAAGGAATCTATTTTGAAAGCCTGGTGGAGGAGGCGGGCATCTCAGCTTTTCACAATACACCAAATAAACCTCAGTTGCATCTTTTCACCAACCAGCAGTTTCTTGGGTTTGGGTTTTGGGGTTTTTTTGTTTGTTTTTTTTTTTTTTTTTGTTTGTTTGGGGTTTTTTTTGTTAAATCTGTATGAAACTTGAAGCCTTCTTCCTAGCTGAATTAGAAATACAGATGCTTACAGTATATTTTATAATGTATTTAACTGAAATCTGTGAACTCATCACAGAAGACAGTATTGGTCATATACAGTTAAACAGAGAAATGCTGGAGAGTTCATATGCCTACCAGTATTTCTTCAGTTCTTTTAAAACTTGTAAATAGAATCATAGAATCGTTTAGGTTGGAAAAGACCTTTAAGATCATCTAGTTCAACCATTGACCCTACTCTACCAGGTCTGCCACTAAACTATGTCTCTAAGCACCACATCTACATGACTTTTAAAAACAGCTGGGGATGGTGACTCAACCACCTCCCTGGGCAGCCTCTTCCAATGTTTGATAACTCTTGCAGTGAAAAATTTTCTCCTAATGTACAGCCTAAACCTCCCCTGGCGCAACCTGAACCCGCTTCCTCTTGTCCTATCGCTAGTTACTTGGGAGAAGAGACCAGCTCCCATCTCGCTACAACCTCCTTTCAGGTAGTTGTAGAGAGCAATAAGGTCTCCCCTCAGCCTTCTCTTCTCCAGACTAAACAATCCTCATTCCTTCAGCCGCTCCTCATAAGACATGTTCTCCAGACCCCTCACCAGCTTTGTTGCCCTTCTCTGGACACCCTCCAGCACCTCAATGTCCCTCCTATACTGTGGCGCCAAAACTGAACACAGTACTCAAGCTGCGGCCTCACCAGCGCTGAGTACAGGGGCAATGCATTCCAACTCAAAAACTGTTAAACAGGAGAACCACTATTTTGGGTTCCCGCTATGATCTACTTCTACAAAACAATGATTTAAAAGTTACCTGCAGTAGTTGTGATCAAATCAAATACAACATGGTATGTCCAAAGACAATCCCTAGCAATACACGAGGGACTATTCAGAGGGGTTAATTAGATAAAGCTAAGGATAGTTATTAGAAAATTGACTGAGAAGAATAAATTTGAACTGAAAGTGTGATATTAGATGCAGGAATTGTTTATTAAAAGTTTTTTAGGGGACCAAAAAGCCACTACTCCTCAATCAACAAGGACAGCTGAAGTCCATTCCACCCCAAAGAGCTATAAGCCATGGTAAAATATACAACAAACAACCAGTATCAACACAGGTTGGGTGGCCCTAGGTGTAGGAAAGTGAGAGAGTTAAATATAATAAAAAAATCTTAATTAGAGAAAAACCACCAACAAGGATATTGCCCTCCCATCCCATTAATTGACTTAACTGCTAATGGTGAAGAAGTAAAAGTGTCATGGCATCCAATAGATGTTTGCCCCATGGTCAGGGAGAGGCAAGTACCTGTGAGACCCGGTACTTTCCAGCCTATCAATAAGTGAAGATGACGTTAAAACATCCAAGATGCAAATAATAAAAATCAGAAGGTCTAGATAACCACCGCATAGATGTCAGTGAAGAAGTCTGTAGCCCAGTGACATTTGCTATAAACACATCCTGAGAGATTAGAAAACAGGCTCCAAGGAGAGCAGAGTACGACACTTGAGGTGACACTTATAGAGCATGCGTGTAGGAGGACAGATACCTACAGATCACTGGGCACACCAGGCAAACGTCTGAAATGTCTAAGGAGTTAAAAGTTCTGAAAAAAAGGATGTCTACTATTCAACACCAGCTTGGAAAGACTGATCTAAACTGTATAGATTTAACATGCAGAATTTTTTGAGACATATGACTTGTTAGTGCAGGATAGTCTCATTCAAGTGTAAAATGACATAATACAGTAGAAAGCCAGCGAAACAGAGTAACAGTGACTTGAGAGACCAGTCAGGATTAGTGAGGTTTCCCATACCAAACGCCTGCTGTGTTCCAACATTTTCACTCCTAGACTGGGCATTTGCCATTTATACAAAACCAAGCAGAACAAGAGGCAAATACAAAACCAAGCCAGCGAAGAGGCAAATAATAAAGGCAGCATTACGCACAGCAGCCTAGTAAGGTATAAGGAGGGCCTAAGAGAAAAGAAAATGCACCTGAAATCCTGCTAAATGCAGAGACATCTGAACCAAACACCCAGGATATACCTACAGAACAGGAATCTGTATCACGGAAAGCATCTGCCAAATTTTACAGGTCACAGTAGGCAAGGAAAACATTATTTCAGCAAGTCTTTGGCAAAGATGGCTAATGCATGCACAAGTAAGCATGAGTTGGCAATAGGAATAAAGCAGATTTTAGTTCTCCATTTAATGATGATGAGATCAACACAAGAATATTAAATGCAATTTTCATTTCTATAGAAACTTTAGAAGTATCGTCAGAAAATAAAGACTGCAAAGAAGAACAAATTCAAACGCAGAAGAGAAACCTCTCAAAATACAGACTCCAGAGGTCTTTCTAGCTAACAAGTGACAAGAATAGCAAGCTGCTTTCACACACTTCCACACCAAGAAAATGCCAGGTACTAGTAAACTTTAACCTACCAAAGAGGTAGAATAAGGGAAGACCCTACACACCCTCACAGCAGCTCCCAACTTGTTTGCAAGACCACACAATGAATTATCTGAATGAAAAAGCAAGAGAGCAAGAGCTATTAGGCACATCACTCTGGTTTAAGCTCTCTTGGAAGAGCACTGAGAACAGCTTTCACTGAGTGATTAAAGTATTTTTCAAAACATTGGGTAAAATTTAATCACAAGGCATAAAAGAAAAATACGGAGGAGGAAATTTCAAAGGAAATTTATAAGAGGAACATTTGCCATCAGACATATGGACTTCACATGCCTCCAAGTCAAATATTTGAAATAAGGTCCTGGATTTAAAACAGCAGTTTCGTTTGCTTGGACTTAATATGTCATTGTGTAAATTGCAACTAGCTCTCAGACTGTAACAGTTCAAAATTAGGATATTTCAGCATTTGGATTAAATCCAGCAGGTTGTTGCATATCGAAACAGTATGTTAATAACAACTGTAATAAGCTTGACCTGGCAGATCACAAACTGAAGGAGTCAACTAAGAGGACACCAAGTGAGCAAGAAGAAAGCAGATGCTATTCAAAGTCAGGAAGCAGCTCTGTACATTTCCTCAATCCCACTGAAAATCACAGGAGAATTTCAAGAAGGTCTTAGTCCCTAAATACTTAAAACAAAGATTTCATGCTGTTTGTTGAAACTTTTGCAGTAACAGTGTCCAAAGCTGAAGGAACAAGGGTTTGAAACAGGAAAATGGATGACCACCTGTGCATCACAAGCCACAGGTGGTTTGTAGGTTTTAAACATTCCTATCATTAAACAACAGAAGAAGCTTGAAAGTTTAAAAGTTTTCTCTCTAATTAAGCCACCAATTACAACTTTACAAGCACCAAACTTAAGTCTCAATGCAAAGAAGCTCCTTTAGTAGCAAAGACTCTTTTATCTTAGTGTTATTATCCAAATTTCTAATGCATTTTATTTTGTTTCAACACTACAAACACTGGTAGCTTCCTGACTAGTTGCAGCTAGAGAAAAGGAGTTCATAACACTTAGGTAGCAAATTCTTCATGAAGCATTATATTTTTATTAATACCCTACCTTTATAACCTGTACTTCTGCTACCACTTCTAATGTCCAATTCTGCTCTTTTCCATTTTGATCTATATAAAGACAGGCAGGGTTTGTTTGGGTTTTGGTTTGGGGTTTCTTGTTTGGATTTTTTTTTTTTTCCCAATTCTGCAGCCATTTCATAATACTGTCACAACACAGCAATACAATTACCCTATTGCCAAGAGCACTATTTACAAGTGTGTAATGTAGGGAGTTCCAGCTAGAGACCTTCACCCTTGAGACAGAAAGAGCTGGAGGCACTGCACCAAGGTAAGTTGAGGCTATTGCATCAGGGGGGAAAAAAATCCTTTAAACACATAGAAGAAGCCCTGACATCTGACCACCATGTTTCCTGTTATGGATATTTCTAAGTATTCCACAAGATGAACATGTTTTCATTTCTGTTATCATTAACATCCATTTCCATTTTCCCTGTTTGCTTCTTTCACCTGGATGTCTGAACAGAGTTTCATTTGGTGGACAGGTACCAGAACCCAAATTTTGCTGGCAATACAGGGATGCACAGGTAAGTTCACTGAGTAGTATTCCAATACTCCAGCTATTCTCACAAACTAAAACCGTTACCAGGTAAGAAAGCTTTTCCAACTCTTCAGAGCAGCAGCAAGATAAACAGCAGGCGACAAAAATAACATCCCTAACTTCAAGACAATGTCATTTTGCACAGCAGTCAACAACTTTAAAAATTTTAAAGTGCAAGACCAGAAGAGATCACCTAACTCAATTTCCTACCTACCTCAGGTAGCCAAATCTCACACAGGTAGTGTGAATTGGGCCCCAAGACAAAAGCACATTAGGCAAAACCACTATGCCCTCATGGGACTAAGCCAGGTACCACGCACATGGATGCGGGAAGATCCCCCCCACTGCCAATAGCCTTGCAACAGCAAAGCATTTCAGACACTGATACAGTGAACAGGACAGGCAGGTATGAGACAGAGAGACACCGTTTTTACTGTAATTATCAGATGGATAAGGTAGGTCAAGAAGCTATACAACAGCACAAGCTGATATAAAGCAGAGAGGAAGAAAACTAGAAGAAAACCATCACTACCCAGAGACAGCAAGAGCTAGGGACAAAGTAGGAGCTAATAAAATTGAGCAAGGGAAAGGGTCTGAAGTATGTCTCAGGACAACGATGCAAACAGAGCAAAGGAACCAATGACATGACACCGTGACTGGGTGATCCAGCCTCAGCAGGGTCCTGTCACCCTTGCAAGCTGTGCTGAGATAGCAGTTATTTCTATCTGCAAGTCAGAAGACAGGAAAGATCAGAAGAAATTTAACTAAGTTGAGATCTGCGGTAAAAATCAAGCCTTCCAAGAGAAGGCCAAGAAAGTTAACAACGCAAGACTGATGGGAAAACTAGACTGCTTCACTGGGATTAGTTTTATTTAATATGTGCTATTTCCACAAATACAACACTAAATGCAAACTAATAAAGCAAACTATGCCAAGAGAAGATTATCAGACATAATCCAGACACAGCTGCTCTAAACAGGAGTATATGCAATCTCTTTTGCACTTAAGCAGTAGAATCAAAATACGAAGAAGCCTCTTCTAAAAGCCTCAATCATGTAATATTCAGGATTTCTCTTCTCCTTCACTTCACTTACACCCTCTGCATATTTTCCTGCTCCAAAAGAATCCCTTAATTTGCTCCTAAAACAGCTTGTTACCAATGGCTCACTTCACACATCCTCTGAATACTTGCAGGTGAGCCCAGACACAACAAATCCTCTGAACTTAGATTTTCTGTCAGGTACTTCTACAGCAGATACAGCTCAATGATTCTGAAAAAAAAAAAAAATACAAAAAGTACCCACTTTGTTCTCTAAGAAGAATATGTAAAAGAAATGTACTACTAAACATAAGATCAAGAAGCCATGTACATTAGCTGTTTTTTCAGGAACAGAGGCAGCACTCAGACATGTTTGGTGTGCACTGTTTTAGATTAGCCATTCATTAAAATACTATTAATGTGTGTAATTCAAGGGTGGGGGGAATAAATCAATGAATTACAACACTATCTTTCTGGCTGCTAGGCTTCTTGTTACACTGCCACTTAGGGGTTTTTCCACATTTCCCTTTATCTGTTAAACTGCAATTCAGAGGCTATTAACAGTATCCTAGTCGCCCACACTTATTTCACAGGGTTTTTTGTTGTCTTTCTTTTTTAATTTCAGGTCTACAGCATCCAACCCCACGTCACTATGCAGTCTTACGTGTGCACCATTTGTAATGGAAAAAAAAACCAGCTTTTCCAACTTTCTTATTAACAGCTGCACTGCTTTCTCAGTAAGATTGGTTCATTTTGGTGGAAAGGGAAAATGCAAAAAAGTGCCACCTTTTTTTTTTTTATAAAAAATGTAACAGTTAATAGAGCTTTCTTCTCCTTGCCCCAAAAGTTATTCTTTTATCTCAGCTCCTGGTATCCATTTTGTTTTTCAGATGCCCTACCTCAGCATACTTTAGTTTTATGTTTAGTGGTTCATATTTAGGACATCTCACCAGCTCATTTTTTCAGTCACGGCTATTTCAGAAAACATGTTTCTTCAAGATTAGTAAGTTGACTATATTTTGCATTCTTATAATAAAGTTGCTCAGTATCATCTGAAATACTGCTGGTATTTTCTACTGTCTTAGCACACTGAAGCTGGAAATGAAAGATACATTTTCACAGTAATTCTCCATCGCACACAGTCACCAGCCACCTGAAGTTTCTTCTTTAGCTCTTTATACCTAACCAAATGATAAGCCAAACACAAGAGCGCATCATTCCAGGCTGTCGAAATACTTTTGTCTCAAAGACTCTACAGACCAAGACTTAACACCCTGACGAGGTTTCAGTTTCAGTAACTCAATCATCCAGTTTGTATTCTTTCACTGGTCTCAGTAGATGGAGTATAAATACATCTTTAAGGCAGTCAGCTCCAAGTGGCATCAATGAGATTTGTTTAAAGGACAGCCTGAGAACGTTTTGAGGATAAACCACCAAAAAGAATGAAGAAACACCTGTAGCATGTAAGCATCCTTGAGCTAGTAAGAATCAGCTTCAAGGAAGACATTCTGGCAACGCTTTCAAAATGGACAAGTCTACAAGAGATGCTACGCGTGCTTCAGAGACTACATAGAACTGGATCAAAAACATTGTTAAGATAAATTTTGCACTTATACACTTCTCCTAACTCCTTAAACACAACAGATGTTTAATCAAAGGGCTGAAACTTAACTTAAAAACTCTCCCTCCTACAAGGAGAGCGCTCCCCCCAAAATAATGCACGCTCAAGATACTGTGCTAGCACCTTTTTATTAACACCATCACCAACACAAGGATTTTGATTCAAAAAGGTGACAAACAGCTGCATGAAGAGCTATGAAACCAAGGGGTGCAAGTCAACTAACAGCTAAACTGTTAGCAGCACACCAGTGCCACTTTTTTTATCATACAGAAGCAAAGGAGTTGAGAACATTAAAACTATACTTTTAAGCCGCAGGGTACAGCTGGCATCCGGGGACACCCTGCGACCATGGCGTTTGGTGCAGAACACTGACAGGAGACACGTCCCAGCAGCATGAGTCCTGGCAGATGGTCTTCTCCAGGGGGGTTTACCCTTTTTTATTTATTTATTTTTTATTAGCACAAGAGAGCAAGATACTGAAAACCGGAGATAGAGAGCAAGCCGCTAGCACTATAACGCAGCCTGCATGAGAAAGTGCCGCCTTTCAGCAACCTGTTCAGCAAGGGAAGGGAGCTTGGCAGCGAGACGAGGAGACAATTAGCAGTGTGCCTGAAATAATAAAAGCACGTTACAGGCGAGCGTACGGAGAGTGAAAACTGCAGCGCTAACGCCACTGACAGCACCCAGCCGCCTGCGAGCGCGGTTCCATCCCGCAGCGGCAGCGTTTCAACTCGTCTTCCAACAAACTCCGAAAAGTCGGACGCGGCTCCTCCGGGCTGCCCGGGGACCCGGCACCGGCCGGGAACGCGGCTCCTCCATCCGCACCGCCCCTGCTCCACCGCCCTTCCTCGCCCCCACAGCCGCCCTCGCCCCCCGGGGCGGACATCTCACGCCTCCTCTCCCCACAGGTGAGGCAGGAAGACACCCCACATATACACACACCCGGGGCGGGACAGCGCGGGGCCTCCCAGCGCCCGGCCCGGCCTGAGGCGCTGCCGCCACCGGCCGCCGCCGGCTCCGCCCGGCCGGGCCGTCGCCCCCCGGCCGCCGCCCTTCACTCACCTCGCACGCACAGCAGCGACATGGCGGCGGCGGCGGCCGCGCCTCAGCTACGGCCCCGCCAACCGCCCCCGGTTCTCCTCATGCCGCCCCGCTGCCTCAGGGCGGGGCGGCGGCACCGTGAGCAGGGGCGGAGCCGCCCCGCTGAGGGGAGAGGCGGGGCGCCACCGGCTGGGGCGGGGCGGGGCGGGACGGGCACCCCCCCCCACCTTCCCCGCCGTCGGCACCCGGCGGCTGCCGACAGGGGGCGCCGCCGCCCCCCCCGGCCTTCCCCCGTCGCCATGGCAACCGCCCCGGCCTCCGCCTGCGGCGGGCGGAGGGTTCCCTGCCGAAAGACATGGAATCATGGAGTGGTTTGGGTGGGAAGGGACCTTAAAGACCACCTACTTCCAAGCCCCCTGCCATGGGCAGGGACACCTCCCACTAGACCAGGTTGCTCAAAGCCTCATCCAACCTGGCCTTGAGCACCTCCAGGGATGGGGCAGCCACAGCTTCCCTGGGCAACCTGTTCCAGTGTCTCACCACGCTCAGAGTGAAAAGTTTATTCCCAATATCTAACCTAAATCTACCTGGTTCCAGTTTAAAACTCTTACCCCTTATCCTATCACTACAGTCCCTGATAAAGAGTCCCTCCCCATCTTTCCTATAGGCCCCTGGAAGGGTCAATAAGGTCTCCCTGGCTGAACAACCCCAACTCTCTCAGCCTGTCCTCATAGGAGAGGTTCTCCATCCCTCTGATCATCTTCATGGCCCTCCTCTGGACTCGCTCCAAGAGGTCCACGTCCTTCTTGCGCTGACTCCAGAGCTGGAGGCAGCATTGTAGGTGGGGTCTCACCAGAGTGGAGCAGAGGGGCAGAATCAGATCTGATGAACACATCTGGAAGGGAACTCGCAGCTGGGCGCACTGACACAGAACTCTTTGAGAGGGATGTGGTCGCCAACCGGGTTCCTGGGGCATCGTGTGCAGGTGGAAAGGTCTGGGACTGCCCATGGGCCGCAGGACTGGGTAGCAGGGACAGGGCCCTGGTCTCCTCCCACTGCCCAGCTCAGAGGTGTCCATACCTGGGGAAAGGGAGGGCTGTGCTTGGTTGGAGGTTTTTTGGCACTTTGCATCTTTTTTTTTCTGATTTTTTCACTTTTGTTTTACTCCTGCAGGGTAAGAGAACTTAGTGGGTACACAGCATCCTGCCTGCGTCTTTGCAGGAGTCATTCCCACCATTTACACACCACCCATCCTGGGAGGGCTGTGGGTTATCACCATAAGAAGCTCAACTGATGCACAGCAAGAGCCACCCGTATCATCCCACGTAGTGAAAGCCATAAGCAAGTGCTTGGGGAAGAGCAGGAGCAGCACAAGCAGGTGTGATTACTGTGCCTTAAGTTCTCCCTTCCAGGGCAAATGTGTCACCAGCTCCAAAGTCTTCCTGTGCCTGATGTGTTTGTGCAGTTAGTAGCCCCTAATCCATCTCTCTGCTTGTTCGGTCATTCCCAGACCCCTGCAAAGTCCTTGCATCCCCATCTTCTGAGAAGGTGTTTCACAAGTCTGCTGCCTGTTGCAGGAAGAACAACTCTTTGGTCTCCCTTGAGCTGGTCCTAGTAGTTTTCTCTGGTGGCCTCTAATGCTTTTAGTGCTGCTTCATACCAACCTATAAATAACCATAACATTGCAGAATGTGCTTCTTGTTCCAAACAGAGGATCCAAGGAGAAATAAATAATTTCTGATACTGAAACTCAACAGCAAAGTCTCATATAATGTGATTTCTATTGCATTAATGTTTAGAATAACTCAAAAATCTACACAGAGGGTAGAGGACAAGACTCCCAGCTAGGTGTTTCAAAGACACAACCAACATTCCCAAAATTCAGACCTAGACAGAAGAGATTTGATTTCTGCCCTCTCCAGCACAGCATGTTTTGCTGCCCCTACATTTGCTGCACAGAAGCGTATCAGTCAAGGAAATGGGTCAAAAATATACATAAGGCTTCCTTGAGGTATCAAGAGGGACAACTTGAAAGGACAAAGCATGATGTTCCTGCAAACAAACAAGTAGACTGTGTGCTAAAGGTGTTACCAGAGACAGTCTCAAGGGACTGGGAACACTTCCACTTAGCAGTGTGAATGTAGACTGTCACGGCAGGGAGCTGCAAGTGCCAGTACTGAGCCAGGCAGGGAAGGAATCTCCTCTCCTTTCCCCTAAGCTGGCTTCAGTGCTGCTGAAATGCTGGTAAACTCCTCAAAAGTGCTGGTTTGCTTCTTTACTTGTTATTCAAGTGTAGCAGTGGCAGCCTGTAAGGGCACCAGCACACCAACCTCTGCATTTTGGCTGTACGTGATCAAAGCCTGCCCCACCTGTGAGCTGGGCACAACAGTGGCTTTTCAGCTAACTTCAGGGGACGTTAGTGTTTTGCTCTGAAAAGTCCTTTATTATTTATCTCCCATGTGCCTTAGGGTAGGACGCCAGATCCCAGCCTTTTCAGATCTCTGTTGCTCCTCTGCATTCATCAGAGCCTCAGAGCTTTCCGTCAGCAAAAGATCTGCTCAGGGGTCCCTGAGCTGTACTGATGCCTTTCCTTTCCTTTCCTTTCCTTTCCTTTCCTGTCTTCCTTTGCAACCCCATTCAAATGAAAAATTTTAAATTCTGCATGAGCTAACCTCTGCCATAACCACACAGTCCCATCATGACTGCTCTCTTCCCTTTGCTGGGGCTCACTGCTCTGCTTGTCCTAATTTAAAAATTAACGCCTTTGAGGCCGTGATTGTCACCTACTGTGTCACACAGGACCTGGTACAGCAAGTCTGTATCTTGCCCACAGCTTGTAAATGCTACCATAATAGAAAAATTACCTCATCAAAGGCAGTTGATGTCAAACGCATTTTAAAATCATAGTAATGTGTTATTAGCAAGCATGGCAATCCAGTAAGCATCTTGTAGCTAGGATGAGATATCTTACTACCAGCAGTAACTGTGGAGGCTGGAATTATCATAGATGTTATGAATTTTCTGAAGTTCTGAGGTCTAATTACATGCAAGTGTTTTACCAGTCTTTATCTGATCAAAAGCAATCATTTGTATAAGTCCTGATTCCCAAATACAGTAGTTACTTGTGTGTCTGTCCACCACTTCTTTCCTTTCCACTTTGTCTGTTCACCACTTCTTTCCTTTCCACTTCAGATAGGCTGGAAGAAGGACCATGCCACTACTGCAAAACTTTTGCAAGCAGAATTACCCTCTTCCAAATTATGCTTGCTCCTTGAAATCGACTTCCTTGTGTTTTCCCAGCTGAAGTGACATGCCCCAAATGCCTCTTTCTCTGTTATTTTTTCTAGCTCTTCCTCTGGACACTGTTGTCATAAATACAAAAATAGTTTAGTGATAAAAACCACTGCAATAGAAAGAGAAAACACCCCACCACTTCCTGTGCTGTCCTCAGCCTCTTAAACATGAACAATCTTTCCAGGTCTGTTTCTATAAATCCACAAAAGGGAATGCCAGGTTCAAAAATACTTAACTACAAGCAAAGCCCCAAATCCTGTTGTAGTAGACTGGATCTAAATTCTGCAGCTCACAGCATGCTCTGGTAGCACAGGCAATACACTCCATCAGCAGTGTAATTTGTCTAATGGAGAATTTTACTGAATTAAAGAAGAAAAATAGAGTGCAGCGGGCACACTACAGTAGCCTTCATACACACTGAAACTGTATGCCTTTCCGAACAAAGACTGAGGTACTCTGCAAACTCAGAAAGAAGGCTTTACTGCCAACTCCAAAGTGATACGCAGTTTTCACTCCCTGCAGGGCAAGAGTTAATTTTTTCTGGCTGCTCAGACCCAGCCATTGGTCTCAGCTCACCTGCTGTTGGGTAGAAAAGTAATAAATGGGTGATCCTCCACTCACTGCAGCTTGCCAGCTGTTTTATACCTGCCTATTTGCTGTAGTTTCCCTGTTCAGAGAGCAATACTGTAGCTATATTTACAGTCTAACTAACCCGGGTTTTCTCCTTCTCTTCTTGTTCTTCTGCCTTTTCTGAGTTTTGTTTTTCTGCTGCTGGAGAATGGCTCAGGCTGAAACTTGGCATGTAGCAAACTCACATGGGCTTTATTTTAAATCAAAGGGTTTAGATCTGTTAAACCATTTTTCTGTTATGCAACTGACAAAAAAAAAATCATCTCAAACCTGGTTTGGGGGGCTAAGCTCTAAAGATAAGGAAAAAAAGCTTTTAATTTACCCTATGACATTTGGCAGGAGTTGAGTGCTGAATACAGACTAAGCAGCTGATTGATATTCTGGTATTGGGATCCAACCCTCAGATTTGACTGTAAAAGTAACAGGCTACTGAACTGGCTTTCACTGGCATTTCTGCTCTATTTGCTCACTAATAAAATGTAACATTTGCAGAACAGCTAGGGGATTGCAGGATCTTTTTCACAACACTGCATGGTGTCTTACCTGTGAGCAGGAACCATTTCAATAGCATCTTGAAATTCATATTTCTCTGGAGTGGATCACAGCCAATAATCAGTGCAGTAGCTGAGGAACACCATACACATGCACTGAAACTTGCAGGGAAGCAGCCTGCAATCCTCTCAGTCATGTGTAAAGAAGAATGTTGGTTTTAACACTCAAAAATGCTCAAACAGGATGACACCCACAAAATTTTAAAGATCCGGGAATGGACAGGACTTCTGCACCTGCAGGGCAGCGAGGTGAACAGGACAGCAAGGGGCAGCAGCCTCTACCGAACAACCAGCCAAACTTCGGGCTGCAACATGGGGCATCTTCATTCCAGTGTCCCCATCTTGGCTTTTCCTAAAGACTCGTGACATCTGGAAGTGACAGTGGTCTGGCAATTTAAGGCATTAGCCAGTGGCTTCATTTTCATTCCTTCTTGAATAAGAGACTCTCCAACTGCCCTGTTCAACCTGCCACTATGCCACTGGAGTCCCTGTACTGAGTCTTTCCTTTCAGCGTGCTCAGGAACTCTCTGCAGCCATTTAGCTTTCCTCACTCCATAGCATGAGCCCTTGGGTGGGGTTTAGTCTTTGTGCCTTAATTTTCCATCCACAAAATGGACGTTGTGATAATTCTTTAAGGAAGGAAATATTAAAGATAAGGGGTGTCCTGATTACAAATACCTTAGTGATGATGAGGCGCTTGGACACTGTCACCACATAACCATTTAAGACAGATAGCACAAAGGGATCTGCCAGCTTTTAGATTACAAATCCATGTTCAAAAGGCTGGAGAGCTGAGAAGCATCCTTTCATCTCAGGGGAAAAAAACCTCTGCATAAGAGGGCAGCTTCCATGGGAACTGACCTTTCAATTACAGCTGCTCTGCAGAAAAGTCTTTCAACTGCTTATGCTGGAGTCCATGGAACTGAACCCATTTCTCATGCAATTATCCCAAGCATCCCAAACACAGCATTTCTTGTTCATATTGGGGCACTTTGTCCTTGAGCAACACAGTGGGATTGCACTGCAGGCTACACCCAGCGCTACACACATGCAGAGTGAGGTCTCTGTCGGTCCAAGCAGTAAGCAGCAAAACCATCAACACTGGGTCTGTGTGAAGTATAGACCCAAACAGCTGATATTTCCCCAGGATTTGATCATGCATGCTAGGACTGGTGCTGTCTGCTAGCCATCCCTCATTTGGCCAGCATAGACATTGGCACTACTGCTCCTCCCCCAAAAACAGGTGCCATAACATATACATGAACTGAGGGATGAACTGGTGCTCTGAAAGCCTCTGCCTTAAGCTGAAGTGATCTTTCTGATCAGCAGAAATACTGTCCTTTGAGCAATATTTATTCTTGGCTATGTTTTACCCTCAGCTGTCTCCTCCTCGACACATACCTGCCATCTGGCAATCAGGAGCTAGGGACATGGGGACACAGGACTGAGGAGACCTCTGGGGTCAGAATGCCTGTCCCTACAGTCACACTGCCCCTTTTCCCCAGCCCTGTCCCTTTCACAAACAGCTTGGGGATTTGCTATGGTACTTCAGAGGAACCTCTCATCAGCCACCATCTCCAACATATTAGTGTTGTTCCTCCTTCTGCCAGCTTCACCTTTTAGCTAAAATAGCATTTCTCTCTTCCTAGTATTTACCCGTGAGACAGCAACCCCGTCCCCTCTAATTTTGCTTCGCCAGCCTTACAAAAGGCATCTTTTCTGAGTGATCCAGAGATCATTGGCTCTGATTTCTGTTTTGTAGCTCTTTCTGTTTGAGTTAACACTTGTCAAGTATGGATGGCGAGTGTTGTGCACAGCAGGTCACATCAGGATCAAGCCAGTATTTCCTGACGTTGATGCCTCAGATTAGCTACACAGATCCATGCGATTCTGCGAGATGACCACCTTCTGATTTAATAGGAACAGGTGACACCCATTCTACTATTCCATACTCCACTTCGATCAGATTCATACTTAAATTGAGCCATGGCTTCCCTATTACAAAGGGAGCAAACAACTATTTTATTTCAAAGGAATTAGATATTTTGCCTTTCCAAGAGGGGTCATTTTTAACTTGGCAAGGTACAAAACCCCTCACTCCAGCCAGGCTTGTTTCCTCCCTTACAGCTGTGTCTTCAGTTTTTGTTCTGTTCACATTAACAGACATTTGAGGAGTGCAGAAGGTTATTCTTCAACAGAGAAGCCTAGGGAGATAGATTTTCTCATGCTTTTGTAGTTTTTATTCATTGAAGAGTAACATTTGTCAGAGATAAAAGAGGAGCTATTTGTCAAAGTTAAAGGAAAAGTTGTTGGTGAATATAGCCAAGGCGATGGGTTCTGAGGAAGAAGCACTGTGAGACCACAAAGGACTCTTCTGTCTGCTTGACCTGCTTCCCCATCCCAAGACCACAGTCAAAAGCCACAGAGACAGTCCATTTCTAGCAAAGAGCATCACAGGTATAAGGGAAACTGTGTTATCCCTTGAGGATACTGGATCCCTCTCACTTTGCTGCAGAGCAGCTGGCCAGTTTCTCCCCTCTGGTGTGATTTCATATCTGTTATCTGAGAGCAGCCAGGAGAAAAGCATGGCTTCTACATTAAAACAAAAAATGTCTCTGTAAGACCCATGAAGAATATGGGAGGGCATTTAACTGTATTTACGATCAACATGGTTTTTGTCAGAGGATTTTTATAGTGCTCTTGTAAATCACTTTCTGGAGCAATAAAATACATTGCAGAGAAAGGCCAACCTCCCACAGTCTACTAGAGCCACCAGCCCTCTAGAAGTGGCCAAGTGACCGACATTTCCCATGCAGACAGGCCATTTAACCTCCCAGCTAAGTTGTTCCATAGGCACAGGAGTCCAAGCGGCGTGTGTGTGTACCGTGCCTTCATGCTACGTGAAGAACAGGAGGAAAGCAGGCAGGCAGGCAGGCAGGCTCGCCCTCCCCCGGGCACACACATCAAGCTTTCAGAGCTGCGATAGCAGAATAAAAGCCCTGTTGTGAACACTTTCTGCAACCAGCCTCCTCAGAGGGGTGTGCAGAAAGCAAGCATTTCACAACTCTGTCCTCCCTGGTTCACCCGGGATTCTCTCTAGTTCAGATTTTTACTCCCCTTTTTGTCCTTTTTTCCAAAGGATTTAGAAAAATCCTTTTCCAAAGAATTTAAAACGCAAAGATTAGAGAAGCTTATCCAGTTCATTAAATGCCCATGCAATGTCTAGCACTCTGCTGATTGTTGCAGTTTAAGACACACAGTAACTAATAATTAGGAAGCATCTCACTGTCCAGAGTGTAATTTTTCCCATTCCTCCCTCAAATTCTTTTTTTTAAACAACAAAAATAAAAATAAGGACTCTCCGGATGTTACTTACTTGTGTCTGCAATACAGCCTGCCTAGCAGCTGCAGGGCAGAGTTTCCTTAATAACAGAGTAAGCTGCAGGTGAAGATAAGTCACAGAAGATGTAGCATTACAGCCTGAAAGCTGTTGTTTTTATGGACCATAACTCTTCATTACCGATATATGTGTGTTGCTGAACTTCACCTTGTATCCCTGATGGTAGGTCTCAGAGGGTGGGTTTTGAAAGAATAACAAATCTTGAAATCTTCCCCAGGAATGCCTTGAATAACATCTGTTTGAACAGGATGAGTATCATTTAGGAACTATTTTTCTATATTGTTTGCTGCATCTTTGAATGAAATAAATTGAAAAAAAGCAAATATAAAGGCAAAATTCCAAACTGTAGCTAACAAGCCCAGATTTCCTCTGTTTCTTGGGCTGGTGTTATCATTTTATGTTGCAACCAGAACTAACACCATTCACAAGCTCTTTGAGCCTGTCTCAAGAGTTGAGGATAAAAAGAAATGAAATCATTTAAAAAAAGGAGGAAAATACTTCCAACTTGCTATCACAAAACAACAAAAAAGGGCAATAAGCCTTTGCTCTATACTAATGGAAATCCGACGCAGCTGGTTACATAAAATTGCTTAGGAAAATCAGCAAAGGTTGGGGAGAAATAGCCTGGCACAGATACGGTTGTTTAAACATTGCGGCTGTGATAAGAGGTCTGCAAGGATCCTGCCACAGTCGAGGTTTGGCTTGGCAGCAAGCTGCAGAAACTGAGGAGTGAAAAGTTCCCAGTTACTAGATTATAACTGCCAGCCCCATGGAGATTTCTTCTGTGGGTCACTGAGGCAGGCAGCCCTCAGCCTTGCTGTAATGCCAGTACCCTTTGCTATACACCATGATACTACAGCCATCCCTCACCTCACCTGGGACACTTGTCCAAACCCACCAACACCTCCAGCCCCTATCTCCACCTTGACCAGTGCCTGCATTAACCCAGCGCTGTCATTTCCCTCCGTGCTTCTCTTCTTTCTCATCTCTTCCCACCTGCCTGAGAAGGGCTCAGCTGAAGCATGCTCAGAGCCTACAACCAGAGCATGGATGCAGGCAATGTCTTTAACTCGTGCCTGATGCTAGCATGAGTTTGGCAAGTCTTGTCTTAAGCAAGTAAGTGATGTTTCTTACTGAGGAAAGGGACACAAAAGCAAAACAATCCTGGAGACAGAGTAGGTAGCGACAGAGTAGTGCCACTGACATCAGGTCAGGTGCACTGTAGAATGCAGGATGGTGTCGGAGGGGATGGAGAGCAACTCAGGTCTAGCCTCCCATCACCTATGGGAAATGAACTTTCCGGGTCTGCTGAGGTGCCATTCCTTGTCCCCATTTGTATAGTTTCTCACATCTGAACACTGAAACCACACAGCCTGTAGTGACATCCACCAGTATGAGCTGATAAGATCATGACGGGGATGCCCAGCAGAGGCTTAAGCTGGCCCACCCATTTAGACCAAAACCTGTCCCTGTCAATTAATAGTTGGAGGGTCTAAGACCTGCCAGGAGGCAGAGGTGAGTGTCTAATTCCTAGAAATAAGAAGCCATGAAGAAACAACCTACCTGAAATCACCTTTGCTTAGCCCAGAGCATTTTTGGGCAGTAGCAGGCATGCTTTCCACCCCTTTACAGATTCCGCTAAGTGTATAAAGCCAAGATCCCAAGTGCACGCACTCACCAGAGACCCTGCAACTCTTTCATTAGAGTATTGCTCTTAGTCCCTGCATCCTGGACACATTCCAGTTGGGTAATTAGACCACAATTAGGTAACTGCTTGCATATGCCATTCCTCTTCCCTAGGGAGCCTGGCTTTAAATTATTTGATGCTTTCAGGACTTCTAGTCATTAGCAAGGCTATTTCCCTTGCCAGTGGGAGACTAAATGCTGGCAGAACTTGGAGAATGGCTCCACTGTACATGGCCTGAGTGGCTTAGATATTGCCTATGGTAGTCAGAGGTCCTCCTGCCATTTGGGGAGATGCTGATGCGAGCCTCCTCATAGAGCTGAGGTGTGAGCAGTAAGACCCCCAGCTGGGATAATGAACCCAGTATCATTGTTATGCTTGGTGGGTAGGAGAGAAACAGATTGACAGAGTCATTTACATGTGCTAGGGATCATTTTGTGGTTTGCAGACTGAAATCCTTAATGGCACTCGTTACAAGTTGTTTGTTTCCAGATGCTGTTTGCTTTCATGTTCAGAGCTACATGCATTAACATAGAAAATTCTTGGAAAAATGTTGAGTACTGGCAAACACACAAATCTAGAAAAAGTCAGCATCCAAAATGCAGGAAATTGTTGGCAGATACTATAATTTTGCCCTGTCTTTTAATCCTTAATTGCTAAGCCATTTTTCTCCCATGGGATATTTGTGTACATACATACAAAACTGCTGATAGCTCGTGAAGATACTGGGTAAAGAGATTTTTGCTTCTATCACAAGATGTTTTATCCATCATCTGCCTCTTCCCCTACCCAGCAATTCCCATCTAGTCTGCAACTCTCATCCAGCCAACTATCACCTCCTGTTCCCATCTGGTGACACCGGTGCTGTCTTCTGCATTCAGAAGCTCCTTAAATCCAAGCCTTGGCTGACACATCCACAGGGAAAAGCCCAATTCCTCAGGCTGATTACAGCCTGCAGCATCCATGGCAAGCTTGACTGCAAAAAGCCAGATATTTCAGTACCAAGAGCCCCTACAGACACAGCACAGATGTAGAAGAAAAGGATCCTTATCTGAATCCACTTTCCCATAAGGCAGCCAAGTTTCTCTAGAGGTCTCACATGAAACTACTAAGCAGCCAAGTCCTGTTTTTGTGTGCAAAGATCTGCTAAGACACCACCCAGCAGCAATAAAGTGCATGTTTTCCTGCAGGATCTGGAGGTTTTAGTGCAGAGGCTGGAAGTACTGAGAGGCCTTGTAGGTCAAACCTAACGTGTTTCTTCAGGGTTCCTTGTAATCTGAGGATCTACCAGAAAACTACCCAGTTTTGGTGTTATTTAGGGAAAGTTTGTCGCTGTGGCCTCACCAATTTAGCGTTTGACAGAGTGCATTTCTACAGACCAAAATCTCTAACTGCAGGATTCTGTGAAGGCAACATGAACGCCCCTTAGGTACTAAGTTTTAGTACTAATTGTATCTGCATGTGGGGATGGAGGAGCTGGCATCTGTACCCTGTCTCAGCTTTCTTGAAGGAAGAGCAGAGCCTTTCTAGTGCTTTAGGTGAGTGTTGGACCATCAGCCAAACCATGAGCCCTTCTCAACAGCAGGGAAAAGTGGGTTGTGATGCACGCCAGAGTCTCTGGCCAAGAGCCAAAGAGGCAGCACAGCTGGGAGCCGGCAGCTGTCTCGCAGAAGCAAACCAAGACAAAGAAACTTTCCCTTTGAGTTTTTCAGAACTCATCCTTGCACCTTCCTCCAAGGCCATCAGCACCAAATGCTCTCAGCCTCATCATTTCTACATTTTTGTGTGTTCATACAGCCACACAGGCAGCTTTAGCTGTTTTGTGGAGGTGGGATGTGCCAGTGCCTTAGCCACGAAGGAAAAGCAGGAGGGGTTGCTATCTCCTGACAGTGAGTTTGTGCAAGCCTCTACAACTGCTCCACATTTTCTAGCCCCTTCTTGGTCCTGCTGCTGTCCTGATGCAGTGTTAGTGGGTGAACAGATGCTTTGTCCTCACTGATTGCCACCACTGGATCATTGACCGTGTTTTTCTCCTGGACACCCCATTTTCCTTCATATTCTGTGTCTTGGGTCATCACTGGTCAATTCCTTGGAGTGTCCTTTAGAGTGGGCATCCCCCTGGGCTTTCTGTGAGATTCCCTCTAGGTCACGATTTAGCTGGGCAAATGCAGGTGTCCGCAGTGTGGGTCTCTGAGCTCTTCCCACTGTGTCCCTTTTTATAATCCATGGCAATACCTCTCGGGAACAGTTCCCTTCACCCTCAAATACATACTCAAACTAGGTTAGATGCCCTGAAAGTACCTATTTTTCTCCACTGATTTTAAAGGGAGCCTGGGAACCTTAGCTCAGAGGAAGGAAAATGTCAGATGAGATGAATCTTATGCTTTATTTCTGAATATGGGCACCAAGTCATACAGCTCCATGCTGGGTACTCACAGATCTGCCTTTCTGTCCCAAACCTAGCTTTCTTTGTCCAAAATGAACCTCAATCTGCCATGATTTTCTCTTCATAGATGCATCCCACAGCCTCAAGTTCAGCTTGGTTAGAACAAAGCTCTTCACATCCATCAAGTCCTTCCATCGTGGGGAACAAAATCATTATTCTGCCAGTTTTTCAGGCCATAACCAATATGTCATCTTCAAACCAGGTCCCTCTCCACACCAAGGTCTTCCAGAGCCTTTCAGCAGAACACCTCTGATCTTTCCCCACTCCCTCGCAGCAAGGAGTCTCATCAAAGCTCGCATCAGAACTATTCTGAACTGTGCAGCAAAGGCCCTTTTCCCAGGCAGGTGTTGGACCCATCTGGCTGACGCAGTCCTAAAGAGAAACCACATGCATCTGCTGCATTTGTCATTCCGCTCTCCCAGTTCTCCACTGTCCGCTTGTCTTCATCTCCAAGGTCTTCAGCATCCCTCTACACTCCTAAAATGCAAGCTGACTTACTGGCTCAGCTAGCGTGCTCAGATCCGTGTGGCATTGGCTTTGTTTTTTCCCAGTGCCTCTTGGCATTGTCTCTACCTGCTGCTGTGCTTCAGATTGCAGCCTCTCAGAGCCAGGTTTGTCTTTGTATTGTGAGCTTGCACAACAGCCGCTGAGGTACAGCCCCTCCGAAGTGGGTTGTTGCTGCAATAACTCGGGCCGCAAGGACTGAAATACACTCTTTGCCTGATTAAATCTGAAGAGGGATTAGTAATGGAGGAGGAAAAGGCTGAAAGTTTAATTCATGAACATTATCCTCTTTCTTTCCCTCACCCATTTGGCAGCAAAGTGGATGCGCGCGCTGCAGAGCAGCACTTTTATGAGAGAGACACGCACCCCTGAGCTCTCCTGTGTGTTTATTCCAGCTGGAGCTGGTGGAGATAAAACTCCAGAGCCAGCCCTGCCGGGGCAAGAAGCCAGCTTCTGGAAATAGCTCATCCCTGCAGAGCATGTTCAGAAAGCACAGCCTGGGGATGGATACCCCAAAAGTAGCCAAGTGCCTCCCACCACAGCGCAGCCACCTACACCTGGAGCAAGATACTCTTCCTGACCTGGTCCTTGGGCTTTCACACGGGAGAGCTTTGCTGAAAAAAGTTACCCTGTTTGTGCCCTTTTGCCTCCACAGCATGGCTATGGTGGCCAAAGAACTCGTTTAATGGCATAAGCTGCATCAGCAGGTGGCATTTATCAGCACTAGGTCATATTTGGGATGTATTTTTTCCCCCTCTGAACTAAAATCAAACCAGCTTCGCTAGTGGAGCTTTTTTTTTTTTTTTTCCCCCCAAACCTAAGCATGAAAGACACAGAGGCAGGTCCTCTGGGCTGGAAATTGCTGCAGAAAGCCCCAAAATACTTCCCATACATTGCTGTCACCACCAGTATTGCTGCAGCATCCTCCACCTGCCTAGTGCGAAGCCCACCAGGGAGAGAGCTTTGCTCAGCCCCTAGTCACGGCACTGGGGATCTGCACCCCGGCAGATGCTCCCCTGGGATGGGGACAGTTGTGGTGGTCGGAGCCAGGGGCCGAGGCTCCTGCCTCACTGGTGGCTGTGACCTCGTTTGCTTGCACACTCGCCTGCGCTGAGCCGGCGAGACTCATCCAGGGAGCCCTGCGCGGGCAGCTGGCAGGGATTTTTGCATCGTTTAATTCTCAATCCTCCCAAGAGCCTGGTGAGGGATTGAGTACGTTTGCTGAAATGCAGGGCAGGCATGGGGAGCAGAGTGGAAGGAGTGGAAGGAGCCCACTGGGAGTGGAAGGAGCCCTGTAAGAGTGGTTTGTTCCCAAACGTCGCTTTGAGTGGGAGAAGCTGAGACAGAAATAACGACGAGTGGGCATTTCTCTGGCAGGTAAACCAGCAGCACAGCCAGACCTGGCAGCTCCCACCCTGCCTGCAAGCAGCATGCCAGAAACCTCAGGGAGGGTCCCAGCCCAGTGCAAGCAGAGGTGACAGGCTCTGCGCAGCTGTGATTTGGGATGGGAATGTTTGTCCTCTCTGCTACCTGCTATGCCTCAAGCGCAGAGATGCCCATGCTGTGGTCCTGGGTATGTTTGTACATTTAAGCACAGAAAGTTTCATGCAGTTGTACGCAGGTGGATGCTCAGACGGGGTTTTTCCGCACGCCAACAGGCACGCTGGCAGTGCAGCAGCTTGCTCGTGCTGCCCAGCCCTGCCTGATGATGCTGGCAGCCCCTCCTTCAGATCTGCCCCTCTGCTCCATGGGCTCCTTCTGACCTGGTTTCCTCAAGAGATGCAGATACAGGTGTACTTAAGATGCACAGAGGGGAAGATCAACTCTTCAGTGAGGCATTTTTCTGCCAGTTTCCTACAGAAGCTGGGAGCAGCCCCTACCCCAAAAAAATGGTTCTAAGACAAAGGTGCAATGCCTGGAAAGTGGGATCCTGCAATGACAGGAAAGGCTGGGGGTGCCCAGCTCCCAGCCTTAGATAGTCAAGGCTCAGGTTATGGCGATAACAAGGAGGTAAACAGGTCTGGCATGAGATTTGACTGTAAACCCAAAGGAGATTCTAGCTGGTGCAGATCTCCAAGAAGGTCTAGCACATCAGCAGCATTCTCATGTGTCCCTGTTACATATGAGCAAACAGAAGATGGGAAAGGGTACACATCAAGATGGAAACAGTCCAGCAACACAGGCACACACAGCAGCTTTGGCTGCTGGGGGGACACGGTAGACCTCAAGCCTGAGCCAGGCACCATCAGGAAGATCCACTGAATTATCCCATGACACAAACTTCACAGCTCTTCTTGTTCTTACAAAAATGCACGTGCAGAGCATGCATGGAGGGGTGCAGGGAAGAAATGGGAGCCTGCCATGCCTCCTCATGGCTGTCTCATTGAACATATCCTTAGGGAGCCTCGGGCACAAGCCAGCCTCTAACCTGCAACAGGCAGAGGGAAACAACAGGACACAGAAAGAAGTGAGACCTGATGCCAAAGACCTGGAGTCCCCACAGCGTCATGACTTTGTAAATCTCTCCATCCCTTTGCTGGAGGTTCACAGCCACATGAGGCTGAGAAGGCTGTAAACACTTTTAATGCATCCTAACACCCCCACTTCGGGCTGGTTATCACAGGCTGTCCCTGCTCCCCACAAGGCAGCTCCTGTTATTCTTCATTGCCGTGCTGGCTCATTTCCCTCATTCCTGTGTTGTTCCTTCTTGCTCAGAAAGGCCCTGAAAGAAGGTCCTCATAGCAACCATATACCTGGTGTGGCCTCACCCCGAGCCTTCTCTAGCCCAGGACCTCCTGGACTGGAGCCCACCAGCATGTCACTTGTCCCCAGATCCCCTCACAGGGGGAAGACGCGGCATAGCCAGGACAACCGAGGTGCAACCCGTGGGGGCCCACAGGCAGGGCTGCCCTGTGCCTTTGGGAGGCCTCACTGCCACGCTTCTGAGCAGAGAGAGGTCAGAGCCCAGGGACCCTCCTTTCTCCAGAGGGTGGGCAACATGGGTGCAACCCCCTAGGCTGCTGCCCGGCTGCCCTCACAGCCCCCCTCTGGGTGCATGTCAGATGTGGTAGGAGACAGGTCTTGCACTGACCTGCTGGGTGCATGCTTGCAAGGGACACAGTCTGCAAGGCTTCCCCATGCTGGCAGGGGACAGGCTCTGATTTGTGCCACCATGGCCGGTTTGGCCAACTGACCCAAGGCGGTCCCCTCGTCACCACTCCCTGTGCCCGGTGGGGCTACCTCCTCCAGCAGAGCTTGTCCCTCCTGTAACGCTGACCCATGGCAGGGCGAGGGCAGCACCCTGCGGAGGACGTGTACCCCAAATCTGCGGGGACGGGGCCACCCTGGCAGGGCAGGGCAGAGCCCAGCTGCCCCCGAAAGGTACGGGACATGGCCCTACTGAAAATAAGCTGGGCTGGGCTGCCACCTTGTGCCAACAAGCAGCATCCACTGACCAAGACAGGCATGGGAAGGGATGGATTTTCCTTCACCCCAAATTTTCAGTGATCGACATGGGGAATACACCCCTGGACCTCAGTTTCCAGATGAACCCCACAGAGCTCAGCAACTCCCCGGCAGCAGGGAAGGGGCTTTGCTGTCCTTTCTTGCAGCACAACGCTGGAGCTGTCTTCACCCACAACACGGGGTTCAAAGAGCCCATATCCCTGCAAAGCTCAGCCCTGCCATCCAGCATCCGTGTCCTCCGGGAAATGTCTGGGCACTGGAAGAGGGGGTGCAACACCCCGGGGTGCTGTGGCTGCTTGGGGTGTTGCATCCAAGGGCAGGTGCATACGGAATGTAAACCAGAAGATACAGAGGTTCCAACCCTCATCTGAAACTGTGAATCAACAAGATAAGAGACTCACAGAGCTCAGGGGAAGGGCTCAGCCCTGAACACTGAGCATGGCCAGGGAGAAATGCCAAAATTTAGACGCAGGCAGGTACCCGCAGTGAGTGGACAGCCTTGGGCCCTGGGGCAGCCTGCAGTGGTGGGAGGCGTTTCTGGGTGGCCCCAGCCTCCCCCACCCTGCCAAGGTGATGCCAAGGGGACCTTCGCCTTCTGCTATCAGCCCTGGCTCGCACACTTGACATCGGCGAAGGCTGCCAGCGTGGCTGGGAGGGCAGCAGCAAGGCTGAGACGTCAGTGCCCAGCTACGGGCAGCCCTGGCACAGCCCACACCAGACGGCTGTTTGGGGCCAATGTTATCCGGGTGGGTAAACAGGGTTTATCGGTTCCTCCCTTTTTTTTTTTCCTTTTCTTTTTTTTTTTTTTCAAGGCAGGCACAAAGGATAGGAAACATTTCCACAGGTCTTAAAGAAGAATCAGCTGCCTGAGCATTCACGCACCATTCATGGTGTCGCACACACGCTCCCAGGCACGCGTCCTCCTTCTTCAGGCTCGACCCTAGGTTTCCTGTAGCAGTATCAGGCATCGGATTTCGTAAAATAATTAATTTCATTAGAAGGTACAGCATCAAGAACAGCCCGAGCTGGGTGCCTCCAAAGAAAGGGACCGTGAACAAAGAAATCCCTGGGCGATTATACCCTTGTGTTCCATACACCCACCCCTCACGTGCCCTTCATGCACTGTCCACGCGTCTTTTAGTCCAATGGTGATTTTTGGCCTGGGGTCTTCTTATATCCATTTGGATTCTTTTCCTGTGTCCAGGCAGGCAGGCTCTTATCTTGTTGATTCACAGTTTCAGATGAGGGTTGGAGCCTCTGTATCTTCTGGTTTACATTCCTTATGCACCTGCCCTTGTTGGCAGAACATGGCGAACTGAAGAGTCCCAGACTTGAAAGAAACACTACCAAAACATCAGTATGACATCCAGCACATTCTCATGCTAAGACTAAACAACAGTGTACCATCTGCTAGGAAAATCACTAAGAAGAATAGCTTTCTCATGGCCTAAAGGTTTCAGCAAATCTAGCTACTCATGCTAAGTAGGGCTAAGGAAGCAGCACAAATCACACCAAATTTTAATCCTAAGTGATTTATTCCACTTAAAACTTACAGATTTATGCTAAGCAAATAATATCCCTCAATACAGGGAAGCTGCAGCAGGAAAAGCTGAGGTGTGGGAGAACGAGGGAGGGACCTATTCCCACATCCAATGCTGGGACATGGTGTATCTCTCCCTGAGGCCCACCTGGACCAGTGGCACCCTCTTTGGAGCACACTCCTACTGCCATCCTAAACCTGCAACCCATCCCCCAGCTCTCCAGCTGCAGGTCAGGGCAGAGGGCCATTAAATGAAGTCAAATTGGTCAGGGTGATGGGTGATCCCAAGGAGTGAAGCGGCAGCAGGGGCAAGTTTGTATGCCTAATGGCAAGGGGTGAGCAGGGATTATTTCCCTGGTGCTGAGCAGGCACATACTGTCCCCAGGTGTTGTTCCAGCACAAGGTATGGGATGGCAGCTGGGCACACCCTGAGTACTGCTGGCAGGGACAGGCAGGGACATCCCCGGCCTGACCTCCTGCTCAGAGCAGGATGTAACCAACACAATGTCAGATCTCCTGTGGCTTTGTACTGCAAACCCCCAGGCCCGGAGAACCCTCCCCTCGGTACCTACCTGGGGCTGTGCATCTCCCTTGCAGAAGCTCTCCCTGCCAAGCATCCTCAGCCTGCCAAGCTGCAACCTGCAGCCCTCGCCCCTCATTACACTGTCTGCCAGCAGCTCCAGGATGGACCTCTTGAGTGTTGCCTGCAGTCAAGAGCCCTGTTTGGCTCTGGGAAGCACCATGTACATGTCAGACACAAAGCAGCAGGGAAGTGCAGTGGCCAAAGCACTGAATTAATGACCTGCATCCAGCTGCGTAGCCTGGAAGGTCCCTTTGGTCCTCCGTGCCTAAGTACCCCCAGTCACAATGCTGCCCTCCTTTGCAAGGTGCTGGGTGACAGATGATGGGAGAGAGCCAACACTGGAGCTATGAGGGTTGTGTGGGGGTTTAGGAGGAAGGCAGCAGCCCAGCCTGACTCTACCACCGTTGCTTGTTAAAGTGATATCAGTTCTATCTTTCCTCAGTAGTGTTGTCATCCCCACTTTTCCCATCGGGGCTCTGAACCCCAGCAGACACCCACACCTCGTTCAGGAGGAGGCATCGGTGGGCAAAGGGGTTCAGCTGGAGTGCCGCAGTGACTTCGGCTGAGTTGTGACTGCGAGCCTGGCTCCAAGCCACACAGGGAGGGATTCTCGCAGTGCCGGGAGGGAACACCTACCCTACCTCCGAGAGGTGGAGGACTCCTCCAGCAGGAAACTTTCCAAGCACGATTCATATCTCCAGTTTTACCGCCATTTCGGTTGAACAGGTAAGCCAAGCACATTGCTAGGAACAGGTTCCAGTGGGGGAAATGTCCCGCAGCGCCAGCCCACACTCCTCTAAGGACATCCTCTGGCTCCGGCATGGCACTGTGGGTTACTGGGGTGCATCCCCTCCTTGAGACAGCTGTGGGGAAAGAGAGGCAGGGTTTGGCCTCGCTCTCCTCCATTGCTAACCACGGGGAGGACAGTAAGTGCAGTAAGTGTAAAAACCCTGGGAGGTAACACTGCAGGAGCCGAGGTCTCTCTGCAGCATGTGGAGGGCTGAGGTTGTGAGACAGAGAAAAGCCAAAGCCCTTTTGTGGCAGCCTGACGAAGAGATGCCTGCACGGCACACAATTAAGAGGGGAAGTGACACCCAACGCTCCTCTTGCACGCCTGCCCCTTGGGCTTTCTCCATCTCCTCTGCCAGCTGGGATGAGGCCATGAGTCACCACAGTGCGCCCAGTCCAGCCCTGCCACTGCTCCGCACCCTGCTGCCCTGGCCCAGCTCACCAGGGGCCCCCGAGAAACGTGACAGCTTCCTCCAAGGGCCTTTTAAAATTCCCTGAAATCTCTCCCTGGCAGGGCTCCAGGTCTTTCCAGGCTCGTTCCTGCACTCAGGTCCTTTATTGCTTTACCTACATGGACTTAGATCGGGAGTGCGTGGTGTGGGCCAGTCTGCAGGCACGAGCAGCGTGCAGGTGATGCAGGGGTGGCATCACCCTACAGAGGCACATTTTGCCCCATCAACTTTGGGAGATGATGTGCATACTTTTCAAAGGCGCTTTTGTGATTACGAAACCGACCCACGCCAATAAAACGAAGGCATGCATGGGGACGTCACCCTTCCGTGATGGAAACCATTAAATTAAATTAAAACTGTGGCAGGAGCCTTGCTGGTGTCAGCTCCTCAGCCTGCTGGAGCTCAGCACCCAACAGCCTCTCCAGCAGGAGCAGCCAGCCTGGCAAACAGGCTGAGCAGCCCCAGCCCACGGCCGGCCGGTCGGGGCAGCGCTGGCAGCTCCGGGAGGGAGCTAACCCAGTGATGAACTCACTGGCACCCAGTCACCTCGCCAGCGCACCCTTCAAAGGGAAGCCCTGCAGGCAGCAGAGCTCATCACGGAAGGACGTCGTTCCACAACGCGCTGCCCGGGACACCTCATCTTCCTGGGGAAACACCCTCCTCCCAGCCCTCCCGGCAGGCGAGCCTCTGGAAGGTGGCCAGCCATGGTGCAGAGGCCTGCCTAATGTGTTTAAACCTTCCTGCTTGCCTTCACAGACCCTCATGAAGTCCTTTGCAGGTCCCCAGGGTTTGCAGGGAATGGATGAAGCCCACTCCTGGCAAGCCCTGGGTGGGCTGTCCCTCTGCAAGGCAGCAGTACAGCTCCTGCAGTAACTTTCCCCCCATCCCCTCCAAGCCTCCGGAGGTTTTCCAGACGCCCTCTGAACCACCACCACCACCATCTTCTGCCTGTGTTACTGTTCCTCAAGAAATGGCCACAGTTGAGGTCCTGCCCTGTGCCCAGGAGGAGTGGGAGCACCCTCACTCCACCCAGACTGTTAAAAGGAGCTTTTACGTCCTGCTCCTTAATCCTGTTTCTGGAATGAGGCAATGTTTTAAAAATCAGGGGAGGTTGCTAAGGGACAGTGTGCTCAGCAGGGACATCGCTCACAAACCCTCAGCACTCAAAAGCAGGAGGTAAATAACTTGGGATATTATTAATCCTTCATTGCCCACACAATAAACAGAAATGTATTATTCTTGTCAAGGACAAAGGAGCCCATATTTCCCCGCAGCCGAGGAGCTGAACCAGCAAATCTTTTGGATTCAGCCCCACAGCGGGTTCAGCTGTGACTGAAGTTGTTCCAGTTCAGTTCCCGTTCAGGCCAATAATGGTTCATTAACCATTTGTTAACCCTGAACTCATTTCAGCCAGTTTAAGCTGGAAAATGCAGTCCGTACAAGCAGCCATGTGATGGGGACCGAGCCGTTTTCCGTCCATCTCTGGTTTCCATGGCCTCTGCCCCCATCCTGGTTGGACACCAGAGATTCTTGCCAGCTCAGCAGAATTGACACACAGGACCAAAGGGCAGAAAAGCTAAATATTGCCCTGGGAGCATGTAGGAAACCCATGCTGTGCGGGATGAGCAGGGGCGCAGGTGAACAGAGCCTCCCAGGCCTTTCCTCCCTGAAACCGGGACCTGCACACGCGCGGCTTGAGGCAGCAGCTCCTAAACCACCAGGAGCACCAGAGCATCATGTGTTCCCCTTGTCACCCGCAGAAATTAAAATGGTCCATGTATTAAGTACACTTTAACAGCCCACAACCTGATTCTGGGATCAGCCAGGGGATAATTAACAAGAAATCTCCTACGACAACAGGCTGAGGCCCCAGAAGGAGACAAGGTCCCGTGTCAGCAGCCACTCCACGGCCATGTAGCAGCACGTCTGAGCTGCCACTTCTCCCCACAGAAAACCATGTGGAGGGCAGGGGTGTGAGGCAACCATCCGTCCTGCTTCCCGCTGCACACGGCTATATATGATTAGGGGACTGGAACATCTTTCTTATGAGGAAAGGCTGAGGGACTGGAGTCTTCTTAGTCTGGAGAAGACTCAGAGGGGATCTCATCAACGCTTATAAATACTTAAAGAGAGGGTGCCGGGAGGATGGCACCAGTCTTTTTGCAGTGGTGCCCAGTGATAGGACAAGAGGTAATGGGCACAAACTTGACTATAGGAAGTTCCATCTAAACATGAGGAGGAACTTTGAGGGTGGCAGAGCACTGGAAGAGGCTGCCCAGAGAGGTGTTCGAGTCTCTGACTCTGGAGACATTCAAAACCCTCCTGGACGCCATCCTGTGCAACCTGCTCTAGGTGACCCTGCTGTGGCAGGGGGGTTGGACTAGATGATCTCCAGCGGTCCCTTCCAACCCCAGTGATTCTGTGATTCCTGAAGAGTGTCTGGTGCGGCTTTGGCCATGATGGAGCCTCCAAAAACATCACCCCCCAGGCCGGCAGCAAGGCCAGGGGGGGCGTTGGGGCTGGCAGCTGGAAGGCTGCACGCTCCGAAGACGAGATCTCGGTTATATTTACCACTTGACAGCACCGGTCCCCGCTATTTTTAGAGCGGCGTTGCAGCTGCGGCGAGGTGAGTCGGCCGGGGGGCTGGTTTTTACCGAGTTTCACCCAAAATTTGCTGAAGTCAAGGCGTCCCTCAAACGGCCCGCCGTCGGGCTGCTGCCCCTCGGGGCAGTGGGTCCGCCCCGGGTGTGAGCCCCCCCCCCCCGGTGCCCCAAGGCTGCTCCGCGCTGAAGCATTTCCCGGGGGGGCGGCTGCCGCCCCCCCCCCGCCCCCGCGCCCCGGGTCCTGCGCCCACCGATAGCTCCGGCACCGCCATTACCCAGCCTGGCTGTGCGGGGAGCGGGCTGGGCCTGTGGGGCACCCCGGGCGGGGGACACTCCGGGAGAGGCCGTGCCCGTGGGACCGGGGGAGGCCGTGCCCGTGGGGCAGAGGCGCAGGGAGACGGCGATGGCAGCCTCCCCCCTCCTCCCTCGGCGCTGAGTCAGGCCCCGCCCCTGCCGCTGGCGGCCAATGAGGAGCCGCTTCGCCCGCGACGGCCCCTTCCCCGCTGTCATCACACACCCGCACGTGGAGGGGGCGGGGAGGGGGTGGGATCTCGGAGTGTCGCGTCACCACCTGCCAGCCTTCCCATTGGCCGCGTCGCCACACCGCTCGCCTCGCCCCGCGCCCTGCCCCGCCCAGATCACCAATCGGCGCGGGGGAGGCGGGCGCGGGGGGCGTGTCCCCACCGGCACCCGGAAGGAGCCGCGCAGCAGTTGGGGCCGCGGCGGTGGCGACAGCGGAGGGGGCGCTGGTGGGTCCGGCCGGGCCGCGGCGGGCAAGGCCGGGCACCGGGAAGGGAGCGGGCCGCCTCTCCGGCGCGGGAGGGGTTAGTG
>VFFE01007619.1:1237220-1275971 GCA_008921705.1 Burhinus oedicnemus | reverse complement strand
GCCGTGGCCGGATGGTAGCAGGGGGTCGTGACTGGGATGGGGCTTGTGAGCCGGGGGGGTCGTCACCCGGGAGGGCTGTAGCCGGGAGCCAGGCTGTGGTCTGGGCGGGGGGAGGAGGGTGGCCTCGGAGGGGGGCTGTTCTTGTACCCCCCTGGACACCCGTGCCCGAGTGACCCGTGGCAGTGGGGGCGCGGGGGAGGCCCGGAGTTGTCGTGTCATGGCCCGGCCACAGCAGGAGGATCCGTCAGGGGGACATTTACCCACCGAAAATCAGTAGCTGGAGACCTGGTGGGGATTTCAAGGGTTTTGCTGTAGCCGAGGCACCTGATTTCTACAGAAACCACACGGGCGGTGTGCGGCGTCCTCTTGGCAGCCCCAGATGTCACGTTTAGAAAGCTGCTGTGCGTTAGGGAAGGCGGAGGGGATGGCTGCATGGTGGGAGCTGGGGCTGTGGGCTTGCTCACAACCCACCTGTGAACGTGACCCGTCTGGTGACGTCTGTGAGGAGCATAGACTTATCTCTGGGGCTGCCAGCCTTCTTTTGTTTTTTAAGGAAGGAGCATAGAGTTTGCTGCTGCTGTGGAAAGCGTATGGTAGAGGAACGCTGTGCTGTGTCTTAGGGTATTTTAAAAGTCACTTCCACTCGGTGCCTTTTTAGAAAGCATCGCATGAGCAAAGAGCTGTTTATGGACCTGTCCTCCTCTGCCTGAATCGTGTCCGTTAGCCTTAGCAAAGATGGGAGGCTGAGGGCTTATGGAGAGTGTCGCAGGGTTGAACCCTGACACAAAAGCGAGTCTCGGCAAACTTGGTAACACACGGAACAAGGCCTGACAGGTGAACCAGGAGAAAACTCCCAATGTGATAGATAGTACTAGAGTTACTTTTGGAGGGGCTCTGCTTTAGAAAGGGGTTGTGGACTGGGAGAATTAAGTCATCCTGTAAAGCCCTGTCACTGCTTTATTTCACAGCAGCAACTCACATTGTGTGGGTCTTGGTGTGAGTGGCAGGGCCCTGGTATGGACTACATGTCCCAGCATGCAGCTCCCGTTTGGGCATGGCGGCAGGCTGGGCTCTGCAGCCTCCTGGCAGCTCTGCCTGCACTGAGGGCAGGGCAGCAGTGGGAGCTGGGTGGGCAGGGGGCTTTGTGTAGGGTTTGATCAGAGTGGGACACAGCTGCTGCGGTGTCGCTTGCAGAGGAGGCAGCACCAGCCTTCGTTTCATCTGCAGCAGCTGCTCCTATAACGTTTTGCTGGGTTCCTGCTGACTCTTCTGGGGCCCAAACGCGTCCATCCCCGTGGACCCTGGGGTGGCCAGGATGTGTGGGGGCAGCAGAGCTGTCCTGTCACCCCAGCCATAGAGCTGTGGTCCTTGGGGAGCTGGGCTTGTGGATCGAGGTCCAGCCTGTGAGTGGGGCAGGGCAGGGGCCGTTTCAGCTCTGCCACTCACCTTGTTTCTGTTCCCCATGTCAGCAGTTTCTTACCTGCTGCCAGAAGGAAAGCTGGTGGGGTCACCCTGCACTGACTTTGGGGACCCTGCTGTTTGAGGCACAGCTCGCTGAGGTGCTCCCTGACTGTGCCGCCTTTGCAGCAAGCTGGGCAGAGCGGCTCTCGATGCTCTGTTCTTCATGTCTGCCCTCTCTGCAGAAATAGACTTAAGGGAGTAACGTATTGTTTTCATTTTACTGGTAGGGTTGCTGTTTCACTCCTGGCAGCTTCCCCCAAGGCAGATGAAGCCCCCAGCCCGTAACACCCTCCCTCTGCTGTAATGCTGAGCTTTCCCAGCCCCTGTTCCCTTGGCAGTTTTAGGTCTTCTGAGCATGCGGAGCAGGAGAAGGAAAGGAAGTTCCCTCTCTGGGTTCGAGTGACCTCTGAGGGCAGGGAAGCACATCTGCACGCCTGGTCTTCCTCCTTGCTGTCTGCTACCAGCTGCTTTCCCTGGCACATTTCTACATGGCTGCGCTGTGTAGCAGAAGGCAGAGACACCTCAACCTTCCCCACTGCTTCTGGGTCTGAGGGTGGTTCAAGGTGATAGTTACTGATCTGACTCTTGAAAGCCCGTGACTCTCGACTCTTCCTGAAGCCTTTACCTGCCATTACTGCTCTGGGCCTGCCCATTACTGCTCTGGGCCTGCCCACACTTGTTCCCTTCTAGATTTGGTAGGCACCATCGTGTGCTATGTGGAAATGCGCAGTGCCTGGGGCCCAGGACGCTTCCTGGATGCAGAACAAGAAAACATGTCGTTCGTAGGTATGTGACCACAGATGTGAAAGGAAAAAGTGAAGCGGTATTGGTTAGAAAAGTGGTGTCCTCAGCATGCTGCCAGTGTAGCTGTAATCAAATTATTGGAGGCATCCATGGCTGGAGGAATTAATGAGTCAGGTTTGAAGCAGGACAGGTGTAAAGGGCAGCACAGGAGAAATCCTGAAGGGAGCCATTTGTACATTAACAGATGGTTTGTGGAGGGTGTCATTGTGGGCTACTTGGCAGTGACAGTCTTCTGTGGGAGGGTTTTATCTAACGCCTCTCCACCACACATCATGCCCAGGGACCCCCTTCCTTCAGCGGGCTGGGTGGGTCTCTGCAACCTGGTAATGCTGGTAATGTCACCGCCTGTTTCTGCTCCTTCCTTCTGTCTGCAGCACCTGGAGCCTGTTTTCTGACCAGGTCTCCTCCTTCGTTTTTCCATTTTTTGCTCATGAGCAAGTGAGCCAGGTGAATATAATGTCTAAACAACTTGGTCTCACAAAGTTTGAGATTTGCTTTAAAAACAGTTTTCTTTTACTGGAAAGTCTCGTTGCAAATCTTCATCCTCCCTCTGCCTTTGCTTCTCTTGTTCGCAGTCTCCTTTGCTTGGCCTCGTGAATGCCCAGCTGCCAATTAACATGTTTTTTCCCTGTTTCTGTCAGTGTCCTCAACTGGTTGTGAATCCTGAGTGAAGAGCAGCTGAGCTCACATGCTCTGCATTTCAGAGAGCTTTTTCAGGACTGGCCAGTGGTTTGTAGTCACACTTGCCTGTATTGTGGCCTGGACAACCCGTAAGCTAAGCAGCGTGATGGCAGAACAATACTTGGATGGGAAACCTTCAAAGGAGTCCTGTGTACTGCAAAAAGGGCAGTTAGCAATTCAGCTGGAAGTGCTTTTTAGTAACAAATCCATGTCCTGGGCCAGGGCTGATGTCAGCCCTGTGATTCTTCTTGTTCAAAGTGAACAAAGATGCAAAGCCCTTTATGCAAGAGCTGAGGTGATAATCCAGATCTCCTGGCCTCAGACTGTTTGGGGTAATTGCATTCTTCCTGGGGAGTGTTTTGAACCCGTCCCTGTCAGATACATCGCTGTTTCTTCCTGTGCTGCAGCACTATGTGGGTGGCAGTACTTCAGCCGTGTCCAAAGCAATTCTTGTCACTGCTCAGGCTCAGAGCCTTTTGAGCTTTCTCTGAAAGATAGTGTCATAGAGCAAGGAATTGGCGGAGGGTTTTAAATATATGTGTGTTTACATATACACATGCTTCACTTACTGGGGCTTGTTCTGCTTCTAAGTTCTCCAAAAACATAGCACTAGTGACTATCTGGTACAGCTTCCAGGTGGGACTTCTCCTGGGACGCCGGTGCAGGTTTACCTGTGTAGGTGCAGATGACATTAAGCACAAACTTTCTGGGTGCCTTTGTGACTGCTTTAAGGCCCGGTGCACCAGTAAGCTAGTGTGGGGCTGCCTCCCCCCATCCTGATTTAAAGGCTGTGCTTCGGGGGGGCTGGCAATGCGGCTGCCTGCAGTGCTCTGCTCACTGCTGCTGTGGCTCTGGTCAGAGCTGGGTTGTGCTGCCGGTGGTCCTGCAGGGTAGTAGCCCATGCGAGAGGGCATGCTGGAGAGTGGGGACTGCCCCTACACAGCTTTTACTCATCATGCCTATGGCTAGGAGAACATCAGACCTGGTTTTGGGGAGGCTAATGTCCCAGTTTTCAAGACCTGCGGGGCACAAGGACCTAGCCCCCACACAGTGCGATCTCGAGTAGTCTGTAATTACAGCACTGGGAGCCCGGGGAGGAGTCTTAAACAATGTCTTTGTGATGGTGTTGGCAGGTCTCTTGGAGATTTCTATTAAGCAGTTGTCGTTTTCCCCCTTCCCTGTAGCCTGGGAAACGCTGCAGTGTTGGATTTCGCTTGGTCTGTTTGGGTTGTTGGGAGCAGCGTCTCCCCGCAGCAGAGTTTGGCCCTCCTTCCCCTGGCTCCATGTGCCCACAGGGTGGTTTAGTGGGTGGCCTGGGGGTCCACAGCAGATAAACCCTGTGCCCGCACACCCACTCGAGTACCAGCAAAGCCTCTGTGGTGGAGCAACGTACAGCTGTGCGGGTGGAGAACAAAGCCAAGGGCACAGAAAGGACTTGACTTCCCACTGAAATCCTGGGAAGGGGGATGGTGGCAGGGACTTTAGCAGCCCTCTCTGGGGAACCAACTGTGCATCCACCTGGAGTCACATAGGGAAATGGGATGATAACTGGAGCCCTGGGAGGGAGTCAGGGCTGCAGCTGGAGGGGTGGCCTCAGCACTGGTAAAAGGTATGGCAGGATCTTCGAGGTGTGCTGAGGTGCTTAGAGTCTCTCACTTCTATGCATAGGGAGCAAACTCACTTGGCTTGCACAAGCAATTAGTGCCTGCCAAGCTTTCAGAAGGTGTTCTTGCATGGGGCAGGGTATTTCCCAGCTGACCTGAATGTGTGTCTGTGCACTTGTCTTTCCAGGTGACTCAAGACAGCTGAAACAAGCAACCCGAAGTCCACCCTGCGGGTGCTGACAGCTGAGAACTGCCTTTCCCATCTACTTCAGCCCCACAGCAAGGTTAGCACTCATTCAATTATCAATGGTTTCTCTTCCTTCACCAGAGCTATATGAAGAAGCTGGGGAACCCTGTGCTCTCCTCCCCTTGGCCTGTAGGGACAGCTCTGTAGAGTATGTGTCACCCAGGTGAGGTGCTCCCAAAGCCCAGTCTTGCTGGGTGCTCCGGCTTCCCGCCTTGCTGGCAGTGTGGCGAAAGGAGCCTGGATGTGTGCAACCGGTGCTGTTAAGACCATTGAACCCTGCACACAGCTGTGGGGAGCTCAAGGGCAGTGTGTTTTAAGCCCTTGGGAACTTGCAGTCTGTGCTGCCTGCTGCACTCGTCCTTCTGCGTACCAGCAGTATTGAACGGGAGCATTTCCCAGCTGCTGATCTCTGCTGCTCTCTGTCCTTCACCTGAACAGACCTGAGACTTCACCCAGAGCTTGTGGCAGACGTGATCCTGCTTTCTATTGGAACCAGTTGAGCTCTGTCTGCATTTTCCTGGAGTTTTGTAGCTCAAGGAGGCCCTTGGCAATGGTGTTTGAGGCTTAGAGTGATAGCAAAGTGTTTCAGGAGCACTGGTAGTCTTTGTATTGCCACTGTCAAGAAATGTGAAGGTCAGGCCCTTGCTGCTCTGAGGTAACCAGTGGGCTGAGATGGCTGTGGTCTTCCCACCGCATCCCTGTGCCTGGATGCCTGCACGCCTGCCTGGGATCCAGCAGTGCCTGCCCTGCCTGCATGGTGTGCTTTCACTGGGAAGGGAGCCCTCATCAGCACTGTGCCTCTGGGGGGGCAAGCCGAGCCCTTCTCTCACGCCAGAGCTCAGGTATGATTTGTCCAGCAGAGGTTACACGGGGAAGCTGCTGTTTAGGACACCTGGCTGCCCAGGCTGTGTGGCTCTTCCTCTAAAGTGTCTGCCAGGGAAGTTTCAGGCCAATCCAGAGGCAGTTGGAGACTGGGCCATCTCATCCTTCAGCCTGATGCTGAAGTGGTACCCACAGCGAGTGAGGCAGGGGTAGATTCACCTAGGAAGTTAAAAGGACAGAAGGAAGAAGTCCTTTGCTCATGTCAGTGCTGTGTGCTGCGGACTCCCAGCCACACAACACAGTGGCAGCAGAGCAGCCCCTTTATCCAGCTGAGTTGTGATAATCACTAATACCTGTTCCATGCTGGGATCTTATATGTCTCCTAGTGATGGAAAAGAGACGTGTTACATGACTAAGACCAGAGAACAGGTTTGCCCTCACTTCTGCTGGAGCTGCTTGCAGTTCCCAGTCCACCAAGCTCACAGCATCTTCTCAGGGCTCCCCTGCCTTTTGACAAGAGTCATTTTAACACAAGGCTTACTATGCTGAATCCACTTTTCCCCCCCTCGCCACCCCCTCTTGCTGACCAGATAGCTTGATACCTTCAGGAACAGCAAATCTCCCATATGTGTTCAATGCAACAGGTTCTCCCATTGCTTGGTCATAGCATGAACATTTTCTGTCTGGTTTGGATATCACCTAACCCAGGTGATATCAGTGAACTTGTATTTGGGCTGAATTAACCATGTTAGTTCAGTTTAGTGCAGCTGGCAGTAATATGGAAGCCAGTACAGCTTGCAGACCCTTGGACAGACTTGCAGTGACTCTGTCAGGAATGCTTTGCTGGCAAACTCAAAAGACCAGGCAAAATGGAGGTTATATCTTCAACAGAAAGCAGTCAGCCTAATGTCCTTCAGCTTGCTTTTAGCATGTGTGCGCTGCCTTTGCCCCTTGGTATTACCAGCTGATGTAGGAGTAGCTCTTCTTTCCACTGGAAATCCCAAGAAAATGCTGCCCCCCCTTCAGAGGTGGGGCCCTGGGTTCCTCGTGAGTATTGGCACTGCAGTTATGCGAGGAATCCCCTCTTTGCTCTACTATCTCTGTTGCAAGTAGGTCGGGCATTCAAAGACCCTGTTCATGGGAGTGTTGGGACAGCTGGATCCTTGTTTGATTCTCACTGCTCCCAAGAGTGGAGCAGAGGATCATCTGCTGGGGCTAATTTTAGGTCTCTGAACATTGCCGGTGTCCCTCTGAGCCCCTGTTTGTGTGTGATCCTGTGGCTCCCTGCTAAGATACATGTGAGAGTCCCTTGTGTGCGAAGGCTTTGCTGGGGCATAGCGTCCCAGGGATTAGGAAGAACTTTGAATTCCTCACTTACCTAAAGTGTCTAAGCCATATCAGATGTATGCCTGACCCCTTTTTTTAGCCCTAGCACCAAGCCCCCTTTGGACCTTGCTTTGTGGGTGCCCACGCATTGCGTGGTGGGAAGCAGGCTGCAGGTTTCCAGCCTTTCCCTGCCAAAATGCAGCCTCCCTCCTATATGGAAGAGGCAGTTCCTGTTGTCTCGGGTGGGCGCATGCAGTGCAGAAGAAAGTCTTCGCGAAGCCTCTGGATGTGGAAATACTCCAAAGCCCACAGCTGAGTGGGAGGAGAGCCCAGCTCTGGCCCTCTCTATGGCTGGATGGCTGCTTGGCATCCGCCACTGCCATCCCCTAGCCCAGCGCAGTACAGGCTAAGGCCTCTGGGCCTCTCCCTTGTTTGTACACCCAAGACTTCTGGCCTCTCTGCACTTTTTGTTTTCCACTTGCTCAGGTGATTTTTCAGCAGTGCTGAGCTTAGCACCGAGCTTTGCTAAGTTTCGTGTTGAGGCAAGACATGGCTCTGCAGTTTTGGCTCATCTTTATTTTTAGCCAGTGTAAGACATGGTAGATGGTATCAGAAGGAAGTTGCATGGCCTCCTGAGCTCCGTGACTCATCCTGGATCAGGACCGAGGCTTCAGTAGCTTCTGCTATAACCCTCAAGTGATGTAACTAGTTGTGGTGGGCCTTACTGGATCTGGGGAAGGGCAGAATGGGGAGGGAAGCAGGGCTTTTAGAAGTTGTTTTTTATCCATTCTGTTAAGTCGTTAAATTCATTCATTGGAAGATATTGGCAGGTATCACCCCTGAGTGTGGTTCAGCAGGGTTGTTTATCTTCTCCTTGTATCTTGTGCCCATGTGGTGAACGGGAGAGGAGCTCTGCTTACACGCCAGGTTGGGTAACCGTTCAGCAGCACATAGCAACAGCAGACAACAGTTTTTAGGACAGGAAGCGAAGCAGGATCCTGTCTGCATTTCAAGCCACAGCAAGGTTCAGTGCAGCAGAACAGAACTGCCTGAAGTGGAAATGGGCTGGGACTGGAGAGCAGAGACTTAGGAGATGCCTGCCAGGCTGCAGCAAGAAGAATCTGGGACCTCTGTTTCCATCAAACCTGGTGCTGCCACAAGGTAGAAAGAGCTCATTGGGCTTTCTGACATGTAGCCAGCCAGTTGTGCTGGACTGGGCAGGGTCTGTGTGTCACCACCACGGAGCAGGCAGTGTGGGACAGGCAGACATGTTGAAGCATCCCTGCCTGCCACAGCATGACTGGGGTGCAGCTAAAGAGGCCTCTGCACCCCAGGTCTGGCTGCCCGCCACTCCTGTGTCGTGCCTCAGGACCAGACATGGTGGGGTGTGATGCACCCAGGTCTGGAGTGGGTATCTTGCCCGTGAAGCAGGTGGGGATGAAGGCTGGTGGGGTTGGGCTTCCACATCTGCCCCCCTTTCCTTCCTCAGGGTGATGAACAGCCCTTTAAGAGCGTGTTGAGGTTTTTGGATGTTGTGCAGTGGGTTTTTATGTGTGGGGCAGCGGGGAGGGGACAGCAAGGCTTGGGGGAGCAGAGACAAAGGAGGGAGGCAGGGGGACATGCTTGGGGGGATTGCTATGGCAACTCGCTGCTGACTGCATCACCCGCACTGTGCTTTCTGCAGCACCAGGAGCAGCCGGGGCAAACGTGCAGCCTGCTGCAGGTCTCGATGCAGCCCCATCCCAGCTGTGCCGTGAGCTCGGCACCGCTGGACTCCTGCGTGACAGTCTGGTGTCCAGAACCATTCTCCTCAGGCAGCAGCCTCAGGGTGGGTTGGCCCAGGGGTGTTTTGTCCAGCTTCTGCCCTCTTTCACCCCTCGCTGGGGAATGGGCAGGCAGCTCCTGTTTGTAGACCTGCTCTGTTTGAAGCCTTGAGTTGCAGAGCAGGCCCAGCCAGAAAGAAACCAGTCTCCTGAGCCCTCTCACTGTACCGAAGAGGAAAGCAAGTCATTCTGCTGCCCTTGCTTATCCTCAGTTAATCAATGTAAGTGGTTTCAGCCATGCCTGCGTCTTCCCAGGTTGCCTGGCCCTGTACCATGCCATCCACCTTGCACAGCCAGTTTGCCTTGCTTCGGGGTATCTGTACTGTGATGGAGAGCAGGTGCTCTAGTAAGCCTTCTGATATGGTCCAAGACCATCCTCTGGGGCAGGTGAAGGAGAGCTTAAACATTTCGGAAGCTGCCTTTGGTCAAACCCCTTGTCAGATGCTGGTAGAGAGCTGGCTCCTATTGCTGAAAGGAGCAGGGAACATCATGCCGCCCGCTGCATGGAGAGAACAGGTAAGGAAGCTGGCTCCATCCTAGCCATAACATGAGTGTGACTGAGACCTGACCTGTCATCCATGATGTGCCTAAAGTCCTGGATGTGAGCTGGGGGAAGGGACCAGCTGCCAGCAAGCACAGCTTGCCCGTCTCAACATGGATGACTGCATGAGCTGTAAACCTCTCTCATTACAGCTCTCAAAGGTCAGTGCTCGCAGTGAGCTACAATGCGCTGCCCACGGCTCCGTGCTCAGCTCAGAATGAGAGGGGAAGGAGCCTGCCCCACCACCTTCGGAGAATGCTCTGAGGTCAGATGTGTGGGGTTGCCATGGGGTGGCACACACTGCTGTAGTGCCTGTGGCCAGAGTTTGTCTGGGACTAGGATGTTCAGGCAAAACTGGAGGGGAAAGGATGCTTGTCCGCGAGTTGCCCAAACGGCCCTGTGCTCACAAATGTCATGATCCCTTCCTGAGCTGTGCCCATTCCATCCAGCTCTGAACCGGGGTACAAGCCTCAGAAATTCCCCTGAAAACCATTTCACCATTTCCAATCTGCCGTGCTGTCCGTCTCCGATTTAGGGTGATTATAAGGTGTATATAAACTGTCCAATGCTGTCCAGTGCTACAGTTCCAGTTATCTTAAAACTCCCACATGGACTAGACTTGTTTGTAAAATGTCCCCTGGACTCCAGACCCTAGTGTTCCCAAGGGAGAGCAAACAAGGTGGTGGAAATGGGAATGTAGAGCCTATGGGAAAGCTGCCCGCAGCAGACAGCAGTGTGCTTCCTCCCTCTTGCTTCTGACAGGTTCCTTACCTTTTGGGAGGGTAACAGCTTGCTCTGCACTGGCAGCTGGAGCGTCCTTCCTATGGAGGAAGCTGGGACACTGGTACCTGACACTGAATTTCAGATCAGCAGCTTGAGCACTGCTCTTCATGTATGTGATCTTCAGCACTTAGTGCAAGAACTGGCGTTAGAATATATTACGGGTGTAGATGATGGCGGAGCATGGTCAGAATCCATCAAGCCAAACCATAGTTACCTCTGACCCCACTTTCACAGCACGTTGTTTCTGATCTTTCCTCTGGACTGAGGCCCCAAGATGTGCTATGACATACCATGGAGAAGATGCAGAGCCTAGCAGATAAGGCTCTGGGTTGTGCGTGTGTGTTGGGGTGTGAATTGCCAGTTTCTAGGGCAGAGGGTATTTTGTCTTTTGCCATTTATAGAGCACCTTGCTTGCCGAGATCCTTGCCCAAGACTCAAGCTCCTGGGCGCTGTGACCTGGTGAGTTATAACCGTGTCATCTTTGAAGTGCTGCTCCCTCTTTTTCTGTCTTGCCTGTTCATACTACACAATTTTAAGCACAGCACAAAGGATCAGAAAAGCCCAAAGGCAGTGGGGTCACATACTCTGCTCCCGATCTGGGGTGGAGTTAAGACAGGCAGTGCTGGAATAAGCATTTAGGGAGAGGCAGCCAAGAGAGATTTCCTCCTGACTGAGCTGCGGCGTTAGAGTTTGGAAAGTACTGTGTGGGTTACGTGCTGCTGCGCTTTGCTCCTGCCATCGCCTTACGCAAGTCCGGGACATGAATACCTGCTAGTAGTCAGATGCGGACACCATCCTAAGCAGTGTCACTCTGAAAAAATGGCCAGTGTCCTTTTGGACATCAGGAGCGACTGTAATGCTGCTGCTGTGTAAGAGCACTGGGGATTTCATCAGAGAGATGATGGATCGTTGGGACCAAGAGGAAACTTTGACTCTGTGGGTGTTTCTACCTGCATTCCCTAAATTGTGAGAAGATAGTCGAGCCCAGCAGTGCTGCACAGATTGCCCTGTCTGGAAGATGCATAAAGAATAGCTTGCAAGAGCCAACTCTTTGCTCAGCTCAGACCTGGGGAAAATGCCTGGACTCTGTGCACTGGGGCTTTCTTACTGCCAGTCAGCAGTGCTGTAGCTCTGCACAGAGAGCATAGCATAGACAGGTTAGCACAGTCACTCCAGTCCTTTCTGTACCAGTGTTTGCATTACTGATGAGATTAGCATAGCTGGGCCAGTGGTGGACAAAGAGGGTAATTCTCAAGGTCCCCTCTGCTGTGGCTGCCAGCAAAATAAAGCAGTCATGGCATCAAGTAGCGAGGCTGAGCTTTGCTTTCAATTCATCTTCTAGGAGCGGCAACAGCTAAAAATACAGGCAGGTTTTGAGGAACTAGAATATTCTCAGGCTTTTTGTCTGGCTCTGGTCTGCCAACCTCTCCCTTGGGCTGACAGTCTGGGATCTTAAGGTATTTTCAATGATCTCTCCTTGCCGTGTGATAAATCTGAATAGAGAGAACACAAAAATCAGCGGCGTCCTGAAAGTGCTCCTCTTGCCACTGTGCCTGTTCCCTGTAACCAAAGGGCTGTTTCATGGCTTAGATTTGTTGAGGAAACAGGCTTATAGCTCCTGTCTTTCTCCTGTACAGCTATATCCCTGGTAGCTCAGTAGGAATGATTTATTAGAGATTACAGCTCTGTTTAATTCTGTTTCCCTACAATATCATACTGTTAGAGTAACTGAGCAAAACGCAGTGGTGTTTCCGGAGGAAGGCTGCTATCAGAGGCCACCCCTGTAGCAGAGGCTGGAAGCAAGAAGGAACAGTTTACCAGGAAATGCCTGTGTTCATGTGCTGGTCGCTTTTAGGAAGGAAAAGGCATCTTACCCTTGAAAGCTTCCTCACTACTCAACTCCAAATATTGCTGATGGAGCTGCGAGCAGTGTGAGCAGTAAGAATGCTGTCCTCCGGAGCCTGGGAAAGATCTGACCAAAGTGGTGGTCTGGAAAGAAAAGTCGAATTCTGTCCTCAAGTGAACCTCCAAGTGGTTTGGTGGGGGTTTTTTTGGAGTGTTTTTTTGGTTTGGTTTTTTTTTTTTCCGGTGGTGGTTTGGGTTGGGTTTTGTTTTTTGTTTTTTGTTTCTTTTTTTTTTGCTATGGAAAACAAAAAGGTATTTTTTGTGCAAATCCTTGTAAGGAAAGAGCAGGGAATTTCCTTTGGAGTGAGCCTGACTGAAACTCGATACGTCTCAGATGTGTGTTAACAGAGAAATGAAAAGATTGTGCCATAAAGTGATAGGGGATAATGAGTTTAATCTACTATTATGTTGTCCTGGGAGATAGAGCTGGGGCAAGGGTATTGGCAATAACGTTATTCTTTGCATGACAACAACAGCAAATACCACCTGAACGCGCTTCCCTGGGGAGGGGTGAAAAGGTCTGTTTTCAGAGTCCCCGTGAAGGTGGAGCAAGGCAACCAAGCGGCCTGGGGAAAGATACCGGGAGATTTGCAGATGAGCAGTGAGTAACAGCTGTGCATTTTCTGCAGCTTGAGCTCTGCTTTCCCATTCAGTGGCCCAGCTAAACTGGACAATGCTGGGCTCTTAACCTTATTGAGATCTTGAGAAATGCAGTAACTTTAATAACATTAGTGAAATGTCTGACCCAGAGCCTGAATGGACAGATCTGTATCTTTAGCTTCTCTGCCTACAAGGTAGATAGATGGGTGGTCATTTGCTACTGCACCAGACATAGGGATTTTAAAGGATGCTAGTATGGGTGAATACTGCTGTGGACCTGGTCCTGGGAAGCTTAACTGGTGAGGAGCCCCTCAAAAGAGTTTTTGGAGCTGTGTGGTGAAAACAGAGAGGCTAAGGTCCGTACCTGGGAACTTATCAGCTCCTAGAGCTGGACCAGAGAATCCAAGTCTTTATGTGAATACATGAATCTTTTAAAGGAAAGAATGCAATGACCTGCTATCGAGGAAGCGTCCAAGTCCCCTACCAGCCTTTTGGGAGTCAGAGCACTCTTCTGGTTTATAATGCTCTATCTGGGTCTTTAATTTTTTTTTTTTTTTTTCCTATGTGTCATTACCTTTCTTTTCTGGGCCATACTAAGTTACGTGTGTCTGGTGCAACGCCCTGCTTGTCCCCATCCCCTCTGGTGCCAGGGAGTGTGTGGGTCAGTCCGTGGGGCCAGATGTAGCCCAGCAGAGCTAAGTGCAGTCCATATGGCCAGCAGCAGAGTGGGGCCAACTTCTGCTTCAAGAGAGGGGGGAACGGAGGAGGCTTGTACTTCAGATAGCTGCTTAGTGTAGGACATTGAGTATCTTTATCTCTCCCCATTGCTGGGGTTTTCAGAGGTGTCGGTACTACCCTTGCCCTACTCCCCAGGCTGTGCCCGGTGCTGGGGCTGCCCACTCGCTCTCCTTCCCCGGGGCAGGGACAGCATGCTGTGACTCAGTTTCCCTGTGGCCTGGTGACCAGGGAGGGACGGAGCAGGACCGGAAAGGGGCAGAGGGGAAGTGACAGCAGCTGGTAGGAAATGGCATTTTGGGGTGCTGCAAGGTGGCCCTACCCCATCCTGTCTGCAGAGGTGGTGTTTTGGGGTGCAGTGGTGCAAGCCTGCTCTGTCTACTGTGGAGCTGGTGTTTCAGGGTGCTGCAGGGCAGCTCTGTTCTATCCCAGCTGCAGAGCTGGCATTTTTGGGTGCCACAAAGCAGCCCTTGCTCTGTACCGCCTTCTCCTGTGCCAGGGATCATGCTAGGGCAGGGAGGGCTGGGTGCACCTTCCATCCCCTCTGCATTCACATGTGCAGGGCATATGATTACGGACAGCCCCATGGCACTGCTTCCTCCAACACGTGATTTATGGGCTGCTGCTCGGGATGTGGGTCTGAGCTTATCACAGCCAAGGCAAGAATCAAGAGTGCTGTCACTGTGCTCTCACCTACGTGCAGGCTGTGGAGGCAACGGCACGGGATCCCTTGCTGTCTCTGCTTTGCACCTGGGCATGGAGGAATGGCTGTACCTGGGGGCAGGTGCAGAGGAGTTGTTGCAGGAGTGACAAGGGGAGTGCCCGGTCCCACCTGCTTCCTTCCTCACCTCTGTTCCTTCCTTGTGGCCTCAAGTTTGCCTGCATGGTGTGTGTTTTGTAAAAAAACTTGCTGAACTGAGGGCAGGCAGAGCAAAACCAGCAGAACAGTTGCAAGCATAACCCATGCCCACGTCACTGCAGCAGTGCAGGGCACAGGGTTGCCACATGCATATCTTGGTAGTCGTTTGTACTCATGATGAGGACAGTCAGATACCTCTCCCCACACCCGCCTCGTTGTGTGCGTCTAATGCATCCTGCAAGCACCAGCAGATTGTCAGGACAGCTCTTTTGTAGGTAGAGATCCAGCTTCCCATGGATGCTGCCACCAGCCTTGCTTCTGTGAAGCACTCTTCATTTGAGGCAGTACCCTAAGGGTTAAGCCAGGGTTGTGGGATAGGGTCTGTAGCAGGAACAAAGAGGGCTTTTAAGGTCTGTGTTGGGCTAGGAATAGAGGGAATGGATTGAGCCTTTCTCAGTGTGTTGAATTACAAAGGTCATGGAGACCCTTTTGCTGGGAGGCAGCAGCGGTTGAGGTCCCTGCTGGAAGTGGGGCAGAGAGAAAAGAAATTGTGAAAGTCAGTGAGAGCAATTTCATGGGGAGCTTTAAGACGAAAGTGAAAACTGGAACTGTATCCTGAGATGAATGAGTGTTGAACACAAGGCTGGGAGCCAGAAGGCCAGGACTGTAGGCTTTGTACAGGCCTTCTGCCCTGGGATTTTCTGGTGGTTTGGTTTTGGTTTTTCCCCCCTGATATTACATTTGCAGCTGCCCCCACATGTGGCACCTGAATTTTCAGTGTGACTGGTATAGCTAGCACTTGGGCCTCTCCAGCCTGCTCTGAGCTGGTGAAGGCTGCAGAAGGTAAAAGGCAATGCCTGCAAGGGAGGATCTCTCAAAAATGCAGAAGAGGAGACAGTCCCAAGTGCCTGCAGGCATATTTTTGACTTGACAGAAGAAGGAAGTTGGCTTTTCAATGTTTGCCCAAGCTAAAACTGGGTTTTCCACATGTAGCTAAGCAGGGAAGCCCAAGTCTAGCTGCTTTCCTAGCCCCTCTGCTTAATTGTCGTCTGCTCAGGTTGCCCAGTGGGGCACAGCACCACAGAGTCCAGCAAAAGAAGGTAGGGATGGATGGTAGAAACTTCTGTTTCCCTTCCTGCAGCAAGGTGGAAAAAGGACACAGCTAGTTTCCATCCTGAGCTTCAGATGGTGTGAGCCAGCCGGCCAGCCCACCCAGGACGTGTACGGAGGGCTGCAGGATGTGCTGAGTCAACAAGAGCATCCCCTTGCCGAAGGCGGGGGGCTGATCAGGGCTGCTGAGACAATAGGGGTTTCCAGCTTGCAGGAAGGGTGAGCGCCAGCTGCAAACCACACGGTGGGCTTTCCAATTTTAGTAAACTTAGGTTTGTGTTACCAACCAGAAAAGGCAATTTAGTCCTTAAAACTTTTAGGCTGGATTAGCAGGCACTTGGCCATTCAGCTCCATCCCCTGGCACGGGCGTACTCACCCATCTAAGCTTTCATTTAAAGAAGTTCCACATCTGGTCTTTATGTTGGATCAGACAACCTTGGATATGATTTTTGGAACAAAGGGCTTCATTGGGCTCTGTCTAGGAGACGAAAGCTGGTCCCAGGGAGTACTCCATGAGGGTCACTGAAGCCACCACTTAAGTTAGCAGCCTGGAGGCTGCTCTACTTTTTCCAAGCACCACAAAGGGAGAGCTGTAGGGAGCACAGAACTGCTGTGGGAAGGAGAACCTAGAAATGGAAGGCTTGCTTCACGGCTCTCGGAAACCATAACATCTCCTGTTCACCTTGGTAGATGGCCTGTTCTCAAAGTCGTGCTCTGTGTGTTTGTCCTTGTAACCAGGAACTGTTTCAGCAGAAGCATCAACTTCATGTACTTCTTGCTGCTTAGCTTCAACATTGAGAAAGCCTGAACTTCTCCATCTGTTGTTGCCCCAAATCCTCTCTTCTCATCCTATCCTGTCCTCTGGCATCACCTGTGCTGTAGAAGCATGCCACGAACATAAAGGTGGGTGAATAAACTGGTTCCTCTCTGCTGATGGTTTCCAGCTTGCTGACCTGAAATGTGCTATGTGAAAGCAGCAAGGCCTTGTCAGTGCACTTTGGAGGGATGCTCTGCCACTATTCTTAGCCACCGGGGCTGCAGAAGGGGAACACGAGGTAGTTGCAAGGGATCCGCTTGGTGTAGGAGAGACGTCAGAAGCAAGGGCAGCTTGGCTGTCTTTTCTCTGCTCTTCCCCTGGCTTGGTTTTCTTTGCCTTGAGAAGGGAGAAGGGCTCTGTGCATACATGGTGAAGATCAGGAATGTAAAAATCTAGGGAGAACCAGCAGTTCTGACATATAGTCCTGAGCTTTGGCAGAAAATTGTTCTTTGTCCCTATTAATACATGACATCCCAGCCCAAAACATTGTCCCTCCCTCCCTGGCCAAAGGATGGTTTAGTCTGGCCTTAATTCCTGGGTGTCAGGGCCTCCTGACCCGGCTGGGGCTGTGTGACCCAGCTGGAGATGTGATGCTTGACTGACTTGTCCTATTGCAGCACCAGCAAGGCCTGTCCTGAGTAACCTGCTTGTGGCTGTAGGGGAAAATGCTGCAGCTGGCCAAGTGCTCCTGGGTGGAAAGGACCAGAGTCCCTTGTCAGCATGACTCTGACCTGTGGGATGTGAAGCAGAAATGGCAAGAGAAGAGCCTGTGTCTGATCCCAGTAATTTTCTCCTATAGTCAATGGGAAACGGATCTGCCAGCTATGACAGGCAGAGGCACAGGTCTGTGACCGGGTGTGCTGTGCAGACTGGCGTCTTCTGCGTGTGCCAGCACTCTCATGTGCTCCTTGACACAGATGGATGTGCTCTGGTACGCAGAGCCGCTTGCTGTCTGGGAGGTGTGTGCCGCAGCTCTCGCTGGGCTCCAGCACAGCTGCGGTGTGCAGTCTTCCTCTTGTCTGCTCTGGTCTCCTCCAAGCAGGAGGCTGAGGTTAGCCGGAGAGCCCTTGGAAGGGGTAATGCTGGGGGAAAGGTGAAAGGAAAGGATGTGGGGCAAAGCCTGTTTGAGGTTCAGCCCCTAGCATTAGGGGAATTGCTAGTTGGAGAAGCAGCCTGCAGAGGACGTGTGTATGTATCATCATGTGCGTGGCTTGTACCATCCATATTCAGGAACTGGCCAAGCCTGTGGGCCCTGAATGGGCAGTGGTTCTAGCTGATGCTGAGTGACCATAGCCGTGCTCAGAGGACAGCCCTTCTTGGCTCCCTGGAAGCTCTCCACCCTGGAGAGTCAAACTGGGAAGAGGCACAGCCTGGGGAGGGGGTGGTGTTTGGCTGTACCCAAAGGCAGATTAGTTGGCAGATGGCTCCCCTGTGGATCTGAGCTTCGGCAGCGCCTGGTAACCCTCCCACAGCCAGCGGTGGGGGTCAGTCTGCCGGAGGGCTGATAAAGTGAACGGGTTTGCCTGGAAGGAGCCTGGAGGAAGCCCTCCCCCAGCATCGCTCCTTATCTCGGCAGCGCTGGCACACGGCAGCGCTCCCGGCCTGCCTTTCTGCCCCGTCTCCCTGCTGCCGTGGACTTGAGCCAGCGGAGACATCTCTGCCCCTCCTGCCGCTGGGTGCTGCGGGAGGCGAGGGCTCTGGCACAGCCCGGCCAGGCTCCCTGCTCGGTTTGCTGCCTTGCAGAATTTGTGCTGTCGCCCCGATGACTGCGGCTGGGTTGCGCACACACACATATACACACACTTAAACACACGCTTACACACGCGTGCTTGCACAGGGCTGTAGCAGAAGTGGGTGAGTCAGGCAGGAGGAGGGGGTGAATCACAGGGGAATGAGTCAGCGGGAAGCAGAGGGTAAGTGCTTGCCCATGGCTGGGCTTTAAGGGAGCCCAAAGGCCTGGCAGCCCATGCCGGGTCCCCTGGGCGATGGGGTGAGGGTGCCAGAAGAGAGTGGGGAAAGCCACAGGGCTTAGCAGGTGGAGGCAATGCCTGTGGCTTGGGAACGGGCTGGGATCCAGCTCAGTCATGTGCTGAACCCGTTCTCTGCCCACATCTCCTCCAGCCATGGATACGTTGCTGTTCTGGAGGTGCCTGGGGCATCCTCAGTGCTGAGGCTTTGCCAGGAGGGACGGAAGACAAGCACTGCAAGGGAGCAGTGCAATAAGCAGGTATCCCAGCCTCCCATGCATGGTATGGATCCTTGTCCCCATGCAGGTAGTGCGGTGTCCAGATGGCCCTGGGCATGCTGGGCAGGTCTCTGTCCTGGTCGGATCCTGCCCAGTAACCTTCCCATTTGCTCTGAAAGAGCAGGGAGAGGATGGAAAAATAAATGATCCCTGCTGGGGCAGAGACAGATAAATAGAAAGTTCTGGATTGAGGGAAGGCAGCATCGGGGGAGAGCTGGGAGAGGGATGATGTGCTGCAGATCTGGGGACATGGTTGGTCATTGGCTCCAAAATCACGTGTGTGATCTGGGCTCTGCTGCAGACCCGGGAAGGGGAGTGGTGTCGTGGATGGCTGCTTCCCTCATCCAGGGACCTGCTCTTGGCTGTTGAGATTCCATCTAGCCCAGCTGGTCTCTGCTGAGTTTGACTCCTGATGGTCCTGCTCATCGATCTTGAGGGCAGATTCCCTGTGGGCATGATGGAGGTAGGCCTGGTATCAGTGCCACAGCCGTGACGCCAAACCTTTCTGTATTTAGGGCCAAACTTCTTGGAGCAGGTACATGGGACTCATGGCTCGGGATAGCCAAGGTGTGTTGCAGCAGGCACTGACACATGTACTTGGTATTGCTTCCAACCAGAGCAAGGACCAAATACTTGAACGAAAACAACCCCTGCTGGTCTCAGTGTTGAGGCGAGTCTCTTATTTTTCAACACCCCAAAGGTGTCTGCTGCTCGAGGCTGGCTGCAGGTACCTCTTGTCCTCCCTGGTGGCACCGTTAGCTGGGGATGATGGAGGCTAATGGGCTCCAGCAGTCTCCCGAGATGCCCTGGAGCTCTGGCCCTGCCATGGGGCTTCTGGTGTGCTGCAGTGCGTCGGGGGCAGAGGCTGAGAGCGGTGGGTTTGTGCAGCCTGAGAAAAGGAATGCAGAGGAGGGGGCTCTCCCCGCTGCCGGCAGCTGGGGTTTTGGAGAGAAGGTGAAGCCAAGCTCTCCTGGGAAGTGCCCAGGGACAGGATGAGAAGGAATGGCACACAAGGGAAATTCCAATTAGATACTAGGAAAAATACTTCCCCACAATGGTGGTTAGGTTCTGGAGCAGGGCCCAGAGAAGGAGGGGCAGCCTCCACATTTGGAGGCCTGCAGCCCTCAGCAGGGGCAAGCCCTGAGCAACCTGCTCAACGTCAGCCCTGCTGCAAGCAAGATCGGATCAAAACCCCCTGCGGTCCCTTCCCACTGTTGTTGTTCCCCAGTTCTGCAGTTCTCGGGGTGTTTGGCAATGTAGCAGCTCATGGCCTGTTGGACTGCCTGGCTTGTAAGCACGTGGAGGGATCAGAGGGTTCTTCTGTCCATCCCCTTTTCTCCTGGCTTGGTTTGTCTTGTCCGTACGATATTAGCAGTGCTGGAGGATGGACACACTGCTTTAGCGGCATTGCCCAGTGCATTGCTTTGCTCCTACCTATCTTAGCAATCTCTCCAGAGGTCCGCAATATTCCCCTCCCTGCACAAGCACATAAAGCCCGTTAGCAGTAAAGCATGGGATGATAAACCATCCGCCCTGCTCTCATGGCAGTGTAGAGCTGTGATCTGTAGGGGGGTGCTGGCATTGTCAGCAGGCTGGGGAGGACGCTGGCCCCGGGCCCTCCAGCTGGAAGGGCTCCAGGTTTATCTTCCCTGTGGTGTCTGTCCCAGAGACAGTGGTGATTGCAGGAGAAGTCACCAGTAGCCTTTTTAAAGGCTCCAGCTGCCTGACCATCCCGAGCAGATAGGGAGCAGATGGAGGCTGAGATGAGCCTAAAGGACTGTCTGGAAAGAATTACTTGCTCCCAGTATTTTCTGTTTCATTGCCAGCCTTTTATTCTCATGGCTGCTCTTTTCCTGATCCTGTCCTTCTGCAAGGCTGGCTGCTGGCAGCCTTATCAGCCTTGTCTTCATTTACAATTTTGCTCTTCTATTTATTGTGTCTTCGAGCTTTGACCCTGGTGCCTGATCCTGCAGAAGCCCGTGTCCGACGTGTAAGTGCTTAAAGAGTTTTTTATTTTTGCCCTCATCCCGTCTGCAAGAATAACAAAACGCAGCAAAGGGGGCTGTGTGTAGCCACAGTGCCTGGGCAGAGCTGACCCGCAGCGGTAACTACGTCTGCCTCTCTGTCTGGCAGCGACTGGGAGGATGTTCAGGCTCCCCAGATGCTTTTATGTGGATTTTCAAGGTCCAGGACATTCCCATGAGCCTGTGTTTGTTCCCAGATCCCTTCTCAAGTTGCTCCTCTCAGCCTTTCCCTTGGGCTCATTGATGCTGGGCTGCAGTCTTGCTCAGAGCGCTGTGTGCTCTCCCTTCCCCAGTAGTCTGCTCGTTACTCAATACTGCTCTGGGCACTCTTGCGTTACTTGGATATCCCTGTTACAACACCCGCATGCATCGAGAGCAGCAGGGTGCAGTGGTCTGAGCCAAGAGGCCCCTGGTGTCCGTTCCCAGCTGCACCGGTAAATCACTGTGTGGTCGAGGGCAAGCTGGTTCCTGGTAGTCTGTGGAGAGCTTGCGGGTCTCTTGTGGGCCCCATCTCCCTAGGAGGGTCAGGTCTGGGGGGGACATCTATGTCCTCAGAAGCATGGCTGCCACCAGGGTTGAAGGTGTTTTGGACCCAGTTGCCATAGTTAAGCTGTTTTTTGAGGTCTCTGAGCTTTGTGTGATCCCACAGAAGCAGCACAGCAAAACGTGGGCTGCAACAGTGGTAGCAAGCAGAGCTTGCACGGTGGCCTTCGCATCTTTCGGGGATGGATGTGGGGGCTCATGTCCTGTGCAGGTGGGCTGTCTGGGGAAGCAGGTGTGTCTTAAGCCTGTCCTTGTTCACTATCACTTCTGCGAAGATGGAGGATGCTGATATGCTGGTGCCCCAGTGCCATGTAGTCCCTGCAGGCTACACCTGCCAGATAGCCCTGAGGGCAGGTCCCCTCCGGCCTCCTCCTGACCTGAAGCACCAGTTGAGCTTTGGCTTCCTCCATCTCCGTGCAATGTACAGGTGCAAGGTGGGTTCCCCCTTCCATCCCAAGGGCATCCCTGTCCGTGTGCATTGTTTGGAGCCCTGGCAGCCCTGCAGGAGCCCAGCCCCCATGGAGGGGGCAGCAGGCTCTGCTGTTGGTGGGACCCAGCAGGTAGTTCAGGGTGCATGGACCAGGATGTTTGCTGTTTTCATAGGATGAAATAGGAGCTAGACTGTGTCTCCTGCTGCCCTCCCGCTGAATATGCGTGCACTTGGACATGCCAGTCCCTCCTACCCCCTTGTTTTCCGTCAAACAGACTTGTGCACTCGTGTTTGCCTCCATTACAGGCAACAGTGTCAGTGTTTAGGTGACAGCTGTGATGCCCTTTTCCTAATGCCAGCAGAGTGTATCTCTTCCACCTTGAGTGCCATGGGAAGGAGATACTTTCCTTTTCTGTGACAAAGCACAGGACACTGAATTCATGGTGGAAATCCTCCTTCCCTGCAGTAGCCCTGGTTGTGTCCAGCTCTTTACAATCAAAGATGGACAAAGCCTCACCCTTATGGCCCGAATCCCTGCCCAGCCCATGTCACCGCTCTGGCCTGCGCTAGACTTGAGACTTTCTAAATCGCTGCTGGAAAAGGGTGAGTTGAGTGCGTGTGCATGGCTGTGTGTGTGAGTGGTATCTCCGCCCCCCGTGCCACAAAGATGTCTAGCACGGGGGGTGGAAAAGATGCTGAATGTCCCCACAGCTGCTGCAGCCTTATCTGCAGGCTGCAGCTTGGTAATGCCGAGCTGGAGGCCTGAGTGCCTGTGCCCAAGCACCTCCCTTGGAGGGCTCTTACGGTAAAAGGAAGTGTATCGCAAGAGGAGTTGCGGTGGGAGTGGGCAGTTCCCACCGGGTAAATGCTGCATGCACAATCCTTGCTGCCCTCCCCACCGCAGGCACTTTGCCTGCTGCCTCTTCCCACGCATAGCTTTGATGCCTGTGGCTGGAGCTAGTCGGCATAATGCAGCATCCTTGGGACCTTCTCCGCTGCTCTGCAGTGCCCTGCTGACTATTCAGGGAGGTATGGAAAGATAACATTGCTGTGACTTTCCAGATGGGTGTCAGGGACTCATCAGTGCAAGGAGGCTTGGGCTGGCAGGGCTGTAGGGGGGTGGCAGTTGGGATGGGGCGAGACGAGGGTAAAGTGAGCTACAGTGATCAGGAAGCAACAGAGCACAGGTAAAAAGAGCTGGGCACACTGGGGACATGCAGAGGAGTGCATGTGAACAGGGCAGCGTCTGATGGTGGTGGAGAATGGGGTTGGGGTGGGAGCGAAGAGGAGCACTCTTGTGGGGATGCAGTGCCCAGCTGCCATATGAAGGACGTGGGGATGGTGAAGTACTGTTATTAAAGGGTGGGTTGAAGGAGGATGGAGGCAGACTCTTTTCGGTTGTTTCCAGTGACAGGACGAGGGGCAACGGGCACAAGTTGGAACACAGGAAGTTCCATTCAAACATAAGAAAAAACTTCTTTATGGTCAGGGTGACCGAGCACTGGAACAGGCTGCCCAGGAGGGTTGTGAAGTCCCCTTCTCTGGAGATTTTCAAGACCTACCTGGATGCAGTCCTGAGTAATGTGCTCTAGGCATTCCTGCATCAGCAGGGGAGTTGGACTAGATGATCTCTAGAGGTCCCTTCCAACTCTGAAAATTCCATGATTCTGTGATTGTGCATCTGGGATCAGGCAGTGTGGATGGCTCAGGGCTTCAGGGTACAGAAGGAGCTGGCTTGGTAAGAAGGGAAGATGGGGCTGTGGTTGTATGTGGTGGTGACCAGAGGGAGAAGAGATGAGACAGCAGAGGTGGGAGCAAAAAGGGTCCCATCATCCACTGATTGCTGTGCTGTCTTGTCCCGGCTCACAAAGCATGACCCTGCTGCTGGAGCTCCCTCTCAGAGGCTCATGTTTCTGTACCTGGCTCATAGTGATGGAGAGCCGGCTGGGCTGTTCACACCGCACGGTTAGATCACACTTCCCATGGTACGCAGCCCAGGACAGGGAACTGACGGGATGGGAGTTACCAGTAAGTGATTGTCTTTCCATTGGGGTTGAGTTAAACAGGTTGGGATAGGGTTCGCAGGGCTTCTGATGCGGACACCAACCCCAGGGCGTCATTCCTCCTCTTGGGACATGAGATAAAAAGGACTGTTAACACTAATATTTGTGCATCACTTAGTATGGTGAGGGTCTGCTTGTGCTTGGACCTGGGGCATGCCTCCCTTGGACAAATGTCCTTATTGAACTTGAAACATGGCAGTGCATTGGTACCCTGGTCATGGCTAGAGAGCCCAGGCGTCATGCAAGCATAGAGGAGAAGTAGTCGCTGCCCCTCTGCCAGGACCCATTTGCCTTCTTTCAGCCATCCGGTGACCAGCTGCACATGCACATGACTTTGTAATCACCAACAGTGGAAAATTTTCCATCAGTTGCTGTTGGCACGGAGGTCTGGAGTGGAGCGGCCAGTCTGCATGGTCATCCACTGGCTGAGGTCCCTGTCCCTCAGGCCACCAGCCCCAGAGAGGGATGGGAGGACTGGAAGGGAGCTGGCCAGTGTGTCCCTATACCTGGGTAGCCAGGGGCTTGCTTTTGCTGCGGGCACTTTCTTTGTTGCCCCAGGGTGACTGCCGCGGCCGCCGTGCATCTGCAAGGTCAATGCCGTTGGGCTCCACGAATTGCTCTGGTGTCAAAGCTCGCAGGCATGGTGCTGGCTGTGCCTTCTCCCCAGGAGCAGTGGTGTGCAGCGGCTATCCCGAGGTGAAAAGACACAGCTTTTTATGAAGCTGAGCCAGCCCGGAGGAATTTTCCCCTTGTGGCCAGCTGTTGTCCTGGGCCTGGCTTGCGTCCTCCAGCACTTCCCACCCCGCGCTGCCTCTGGGAGGGGACCAGAGGCTGGCCCACCTTCCGGACTCCCTGCACTGGGCGAGTGGGTGCCACTTCGGGCTTGTGGGGGTGAGTAGCTGCGGTGGAGCCCAGCAGCATCCTGCTGCCTCTGCAGGGATCCTCTTGGGCAGCGGAGAGTTTTCCCCACCCCCAGCTCTGCCGCTGCCTCTTTGTTTTCTGGCAGAAGCCTCTGTGCCTTTTCATTGCTGTTGAGGCGCCGAGCAGGAGCCTACATGTGCCGTGTGTGCGTCTCGCTGGGAACGTGATGCGGGCTGGCAAGCCTGCCGGGCTGGGCATCTCCCTCGCAGGGCTACGGAGGCCAGCTGGCAGCTTCGGGGGTCTCCTTTCCGTGGGCTGTTCCTCCGGTTGAGCAGGGCTTCGAGGCCGCTGGTTTCCTCCGCGAAACCCTCTCTCGCCTTGGCAGCGTTTCTGCACCTTGCCACAAGTAGAGTAAGTTGGATGGGAAGGGGCTGGTCCTCGGCTCGGCTCCGCTGGGGGCTCGGGCTCTCCGTTGCGGTCCTCTCTCACCCTTGCTCCTGGTGAGAAGGCACCTGAGATTAGAGCAGCGCCAGGGGCTGCGGAGCCGGATACGGCGGTGGCTGAGGATTGCCTGTGCTGCGCCTGCCTCTCCGTCTATTTGATCTCTCGACTTCCAGCAGGGACTGAATTCCTGTGCTGGATTCTGGGCTCAGCTCTTGTGAAAGGATCCAATTATTTCAGAGCTTTGAGCATCTCCATTTGCTGCCCATATTTGCGGTGCCCGGGTCTGCGCTGGCTGGAATTCCAAGTGATTAACGTGGCTGTGACATCCCTCCTAGGGGTGTTATCTTTGCTCGCTGTCCCCCACCGCCCCCCTCTTCCTCCTCCGGCAGAGAGCGAGCGAGACAGGCAGGCAGAGACAAAGGTCTGTCCTCAACCTGGGCTGTCCTCCCCATGAGCAGCTGCTGCATGGGATCTCTCTGCCCTGCCTGCTGCAGGTTTCCTGGGCTCCCAGTCCAACGCTGGAGCTGGGCGGCCGTGGGCTGTATCGCTGAGGTTTGAGCCTGCTGGTGCTGGGTGGGCAGGGGGTGCTGCTGGCTTTGGAGAGCTGCCCAATTGTCCTGATGGATTTTAAGCTGCTTTTCATTTTTTGACTTTGCTTTCCTGGGGAGAGGGGCAGTCGTGCATGGAAGGGAGGCTGACGGGGGGTGGTGGTGGGGGGTTGGACGTGGGGGAAAGCTGTACACAGGTGGCTGTTGCATAGTGAGATCTGCCTGCAGACCCTGCAAGCCCCCCTTCCCAGCTGCAGGCTATTGTCAGCGTCGCTGCCTGCATGCAAGGCAGCCGGGCAAGGTGTACAGAGGTGATCCATGCCAAGACGTGGGGCATCAGTGGGAGCAGGGGTAAGCCTCCAGGCCGGGAGCTTTGCTCCAGCTCCCCAAGCTCCCGGGAGAGGTTTCATTGTGTTATCCTGGGTCAGCCGAGCAGAAGGGCTCCATCCCTGCGGCACCTGTACCTGGGGCTGGGGAGGCACTGCATGTCGCTGGGCAGACCTCAGCCCCTCGGGAGCCTGCTGCAGCCTGGAAGCCCAGCAAGGCGCCCTGCGGGGAGGCAGTCCCCAGGGGCTTCTGCACCCTGTCAGTGTCCCCTCCCTCAGGGTGGGAGGAAGAGCAGCAGCAGCAGCTCACGAACACGGGTGCTGTGGGGCAGAGGGAGGTGTTGGGCCCGTCTCTGTAGAAGCTGTCTCTGGTGGTTTCTGGGAGCTGGCATTCCTAACGTGGGCACTGCCTCTTGCCCCATCCTTCCCTTCTGGGCTTGTGCTTCCCCCCGCCATTATCAGCACAGGGCCAGCACTGAGCAAGGCTCTGCAGATGCAGGAATCTGGCATGGCAGGAGACTTCCTGAGGACCCCTGGGAGCAGCACTTGCCTTTGCAATGGGGTGAGGATGCTCCCTCCCTCTTCATCCTCCCTCTCCCCCTCTCCCTTGTTTCCACCAAGTCTGAGCTACTTCCTTCCATCCTGAATCCCAGGGGAGTACCAGAGCCACATTCATGCTGGGTGTCTTTCCCTTCAGGCACACTTTGCTTCTCTAGCACCTCTCTAACCATCTTCTCTCCAGGATTGCCAGCTCTCCTGTGGACGGTGCTGGAGGTGACCTCCAGCCTCACGCAGGTGATATGTTGGATGTCAGGCTGTGGAGAAACCCTTCTCTGGTGGCAGCATTGCTGCTGATGCTGCCATGCTTCAGGGTTGTGATGGAAACTTTCTGCCTGCTGGCACTTCTCAAGCTCTGCTCTTAGCCTATGCCAAGGAGCTTCTGGGTTTGCACTTAGACTGGTGAGATTTCTTTCCTTCTCCTTGGGTTCAGATAGGACCAATGGAGCTGTGACTTATTCTCCAGGCAGTCTGTTTCCAGCAGTTTCTCTTGCCTCCTCTTGCCTTGTGCTCTGCTTGTACCAAGGATGATTATTTGCCCTCTTGTAGTGACAGCCCCTCTCTTTCCTGGCTGCATGGTTCCTGCTTCACCCCTGGTGAGGCTGCAAAGTTCTCCTTAGTGGTTCCCAGGAGAGGGAGCACGAGGGAGGAAGGCAGCAAAAGCTCGCTAGTTTGGGGTTGGTTGGGGTTTTTTTTGTGGTCTAAATGGCACAAGGACCCCTCTTGGCCCTGCCACCCCCGAGGCATGGCACTGCACCAGGCAGCAATGCCCAGACCAAAGCCTCTTGTCCACTGGCTGTGCATCCCCTTGACTCTCTGGCAGTGCTGCTCTGGGAAGCCACCTGGATCTCCACTGAGTGATCATGGCCCCTTTGGGCACAGCTCTTGTTCTCCTTGCACCAGCACCGTGCTGCCAGCCCTGCCAGGCTTCCCTTTCCAAGGGCTCTGCCGGTCCTGCCCCATGACAGATGCCCCTCTGGCTGGCAGACCTGCCCCTGCACCCGTCCTGCTTCCTTTCTGGCTGGTACAGTACAGTTAAAACAGCATCAGATCCTTTTGCGGGCTGCAGCCCAACATGTGGTACAGCTGCTGTATTGCCCAGCCATGGACCTTTCCTCACCCGCCATCCTGCTCTGCTGCCACTGGACTGAGACCGTGGTCCGTTAATTCTGGGTTCCCCCTGGATGCGCTAGTAGGAATGAAACCAGTGGGTAAGCCAAGCCCACGACCCCCTCCAGGCCTGGCTTTGTCATCCTGCATCTGGGTCTGGCAGCTCGGTGTCCCTGGGGAACGCTGTGTTTGCCCCAGCGCCTGGGAGACGCTCCCTCCCTGCAGGTCCTTTGGCACTGGGAGTTTCGTGGCTGTTGAAGCGTAGTGCCCTTCCCCAGGCCTCACCAGGCTGGAGAAAGAGAGGAAAGCTGTGCCTGGCATAGCTCTGGATCCACATGCTGGGAGACCCTGGCAAAAGCACAGGGCCCCTCGTGCCCCTGAGCATTGAGGGGGCCTAGGAGCTTGGCAGGAGGAGCTCTGGCTGGGCTTCCCCCAACAGGCAAAGCCCTTTAAGTCCTGTCTTAGAGTCGGAGCACCAGCACAGGCTGAAACACTGGCAAAATCACCATCACTTGGGCTTAGCAGGGGCCAAACCCTTGGCTTGGACATACGGAGCCCCACACGCTGCATCCAGGGGGTGGTACCCGTGCTGCTCAGCTGACCTGGTGAGGACCTGGACTTGGCTCTGTCCCATCTGGCTGGCCAGAAGTAGGTCTCTGGAGGTGCCTGGCTCAAGGGGAGAAGGGACACCAGGTGCTGTCTCCCTGTCCCTGCTTAGGGTGCAGGAGTCCCTGGTCTCTCTGCTGCTCTCTTGCTCTGTTCTGGGGTGGTGTGCTTCTGCTTTAAGAGCCTGCACTCCTGCTGTAAGAAACTGAGCCATGCTGCAAGTTGGCTGGGCTCTTGGTGCGGAGGATCTGCCCGGGGAGGCAGAGCTAAACACAGCAAAGAGAAACCCCAAGGCTAAGGGAAGGGGGATGGGCACCTCCCTTAGCCATGGCGCCTTCCAGGTGGGTGAGGAGCAGTGCTGTGCTCTAGCTGCTCCACATCCCAGGCTGACGGGCAGTCCTCCAGGGGGATGAACAAGGAGGTCTCATGGTGTACTTGGAGACACTTTTGGGGTGGGCTGGGGAATCCTGGCATTTTCCAGCATGATGCTTCAAGCAACAGTATCTGGGCTCGCAAAACATGGTGCAGCCCCTCGTGCTAGGAGTGTGCACTACCAGCTAGTACTGGCATCACCTGGTGACTGGTGTTGAGGTCTCAGCTGGGATGGATCTGTGGTGTCAGCATGTCAACCTCTCCTCATGGACCCATTCTCCTGAAAGGCAGCTGCTGCTGAGGAGCAAAGGGCTCAGTCTGCCTGCAGCAGGATTTGAGAAGGGCTGTGACTGCAGAGGGACATGGGAAGGAGAAAGAAAGGATGCAGGTGAAACTGCATATTTGTCCCAGCATGGACACACGCAGGAAGGATGTGGCTTTCTCCTGCTGCGCCGTACTGGCTCTGGTTGCTGATTTTGCTTCCCAGTGGTTGACTGTGCCATGCAAGTTATGGTACAAATCTCCTCCAGGGATGGAGGAGGGAATCAGCAACCTTCCAGGCAGGCAGAGCACAGTGTGTTACCGCCTTGACGTCTGCCCACAGCTGCGGGCATTCACTTGCTTTTCTACCTGCCAGGAGGAGCTGATCTTTACAAAGAGCTTTTGTTGAGGTTTTGGACCAGAGGTTTGTTATGCTATGGTGTTGATTTGCCCTGCTGCAAGCGCTCCTTGGGAGCTGGTGTATTGTATCTCTGTTCTGGCTGGTCGCTGGCAGTGCCCTTTCCCAGCACTGCTGGTGGTGGCTTTTGGGCTGGCTGGCTTTCAGGGACTGGCCATGACTGCCTGTTAATTGCAAATCTTACTGGAAATGTAATGAAAGAACAGCCCATTTCCTGGGGCAGGCAAGGTCAGGCAGCGAGCACAGGAAGTGACCTGCTACAGCTGGCTTCCCACCTGCAAGGTTATGGGATAGAGAACTTACTGGACCAGGCTGCCAGAAATGGGGTGCACTTGGGTGTTCGGTGCCTCTGAGCATTCCTTCGGGGATTTTGTTCATCTGCCTGTTTCCAGCCTTCAGGGCAGCACTCGCTGCTGGGTTGGGATGCCCAATGGTTGCTTCCCTCCAGATGGCTGCTGCAGTGAGCCCCTGGTCGAGGGCTGCGTGGCAGGTGGGGAGAGCATGGCCCTTAGAAATGGGAAGCGTTTCTGACTTCACCTGGAGGTTCCTGGGCCAGCAAAGTTCATGGGCTACCCCTGCCACAGAGGGGCTGAGGGTGGAGGTGCCCAAGGGCTCCTGCCCACTCTGAAGGTGTTGCACCAGGAGCTGCTGCCTGAGCTGACTCTCCTGCTTGCCCTCTTCCAGGCATCAAAGCTGCAGTGCTGGTGGATTATGACTGCAGGGGAGCTGTGTTGCATCTGCAAATCTCTGTCATGCATCAAGGGCACATCTGAGCAGGTGAGTGCTGTGCACATGAAAGGACTGCTATCTTTGCGGTGGGGGAAGCTGGTGGGGGGCCATCATGGCTCAGGGCTGTCAGGCTCCTGGTTTTTGCCTTCCCTGCCAGGCATCCCTTATTGAAAGAAAACAATTGCAAACTCTTCTCCTTGTCTGTAGAGCCAGACAGTGTCCTGTGCTGTGGGTGAAAGGGGAAGGAGGTGAGCATGAGACCAGCAGCTAGCTGGAGGCCCAGAGGTTGCTGGTGATCTGTAGTGTCTTGGAAAAGCAAGACAAGAAATGGTCACCAGAAAGAAGCAGGGATCTGTTCATATGCACAGGTTTTCATACAGGAACAGATGGAAAAGGATGTAAAATACAAGCCAGGTATGAGAGTTCACACCTTAGATTAAAATATTTGTGGTTTAAAAAGAAATCAGTGTGATAGCACTGCCTGAAAAGGCCAAGATGTGGCCTTTGGGTTTGGGAGGTTGGGAGAGGCTGAGCCTCGGTGCTGCCTTCTCTGCCTGTGTGACCCCACAGGCAGGCAGTACTTTCCTGCCCTTCTCCTGGAAAGCATCTGAATCACTCCAGCCCTTTATTTCCCACTTTCCTTCCCCTCAGAGCCGCTGTAGAAACTGAAGAGCTGGAGAGAACACTGCAGAGGTTTGGAGGCACACCGTGATGGTGGGAGCCATTCCACGGCAGCCACGCCGCTTCTGGGGGGTGCCTGGCTGGCAGGTGTCTTCAGCTAGTTGTGCCAACGACCGCCCACTGCGGGACAAGGAAGTTAATCCAGAGCAAAGCGGGGTTCTGCTGAAAAGGGGTGAGTGTAGGGGACAGCCAGGACAGGCTGCAGTGTGTTGGATTACATGGGGGGGTTGAGGTTGGGAGGGATCTCTGGAGGTCATCTGGTCCAACCCCTCTGCTCAGGCAGGGCCACCTAGAGCCATTGCCCAGGACCATGTCCAGATAGCTTTTGAATGTCTCCAAGGATGGAGAGTCCACAACCTCTCCAAGGTAACCTGTCCCAGTGCTCAGTCACCCTCACAGTAAAAAGACAGTGTTTCCTGATGTTCAGATAGAACCTCCTGTGTTCCATTTTGTGCCCATTGCCTCTTGTCCTGTCACTGGACACCACTGGAAAAAGCCTGGCTCCATCTTCTTTGCACCCTCCCTTCAGGTATTCATATACATTGATAAGATCCCCCTGAGCCTTCTCTTCTCCAGGCTGAAGAGCCCCAGCTCTCCTAGACTTTCCTCATAGGAGAGATGCTCCAGTCCCTTTATTATCTTAATGGCCCTTTGCTGCAGTCTCTCAGGTGTGACCTTGCCAGTGCTGAGCAGAGAGGAAGGATCACCTCCCTTGACCTGCTGGCAATACTATGCCTAATGCAGCCCAGGATACTGTTGTCCTTCTTTGTGGCAAGGGCATATTGCTTGCTCATGGTTGACTTGGTGTCCACTGGGACCCCAGGGCCTTTTCTGCAAAGCTGCTTTCCAGCTGATTGGCCCCCAGCATGTCCTGGTGCATGGTTATACCTTTCATCACTCCTTTTAAACAAAATCCTGGGACTCAACCACTCTGGCCTGCCACTTTTCCATCCCCATCACAGCAGGGGTCAAAATGTGACATGTAGCCTTGGTCTCCGGACAACCTTGACCCACTTGGAGAACCAATTCCCCTACTGCTCACCTGCCCCTGCACCTTTGCTCTGCAAGAGCAGGTAGAACTGTAGAGACAGGCAAAGGGCAGACCTGCCAGGCACAGGCAGTTTGTCAGGCTCTGGAGCTCCTCGGTCTGCTGGTGACTTCCTGCATCTCCTCAGCTCTTGCAGCCATTTCAGTATTTATCATGCCAGAAAAACTCATGGCCAGGATTCTCACAGCTCTCAAACTGGGCTGAAAGTCAAAAGTGAGGTGCCATGCAGCACAGAGGAGGTCAGGCCCTCAGGGCAGGCAGGGGTGGGTGGATGGTGCAGGAGCCCGTGGTGGGCTCTGCAGCCCCTGGTACCACCCAGCTGCTAATTGAGGTGGTGGAGGTCTCTGGTTGAAGCCGGCAAACCTGTGACATTAGGTCAGGTTTCCCCAGGCTGCCTAACTAGGCTTATGTCCCTGCCGTGGGGCTGCCAGCGTAGGGCACCAGCCCTGCCTCGTTCAGTGCATGCAGCTGGGGCAGGTCATCTTGGTGAGCGCTGGGAGATCTTGTTGCTCTTTCCCAAAACGGTGTTTACAGGGCTGAGCCCCTGGGACTGGTCTGACCTCCCTGACTCCTGCGCTCCAGAGCAGCGCAGGCACATCAAGTCCCTGGCAGAGGGCCAGGCCCCCTTTTCCCCACTTGTCTGGACTTGTCCCCAGTAGCCTCCAGCCTGGCTGGAGACTCCTCTCCAGGCCTGGAAGGAAGTGCTGATCCTGCAGGTGGGTGATGCCACAGCGTTCCCCAGAGCCACATCAGCCTGGTTCCTCTTCGTGTCCACAGAGAGGGAGGTCTGAGTGGGAACATAAGGAGAGCTGCCTTCTTCCCAGCAAGTCCCTTGCAGCCAAAAGCCCAGACGAGGACAGGGATCTCGGGCTGATCTCCATCCTCCTGCTCTCTCTTTCCAGATGCTGTGCTGCAGCGCACCTCATAGTGGAGTGTTCACCTGGACATCCTGAGCAAGGGGGGGGTCCAGCTCCCACCCTGCCCTCACACTCTGACCTGTGGCACTTTACGGTCCCCCTCCTGCTGCTGCATGGGCTGTTCTGACTCTGGCTCCGCTTGGAGACCAGGCAAGTAAGGCTCCATGCGGCACATCCACACAGAGACGTCCCTGCCACCAGAGCATGGCACAGACCCCAGCCTGTCCCGGCCCAGTGGAGAAGCACCCTTGGAACCTTCCTCGCAGCACTGCACCCACCGCGGCATCCTCATGGGCTACAATGAAACAGAGATCAAGCGCCAGAAGGTTTACCAGGTGTCCATCTTCTCCCATCTCTCCAGCTCCTCTGAGAGCACGGAGCAGCGGGCAGGCAGCCGGCAGGCTGTCAAGAGGGCTTACCCTGAGCAGCGAACTACAGAGAGGGGGAGAGATCCCAAACGAACTCACTGGGGTGGTGGTGGCGTGGACAGCAAGCGTGATGGGGCCCCTGGGCAGGCTTCGCTGGATGATGATGATACCTTTGAGGATGGTCTGCTAGTGGAGGAGCTATCCCTGTGTGGCTCTGCCCAGCACTTCTCCCACAGCGGGCTGCGGGTGGTGGAGCACCGGTGTGAGGGCAGCCCTAGCCACAGCCCCAAAGCCAGCAGAGAGAACAAGTCACAGGATGTCTCCTCCTCCTCCTGGCCCCAGCACATTGCTTGCGGTACTTTGCACAAAAGAGACGGTTGTCCTGTCTCATCGGGGGATCAGCCCATAGACTATGGGGAGAACAAGGAGCAGGCAAGTGGCCACAACTTATTTCACCTTGATTTGCACAATATTGCACAAACAACCTGGTTGGACTCTGGTGGGAAGAGAGAGAAGCCAGGGAGCAGCCCAGCTCACAGTAGCAGGGCTAGCGGCGAAGAGGAATGGCCAGTGGTGGCCAACAGGTGCAAGGAGCCCCCAGCTCCTCAAACAGCGCTCAGCCCCGAGCCCAGCAACCTGAGCTCCCTGGAGAAGACTCCCTGTGGGAGCAGCCAGCTCAGTGGCAGCAACTGCCCGGCCAAAAGGAAACTGCTGCCCGCTGGTGAGGTTGTGGCCGACTCCTGCTCTGAGGATGAGAGCCTGTCCCCGCCAGTAAGGAGGAAGAGGGCTCTGCTGTGCCATCCGTTGCCCACAGCCTGCCGCAGCACTGATGCCAAGGGGGCCCCATTCTGGAATCACCTGCTTCCCACGGCCAAGGTGAGCATCACTCGTGGGGGGAGGCAGGGCATGGCCTGGGGACACTCAGAGCTCAGGGCTGTCCTCGTGGGCAGTGTGGTCCATCGTGGCACAGCACCCTGTCCTGTCCCAGTGCCACAGCACTGGTGTGAGGAGGACACTGGCTGACAGCCAGCCCTGGGACACATTGTCTATAGGCTGTCACTGTTTCTTGATACCTTTTAGTCACTGCATCCTCTGCTTGCAACCAGCTCTTTAGCCTAGAGAGCCTTGCTTGGACAGGACATGACCTCCCTGTGACAGTGGGACTTGGACATGTGGCATGGGGTGACACTCACTGTCTGACAACTTCACGTTCAGCCAGACTTACCAGTGGGCTTGGGAAGGGTGGACATCTGCCTGCCTGACAAGGAGGAAGGCAGAGGGCTGGGGTGGCTTGAGTCCCCGTCTGTGATATCTATCCATCAGGGGAAGGGTTTGGTGGCAGGGGGTGGGACTGGACATGCTTTCGTCAGGGAGTGAGAGCCCCAGTGCTGTGTGCAGAGATGCCACTAGCTTTTCTGCAACTCTGGGGTGCCCATGGCGTGTTCCCAAGGTGCCACAAACTCAAAAACGGGGCAGACTCCAGAGGTTTGCAACCACCCTGGCAGCTCAGGAGCTGCCTGCAATTCTTCCCTGCTTACCAGCCCCTCCTGGCCAGCTCTCTGCCTTCACCATGGCCTGCCAGCTGAGGCTTGCAGCAGGCTCATGCCAAAGCTGGCACACTCCTCTCCTTCCCTGGGGAATCCCATGGTGCAGGGACTGATGGCAGAGCTGCCCTGGCTTCTTGCTGCTTGGAGCCAGGACGCACCGTCCGTGGGCCACAGTTCCATCCCTGCTCGCGTGCCCTTTTTGGTGACTGTCCCCCAGCCCGGCTGCCCCCAGCACTGCCCTTGCAGAGTGAAGCCCTCCAGCAGCTTCCCTGGGTTTTCCCGCTCGGTCATGCCAGCCAGCTCCATCATCCCTTTGTGTTGTACTGCCCTTTGTGTGGCTTCCAGAAGAGAAAACCCCTGAAAACGGGACATCTTTAAAAGGAGGCTGCAGTGTGGTCCGGGTTTTAACCCTCCACCCTACTGCTGTAGGAGCCTGGCTGTGGGCAGGGGCAGGCAGCACGCCACTCTGCCCGGCAGCACTACCGAGGACTTTGCATGAATCACCAGGGGACAGGACTTTGCCTGGGCTGGTCAGGGAGCTTTATCGTACGTGTTACCCTTCCCTGGGAGGTGCAAGGGGGCATTGGTGCTTGGATCTGTCTGGGGTGTCTTGTCACTGGGGCTAGTCCTGAGACCTGCTTTGCAAGGTGGGAGCTGTGTGCTGCACCCCGGCTTGGGTACCAGCACCCTCATCCCCAGCAGAGCCACTTTGGGGTGGGGCAGCCCCACATCTCCACTACACACCACAGCCCTCGTGCTGCCCTGCTGGCCCCCTGTTCAGAGGCTGCTGACAGCTCCCCATGGATGGGAACATCTCCGATCTGCTGGGACCTTGTGGGGCAGGACAAGGGGTGATGGCACCTCCTGGGGGTGTGCAGTCCCCAGTTGCTGCCCTAACACTGTTCTCTATTTTGTGTCCCCTCCAGAGCTCTGCTGATTGCACTGCAGTCGGGAGGAGGCTGAAGAGCGGGCTGCGCCTCAAATTGTGAGTGTCCCAGCAGCCCCACGGGATGGACATGGGGGCTTGGGGTGCCCAGCCACCCTAGCACCCCACAGCCCTGTGGGAGGGTCAGGTTGGGTCCCTTCCCTGCCCCAGATGTCTTCTCTCCACAGGACCCCAGGCTGTGGGGCGGAGGGAGGTTTCTTCTGCCCCTGTTGGATAGGAAAGTGGGTTCAACCTCCATCAAAGAAATGGATGGGGGCACCGGGAGAGGGCAGCCCAGGGCTGCATGCTCTCCAGTCCAACACCAATCTTCTCTCTCAAAGGCGACATCTCCGAAACAGCCTCCGGAGGGGTACCAGGTCCTCCACAGCGTCCTGGGCCACCACCACTGTCAGCCATGCTCTACTGGGCAACTTTGAGGTAACAGCACCCACCTGCCAGGGAGGGAGGTGGGTCCCTGAGTCTTCCAGGCTGGGCTGGCAACAGATATGAGAGGCTGAACTTGACAGGATACCGGGCATGGGGCTGGGCTGATTGTCCCCAAGGACCTGGCATGCGGTTGCTGTATCACACAGCCACCATCCACCAACAGGATGTCTCAGCCAGCAGATCCTTGGGTGATGTGCTAGGACCCTGGACCCTACTGAGATGGCTGCTGTGGAGCTGAGCCCAGGCGCTCTCGTTGCTTCTCTGTGTTAGATGACTGGTTTTAGCCCACCAATTGAGGACGGATCTGTCTCAGAGTGAGCAGCCAGGGTCCCTCATAGGTGGTCTCCGGAAAGCCAGGAGACATGTGAGGCCAAGCAGGCACGTGGTTGTGGTGATGGGGGTGACCTCACCTGCAGCTTTAACATGAGGGGCAGTACTGGTGTTAGAAAGTCCCTAACGCTTCCCTCCTCTCTCAGGAGTCCATCCTGAAAGGGCGTTTTGCACCATCTGGGAGGATTGAGGGGTTCACAGCAGAGATTGGTGCCAGCGGCTCCTACTGCCCCCAGCATGTCACCCTGCCCGTTGACGTCACCTACTTCGACATCTCTGAACACAGCGCACCCTCACCTTTCCTGGTACGCGGACAAGGGAGGGCTGGGACTATGGGGGAGGTGAGTGGGGGCTGTACACAGGCACCGAGCATCCTGGGGGCTGCCCCTCTCCAGAGAGCGTGGCTCGAGCAACTGCCTACCTGAGGAGACCGCTGGCTGTGCCAGGAGCAGTTTTTAACCCCAAAAGCAAAGAGGGAAAGAAGAGGGAATCCTTGCAGGCATATAAACAGGCAGGCTGCTGCCCAGCCATCTCATGGCTGTTACTTTGCTGTCACCTCTGTGTTGCTGCTTGTTCTGGAGAGGAACTGAGCTGGGCTGCTTTTTGCTGCCTTGTGCCAGGCATTCCCAGCAAGAGGGGCTCTCAGCCCCGTGCTGGGTCCCAGCTGGGCTCTCCATGGGCTTTCTCCCTCTCATGTGCTGTTTCTTTCGCCCCAGGGAGTGATTGACTTGGAGGCCTTGGGAAAGAAGGGTTACAGTGTCCCCAAAGCTGGAACCATCCAAGTGGTGAGTTGTCCATCCCCTGGTCTCTGTCAGTGCCATGGGGAAGGGACATGGTGTGCTCCGGTTGCCCCCCAGGGTGGATATGCTCCGTTGGTGGATATGGCAGGGCAGCAGCCAGAAAGCATGTGCAGATGGGGTACATGGCCACCAAGACAGCACAGCAGAGAGGAGTGTGGCATCCCTGGGGTGCTGGCAGGGAGACAAGGTGATGGGAGATGCAGGAAGGAAGATGTTGGTGGGGAGGGATGGGGTCTTGGCAGGAGGACGTGTATGTGCAGTGGGGATGGGAGCACAGGAGTGGAGGTGGGTGGAAAGGACTGACCTCTGGGCCTCAGGCTAAGCCCTTTGAGGCTGGTGTGAGGCTTTCTGGACAGTTGGGCTTGCTGGTGCCACCCCCAGATGCTCCACCCCTGCACTGTGGATCCATTCCTGTGCCCTTCCCAGTCTCACCCCCTACTCTTCTGCCCCCAGACCTTATTTAACCCCAACAAGACTGTGGTGAAGATGTTCTTGGTGACATATGACTTCCAGGACATGCCAGCCAACCACATGACCTTCCTACGCCACCGCATCTTCCTGGTGCCTGTGGGGGAGAATGAAGGGGCCACCATGGCCCCCAGCAACCCACCGGGCACTGGCCCACCCCGCAGGGTCCTCTGCTACCTGATGCACCTAAGGTAGGGCACGCCGGGAGGGATGAATGCCTGCCCCAGGGTCACCTCTGGGCTCCTCTACCATGTGTCCCTTCGTCCCCCAAGCCTGCAGGCCAGAGTGGGAGCGTGGCAGCCTGAGGCCCTCACCCTGGGGAGAAGCAGGGACTAGCTGCTCCTTCAGGGAGGTCAGAGCTGCTACCCTGCCCCAGGCCAGTGTCCACTGTCCCTCTGAAGATAACCAGAGCATGGCCACCTTGACCAGGGGCCAAAGTAGGCGAGGGGGTTGTGCCCCCGCTGAGGCTGTCCTGCCCTTGCCTGGGAGCCTGAGGTCCCTCCACCCTGCTCTTGTCTCCACTCAGGTTTCACAGCTCCAAGTCAGGGAAGATCTACCTTCACAATGACATCCGGCTGCTTTTCTCCCGCAAGTCGATTGAGGTCGACTCGGGGATCCCCTATGAACTGAAATCCTTCACGGAGATGCCAAGGAACCCTTCCTACTCGCCCCGGGCCTGACCTTCTCCACCACCCAGGGCCACCGGGGAGCCTCCAGCCCAGCACTTTGGGGAGAGACGAGTAAAGCACCGCCAATGAAATATCACCCTCCCTGCACGCCCCTGACCTCCTGAACAGCATGGATGCCGTGCCCTGCAGTGGGGCTGGGATCACGGAGGGGGCTTCACCAGAAGGGGCAGGGGTTGGGGAGCAGCTTGGAGGCTTGGCTGGAGCCCAGGGGGAATGAAAAGTTGGATCAGGGGCTCCAGGTGAAGCTGCCTATGCTGGTCCTGGAGTTGGGAGGAGAAAGTGCAGGAAGAGTTTGTATTTATTTGTATTTATTGTTGCTAGGAGTGCAGAGGAGGCTTGTGCAGAGGCTTAGAGGTCCTGTGCTGTTCTTCCCTCCACCCTCTTGGTCCTGGATGAGGCCCCTGGCAGTGCAGGGCTGCCTGGCTTGGGGCAGGGCTGTGGGGACCGTGAGGGTGACTGGGGATGGACAGTGGGAGAGAGGGTGACCCATCACTCAGCCAGGGTAGAGCTCCTGAGATGGGGCTGTATTAAAAGCCCTGGGAGAGGCTGAGACTTGCTGGGCAGCAGCTCTACAGGGCCAGCCCCACTTCAGGCAGCCTGGGGCAGCCTGGACTTGCCCTCCCACCCCCAAGAACTCTGGCAGTGAAGTGGCCATTGCCATGGATCCTGAGGGTAGGAGACACGGCTGTCACACGGATGGGGTTCAGGTGCTCTCTGCAGAAGCATGGGGATAGCCCCCCGCTAGGAGCCTGTGTGCCGGGGCTCTGAGAAGGTGGAGATGGCCTGGCACCGCTTGCGTGTGCGGGGCGAATCCCACCCAGGAGCCGGCTGGGGGCAGGGGCTGGAGGGTGGGTGGGAGCCCTGGCTTAGTCTC